>CM052441.1:72514875-72546318 GCA_028533085.1 Varecia variegata
GATAAGTGCGATGTGCACTGTTGGGGGAATGGACACCCTTGAGGCTCAGTCTCGGGGGGTTGGGAGGGGCATGGGCAATATACTTAACCAGAACGGTTGTACCCCCATAATAAGCTATAATAAATAAATAAATAAAAAATAGGGTTTTATTTTTAAAATTTCCCTTCAATACATACTGGTATTTTAGAAGGAAGCATGTGTTTTCCAAGTCATCTTTTCTTGTGGGTCAGTCGCAAAATAGATCAATTAAAGGAGGGCACTTTTGATCTCTACTTTGAGAAATATTTATTTTTGGAAGACTGCTATTCTTTCTTCTATATTTAATATTCATCGATAGTTTGTAAAAAGATGTGTGTATCTAAGGTCCCCAAGAGGTTACTCATACAGAGGTTTTGCAGCCTCCTAAAAACATGACGTTAATGTAAGACAGATTTTTATCCTAGCTCTGTGAAGCTTACAAGACAGAATTTTCTCAGACATACTTCACCCCACAGAGCCTGCACTGCATAATTTTCATGGTTAGTAACGTAGGAAGTGATTCACCCTGCCAAATCTAATGAGTTATTTTCTGGAAATGGCATGCCTACATCAGCTTGTCAAGCACGGCATATCTAGGTATTGAAAACTGTTTATCCATGCAGTCTTTTGTGTACAAGGGGAATTATGAGCATTCTTTGTAAATTTTGCTTTTCAATATTCAATACAACAGAGATGGAGTAATTAACTGTTCCTGGAGTAATATTTTCCTTAGTGTGTAAGTCAGTATCATGTTGATGTTTTTGTATTAATCAGTTTGTCTAATGAGTTGCTTTTGATAAATGTGACTCTCACACAGTACTTAATAATGGTTGCATTGAAGCTTACACAGGACTCCCCTGTTTCTTTAGGGAGTCAGTTATTAGTATCATGGTCCAAAATATATAATTTGATAACACTCTGTACCTTTTTTTCATTTTATTTATTTATTTTAAGTGACATTTAAAATTTGTATGTATTTACTGATTACAAAGTAATGTTTTCAAATAAGTATACATTGTGGAATGACTAAATTGGGCTAATTAATGCATTAGTAATATGCATTACCATATATATTTATCATGTTTGTAGTGAGAACACTTAAAATCTACTCACTTAGCAATTTTCAAGAATATAATACATTGTTAATAACTATAAACACTGTTTCTTATTGCATACAGTTCAAATGGTTAAAAGGTAATAAGGGACTCTGGATATCAGTGGTATTATTTAAAAATATGGATTCCTTCTAGTTTTGTGAAGTTTTTAGATCTGAGTCCATATGTATAATGGCTAAATAAGTCCCATGATCATGACAATAACAACAACAGTTATATTAAAACGATGTGTTACTTCTATAATACCAATGTGACATCGTCCTATTGCTACACAAAAACTGAGTAGGAAAGCAGAATGGGAAATGAGGTAAATAGGTAAACAGAGGTAAATAGAAAAGTTATGCACATAACAATTCAGGGTGTTTGTGTGTAACAGTTTTGAAAAGATACATCACAGAGTATTTTGTAGTTTTCAAATACATCTGGCCAGTAATGTTAATCACATAATAAAAGTAATGTTTAACTTATTGTCAGGAGACCAGATTCTAGTATTGCCCTACCATTAACTTATACTGTGCTGAGTTGTGTGCACGTTCATCTACGACATGAAACAAATGCCCAGCAGATGTCTAAGGTCCACTTTTTATCTAATTTTTTAATTTTTAACAAAAGTTTTATATCTTTAGCTTGCAACAAAAATGAGTTTTTTCTTTCTAGGAAACCCTCATTCCACCAAAAAAAAAAAAAATATTGAGAACTTAGGCACTGTGGATATAGCAGTTCCAAACAAGGACAAGGTCCAAGATCTCAGGCAGCTTACGATCCAAATTAGAAGCATAATTGCATAGCTAATTATCCAATTTTAATTATGGGAGATGCTCCTCATTCATCCTCATTCAACAAGTATATATTAAGCATCTATTACATACCAGACTCTGTGGTAGATGCTGGAGATAAAGTAGTGAACCAAAACAAACAGAACAAATATGGTTCTTGTTTTCATTTAGTTCAAAGATTAGTGAAGGAGAAATATATTAGCCAGCTCATTACCATTACACAAATAAACACAAAAATTCAAACTGAGGTAAGCGTTATGAACAAAAGGAACATAATTTATGAAGTTGTGTTAACAGCATCAAAAATCAGACTGATAAAATCTCTGGTGCTCACAGTGTTTTCTGAAGGGAGTGACACAGACTATATAATTAGTGATACACGAGGCAAGGTAGTGCAATTATCAGAATATTTGAAAGATCATGAGCAAAGTCCTTGTGCCGAGCAGGAACATAGCACAGGGATGATAACACTGATAAAATGACATGGGAGTTGAAAGTCGAAAATAAAAACAGTGAATGTAAAAGATACCGGAGAGTAAAACTAACCCGGTGTATGGCGTTGGGAAAGGGTGACTTTAAATCCATGAGAAAATAAATAGAAAAAAGAAAGAACATTCCTGGAAGAGGACAAAAAGTTTTAAAATATTTGAGGTAAAAATAAAGAAAGAAATAAATAAAGAATATTGTTTTCATACATAAAAGAACTGCAATGCACCTACAGCAGGTTCTTCCTCACCCAGGGCAACCGTGCCCCTCAGGAGACATCTGGAAATGTCTGGGGCATTTTATCACAATTATGGGGATGGCAATGGCATCCAGCAAGAAGAGAGCAGAGATGCTTCTAAATATTCTACAACTTCCGGAACAATCCCCCACAACAAAGAATTATCTGGTGCGAAACATCAGTATTTCGAGGCGGTAAAACCATGATCTAGAATGTTGAGAGGTAAAGAAATATAATTAAGAAATATAGGTGGAGGGTTACATAGTAACCACATCATTTTAGAATTTATATTAAGGGTGATGGGAAACCACTGAAGAATTTTACATAAAGGAGTGACCTAGTGAGAACTGTTTCTAAAGATTTCTTTGACTAATTCGGTGAATGGACTACAGCAGGAGAAATTGAGAACACAGAAATTATTACAGGGTGTTTTAGTAATTCAAGTCATATGTAATGATGGGCTGATCAAAATTAGTATGAGCGGATGTGGAGGAAAGTGGTCAGGTTGGAGAGGTGTTTAAGAAGGTGCTCTGTGATTGATTGCATGTGTGCATAATGGAGAAGGAATGACTTCCACACTGACTCGAGCAGCTGGACCAGCTCAGCTGACATTTCCTCAAATGACAATGCTGGCAGAGTTGTATACCTGCTTCAGGATGACTCTGCCTGCTCATGTCCTCCTCCAGAAAACCAGCATAGAAAAAAATAGAACAAAATAACATCTTGTACAGGCCACCTGTGAGAAACCTGCTATGAATAATTCAACTTGATTAAGTTATATCTTTTTTGATTTCAAGAGAGAGTCACCAGTCTTCAGAAAGAGAATTAATTCAAATATCCAGGAATTTATAAAAGCACTCAGTTTTCCCTGATTCTATTTACACAAACTATTTTGTTTGCTGTCCCTGTGACTGTCATGTTTTTATGTCAATAGTTTCAACACTTAATAAGGGAAACACTTTAATATCTGTAAACTTCAAACCCAAATTTCCAGGAAAGATAATTGTATTTGCTAATTAGGAATCAATTATTTACTCTTCTCCTAATCAGTTGTGGCTAGAATAGATGGATCATGTAGACAACATATGATTGCTGTAGTCCACACCCATTGTTGTCAATGTAGGTATAATAAGGAAAGATTCTGGGTTGAGTAGGCTGTACAAAATTGTCCAACATAATGTACTCCATTGGCTACACAGTCAAAATTTTTTAATTCTAGAGATAATTTGAATTTAATATAATTGAATTATGCTTTGTACAATGAAAACCATACTTTCCCTTCTCCAATGTAATTTCCAGATATTTTATGTATATATAAGGCCAAAAGCCCAGTATATTCATATCACTTCTTCCCTATTTAGTGTTCATTTCTTTCTCAGTTGGTAGAAATCAGTAACAAGTATGGTTAATCATAATTTTTTAAGTTTTCCATATCAGACTTCTGTTTTGTACCATTTCAGATCATGGTCACACCTGTCTCTTATTCCTACTATGGACAAAGTGACTACTTTTGTGAATACATCAACCAGGTACTTGGAGTTGTGTTATAACAGCACATACACTCACATGCACCCTGAGAATTAGTAACCAAAAAGACTGAGTAGCCTCTCGGATTCTCAATTCCATATTTCAAGGAGAAGGGATATCTTTGGCTTGAGTCAGTTGTCCTTACCTGATACAGTCAGCTATAGACTGGGTTCTGCAGCATAACAGGACTTCTGTAGCTTCTCCATTTAGGAAGCAGTGGGAAGGGGAATAGAGACAATATATTTCTTAGAAAAAAGGAATCTTTTTCTCGGAAGGCGTTCAAGAAAGTCCTTAACACCTCTGGATTTCAGAAATATTATATCATTTTATTTTAATATGCACAAAAATACTATGTTTATTACATCAAATATTAAAATATGCTTTGTTTCCAAATAAGTGAATACTGATTATGAGATATAAACTTTCCCACAAAACTCATGAAAATATGTTTTTAAAACTTGATTTAGGAGATTTAGACAATTGTATCAGATTCTACTTATTTTTGAAAATTTTGCCATGCTTATAAATAAAAACAAAATCTATTATATGTGTTATCAATAATACAAGAATTATATAATATTATGTTTTTTAATCCTCAAAAGATTTCTAAGTGCTATATTTTGCAGTTATTATTTTATAAGACAAAAACTAATGATGTATGCTGGGAGTTTTCAAGAGAAATAAATTAGTGCAAACACTGACTAGTGTTTTGCAAGCTGGATCTTTGGCACTCTTTTTCTCTCATCACTTTTATTTGCATCATTTTATGCCCATGCATAGATCAATAATTCATAAATAGTGCTGACACCAGAAAATTTTCAGGTTTCATAAAACTAACTGCTTTGTGCATGTTGGCAACACAATTTTATAATCATCTGCCATAAATTTGCTTTCAGATGTCCTAGTTAAAGAAGTAACAAGTTGTTGAAAGTTTTAGTTTTACCATGCACATGAAATTCATTGAAATGTTTCACTAATTGAATTAGGTTTTTTGTTTAGATTATATCAAACTTTGGTCTAATTTTGCTTAAATACAGATTTGATTTAATTGGCTTCCTGTAGTCAGTCGAATTTATACTCTGCAAAATCAAATTAACTCTTTTGTGTTATAAGAGCACAGCAAAAGCAACTTATCAAATTGCTTCTAGCTTGAAAGAGTTAATATAATTTTCTTACTTCATTGCTTTATCCAGAATTTTTTTGTTTTTTTTGTTTATATAGTCATTACTGTTTTTTCACTGAATTTGTTTTAAGCATAACACTGGTTAATCTTTAATTTTATAAGCACTAAACAAAAAGAGAGCATAAAAAATCAAGCAAACATAATTTGACTTCTTTGCTGAATTCAGAGAATAAGCCTAACAACGAAAGACCATTGGAATCAAAGCAGAAGAATGGATTTTTATGTGCCTTTGTGTTTTATATGCCAGTACAAATAGCAAAATTTTCTGTGATTTTTATTGTGAGCATGATTCATAAACACAAATACCTACAGAGGCCAGGTGTGCATCCTATTGGGAAAATGGAACAAACAGATGTAAGGCATAAATAGCTAACATACAGAATCAATAAAGTGCTTACCAGGCTGAAGGACTAGCTAGTTTTGCCTTTGCTTCTCCCACTTGTTGACCTTGGTATGGGCAGTTGTTTCAGTGTTTTCAAGAAAATCCAGGAATTTAAAATTGTATGTAACATTTCTAGATTCTAAATGCTGTCCATTAATTATTTTCCTTTTCTTTTCTTTCCTTCTTTTTCTTTCCAATTCTCTTTTCTTCTTTTTCCTTTTTTCTTTCCTTTTCTTTGTAGTTTTTTCCTGTTTCCCTTTTTCTTTCTTTTTCCTTCTTTATTTCTTTTTTTATTATAAATGCCAATGTTTTCCAGCCAAACACAAAAATGTAGACCAAAAAGGCAGATAAAATAATACACCATTTTCTGAAATCCTTGAGAAAATTCTATGCTGGGTCATTAAAATAATGAGACAATTATATTACTAATTTTTCACGTAATTTTGTTAAAAGCTGATGACAGTAAACACTAATAAATTTTCTATTATGGCCTGAAGTTTTAGTCATCATTTTGGTCTTCAGTAAAGACTCTTAATGAGTGTGCTATGTCTGTCTTGGTCACCATCCCGTTTTCAAATTATCTCTTTCTCACTTCCTCTTCTACTCTTCTCTTCTATGGAAATAGGGGTGAAATTGAATTAATAGCTTTTCATTAGCTGTATTCTAATTATTGATTTTCAAATAGTTCTGATTTGAATCAGTTTAAGAATAGACAAGGAGCTCAGATTCCCAAGACTCACCACAGACTTACTACAGTAGAATCCCCTGTACTACAGTAGGATCCCCTGCATCCCCAGTGATGCAGCCCAAGCTATTATTTCCAAAGCTTGAGGGGAAAATTCAAGTTCCCCATCACACAAAGAGGAACACTTTGCTGTGCTAGCTTTGAGTGCTCAACAAAATCATTACAAAATAGATTAAACAAATGCCAAAAGACAGTTATGAGGCACAAAAGATGTCGCTCAGCACTTTCTTGAAGCAGAAGCAACAGGTATAAATCAGCCCTGACTGCTTTAGAACTGCTTTAGCTGACCTATGATACCCTTTAGCTAATTGTAATATAAAAATCTCTGCCTAGTGGATAATTATAATATCATTAGCATAACATAGGCTGCATGAAGGCACATGATGATTGTTCTGGGTATGCTTGATTTGTTTCAATATGAATATCCGATGATACAATGTAAGAGCTCTGTGTCACTCACTGGGTTAGGAATGAAGGCAACAACATGGGTAGACCTTGCAGTTTTTACTCTCTGAAGAACTCCTGTGCTGCCCAGGAATGAGTGTCCAGAAAACTGAATGTCTGGGGAATTCCTGTGCAAGGAGTGAATGCCCTGTGTAATTAACCCCTAATAAACTCATGTATTAATAACTTGCCAAACTGGAGTTGTCTGCATCATTCCCTGGTCTTTCAACTCCATCTCAGTTTGGCGGGATTTTGTCCTGGGATTTCCCCAAAACAAAACTCTTAAGAGAATTGTATGTGCAGGCAGCTGTGGGATCCGTTATTAGAGCAATGTATTATTCTGGTCACATATTGATGAAATGTTTTACAAAATACAAATCAACTGTGAAAAGATATTCATATATTAAAAGTCAACAATTTTGAAATAACACAATAATAAGCAATCAAATTTAACTGATAAGAGCACTGCAGTCTATGTAAAATAATGTGTATTTTAGATATATTGTATATACTTTTCAGATTTATATCTAAGCAATTATGGGAATTTAGAATTTAAATTCAAGGATACTGAATAGCCAAAACAACCTTGAAAAAAACAAAGTTGTATATTTCACATTTCCTGATCACAAACCTTACTGTTATACAAAGTACATTAATCAAAACTATGTGGTGCTGGTATAAAGACAGGCATATAGATTAATAGGATATAACTAAGAGTTCAGATATAAACCTTCACATATATGGTTCAATATTTTTCACAATGACACCAAGATTATTCTGTGGGAAAAGGCAGTCTTTTCAACAAATGATTCTGGGAACTGGATATCCACATAAGAAAAAGAATAAAGTTGGATGCTTACCTTATACATTATACAAAAATTAACTGGAAATAGATCAAAGACCTAATATAGAGAGCCCAGAAAGAAATTCATACATTTACAGTCAATTGATCTTTGGCAAAGGTGCCCAAAACACACAATGAATAAAGGACAGTATCCTAAATGAATGGTGATGGGGAAAACTGGATATCCCCATATACAAGAATGAAATTAAATCCCTTATTTTTCACTATATAAAAACTCAACTCAAAAGCATTAAATATTTAAGTGTGAAACCCAAAAGTGTAAAACTACTAGGAAAAAAATATTCAGAAAAGCTTCTTGACTTTGGCTTGGGCAATGACTTTTTTGAATATGATCCCAAAGGCACAAGACTAAAAAAACAAAGATTGACAGATGAGATTACATCAAACTCAAAAGCTTCTTCACACCAAAGGACACAATCAACAGAGCAAAAAGACAGCCTAGGGCATGGGTGAAAATATTTGTAAGCCATACATCATATAAGGAGTTAATATCCAAAATATATAAGGGACTCAAAAAACTCAATAGCAAAAAAAAAAAAAAAAACGATTAAAGAATGGGCAAGGATCTGAATAGACATTTTTCCAAAGAAGACATACAAATGGCTGACAGATGTTTGAAAAAATGTTCAACATCATTAATTATCAGGACAATGCAAATCAAAACTACAATGAGATTTCATCTCACATCTGTTAGAATGGCTGTTATCATGAAAGATAACAAGTGTTGGTGAGGATGTGGAGAAAAGGGAAACCTCGTGCACTGTTGGCAGTAATGTGAATTCGCACAGTCATTATGGAAAAGAGTCTGGAAGTTCCACAATAAAGTAAAAACAGAACTACCATATGCTCAGCATTCCCACTTCTGGGTATATATCCAAAGGGATGAAATCAGTGTGTCGACGAGATATCTACACCCGCATGCTCATTGCAACATTATTCACAATAGCCACACATGAAATCAACCATCCCCCACACACATACAACAGAATGCTATTCAGGATTAATCAATAAGGAAATCCTGTCATTTGTAAAAACATGTATGAACCTAGACGATATTATACTAAGTAAAATTAAACCAGCCACTGAAAGACAAATTCTGCATGATCTCACCTACATGTGGAATTTAGAAATGTTGAACTCATAGAGGCAGAGAGTAAAATAGTGGTTGACAAGGTTTGGGGTGGTGGTGGGAGGGGTAAGTTGAGAGATGGCCAAAGAACTCAGAGTTTCACTTAGGATAAATAAATTCTGGAGATCTATTTTATAGCATGGTGATTATAATTAACAATAATGTATTGGAAAACAACTGTTAATATAGAAGACTTGAATTCTACTAATTTATGGCAATATGTGTATGTGTCTACAGCAAATAGAACATATAAAGTCCATAATCTATAAAAAATTAGTTATATTTCCCCTCCTTTTCCCTTTTCCTTTTCTTCCTCCTTCTTCTTCTATATTTTAATTATGCTATCTGTCATGTTAAATAATAAGTAGCATGTTATTTTTCTCCACACAAAAATTAAAATTTCTACTTTAAAAAACACTCAAATTACCTCAGAGAATGAATTTTATCATAAAGAATAAATAAATTTAATATTATGTTGATTATATTCTGCATGCATATTTTTATATTGAATGACAATAATATTTCATTGAATCAATTTGAATGATTCACAAGAAAGAATATAGTTGCAAATCTCATGATTTTATTTATAGCATAAAGAAAAAATAAAGAATTCCTGTATATACCACTAAAATTTTAATGTATTTCATTCTTATATGGTTCTAATTTATTACCTGAGTTAAGGTTTTGTTTTATAAAGTAACAAATGACAAATGTCTTGTTATGTTCTTAAATTAGTTATTGTTTGTCTATAATTTTTCATTGATGACACCAAAATAGGTAACCTCATTTAAGCAATTAAATGAAGGTGTTTTAAACTGTTCCTTTTTACCTTTTCCCTTAAGTTCTAAATTTCTTAAGGCATCATGATAAAATAGAACCAACGAGCATGGATTTTGCAAGACTCATCTAGCTTGCAATCCTGGATGTGCCTCACATTAGTGATCTCGGGCCAGTCATTTCATGCTCTGAAACTCATATTGTCTCTCTCTCTCTCTCTGTCTCAATATACCTGTACCTGCTTTGCAGATTTATGAGAATTGAAGTGATTGTGTTTAAAATTTCTAACATAAAACTTGCCCAATGGCCAGGGCTAAATAAACTGTAGCTGGTGGTGGTTTGACAAAGAAGATGACAGTGATGATTGTACTAATGATGGCAAGAGGGTGTTGATTGTCACATGACTTTCTAAATCCTTACAATGTTTTTCAAATCTTTTAATACAAATTAAAAATTGAAAAATCATTGATAGCTACATAATTGTCAAGAGCATGTTATAAATACACAGTCTCCCTTGGTATCTGAGGGGGATTGTTTCCAGGACCTGCTGCAGACACAAAAATCCATGGAGATTCAAGTCCATGACACAAAATGGTGTTGTATTTGAAGATACCTTAGGCACATGCTCTCATATACTTTAAATCATCTCTAGATTACTTATAATATGCTATACAATGTAAATGTTACATAAATAGTTGTTATATTGCATTGTTTATGGCATAATGACAAGGAAAAAATGTCTGAACATATTTAGCGAAGACACTTTTTTTTTTTTTTTTAATAATTTTGATCTAGAGTTAATTGCATCCCCGGTGGTGAAACTGATGAATACAGAGAATCAGCTATATTTGGGACTAGCCAGCATCTTGTCAGTATTCAAGAGGCAAGAGAGAAAGACATATAAGGTCAAGATTAGAACCTTGATTAGCCAAACAAGAATTCTTAAAGTGCAACAAAATTAAATCAAGGCATATTTTAAGAAGTCAGTAATTTAAAGCCAGGATTAGAGATCATGGTGGGGTCAAGTTGATATTCTTCAAATAAATAGATTAAAAAAAAAGAAAGACAAAAAGAAGGAAAAACTACCAGATCAGTCTCCATAATTAGCAAGCCAGAAAAGAGAGCAGGAAGATAATTAATTATATATTATATATTGTATATATATAAATTAATATGTATTTATATACTTTAGTTATAGTGTAAAATATACGTTAATTATATTTTATATAAAATACCTGTTATTCACAATGGTTTTACTATTTTATGGGAACACATGGCTCTTAATTATAAGGGACTTTCATCATAACATGGAAGAAATGCTGGATCATGTGCTTCAGCCTAGAGTTTGAGTGATCTCGTAGTAGTAACTAGGACAGACTATTTAAATGGCAAGCAAGATAAGACTTGGGAAAATAACTGGAATAATATGCAGGAGGCAGCTGTGAACAAATGGACTATAACATTTAGCCAATTGTTCTCTTGCTCAAGTCCATAATGAGCTGTGAATTAGTGATACCTTAGGGTAAGTAAAATGTGGTCAGTTAGATAAAAGTCAGTGTATTTTCCCCAATGAAGCAATTGCTCACAATACTTATTCATCTTTTTTCTTATACACATATACATAACCTATATGTATATGCACATATATACACATATACATAACCTATATGTATATGCACATATATACACACATATGTATATCCGATATCCTCAAATATACTGGATCATTCTTTCTAACTTAGCTGTCAAAAGAAGTTTCCTCCCCGCTTCTTGGGATTTTGTTGAAACAACTTAGAAGACAGAAGTATCTTCATTTATTTTGTTATGTGTTTATTTGTCTGTTTTCTCAATTAGATTATAAAATAAATTAAATGTGTAATTATGGAATCATCTTCTTATAGTCATCCTTGTTAATTTCCTCCTATGATCCAAATTACTCTAATTCTGCTTTTCTCCCATGATGTAATTGTACTCTGAAAATGAGAGCATTATGCTCTAAATATAAACATATTTCAACTGAAATAAGATAAAAATAAAATAATATTTAGTTAATAATTACATTATTGTTTCTCTTTGAAGAAAATAGCCTTTTCTCTTCCAATTAATCTACCATTTCTCAAGAAAAGTGTTCTAAAATATTTGATATATCTATATATTATGTACTTTTACATTTTTTCCTGTTTCACCTTTTATATGAATTTTAGTTAAAATATTTATATTTATATATATCTATTTAACTTTGCTTCTGAATACAGTGTGTCAGAAAACAGCAGCAGCTTATGCTATCTGAACTATTGCTGTTCCTCAGTATCTGCTGAGGATTGGTTCCAAAAACCTCCACGGATACCAAAATCCATGGGTGCTCAAGTTCCTTATACAAAATTGTATAATATTCACATATAACTAGTTCATATCCTCCCATATACTTTAAGTTGTCTCTATATTAGTTCATTTAATACCTAAGAAAATGTAACAGAATGTAAATGTGTTATAAATAGCTGTTATATTGTGTTCTTCGTATTTGTGTTATTTTTTATTTTATATTGTTATTTGTATTGCTTTTTTTTTTTCCTCAAAAATATTTGATCAGTGCTTGGTTGAATCCACAGATCTGGTTTTCTAGGTACAAAACCGACTATACTTGCTGTGTTTCTGTCTCCAAAACTAGACAGCTAGTTTCCTACTTTCTTCCTAGTAATCACATCCTGAAGGTATCTTATAAACCTTTCAAGTAAATATTTTTTCCCAGGTATTAGTCTAATAATTCTCCAAAGATAGAGTTAAGAAAATTTGAAATCTTATTTAAAATTTTCTATTCAGCTATAAGTCTATGGGTTTTTATTAAAAACATAAATATAAAATCATGCTTGAAAGCATTGATAAAGTCTATTAACTTTAAGACTGTGATGAACTATGTCTAATTACAAAATCAAGCCTTCTGTTATAATAGCTGCCAATGTGAAAGTGCTTTTTGATTTGGGTTCATAGAATTTTCTATATTGTTGCTTATAAATATAGCAAATTCCCAATCCCACCTGTCCAAATCTGATATGCATTATTTTTAACAAATTATTTTTAAATCATTCTTTTATATGTATATGTTAAATACACAGAGCCTAACTAGTTTTTTTTATTTATTTTTTTATTTATTATAGCTTATTATGAGGGTACAACAGTTCTGGTTAAATATATTGCCCATGCTTGAAGCTCAGACTCGGGGGGATTTGGGAGGGGCATGGGCAATATATCTAACTAGTTTTTAAAGAACAAATGTCATGTTGTAAGTGACTCAACCATCAATTAATTTTATTTCTCTTTTAAAACCAATTTTAAATGCACTTCCAGTTTAATCTATATATTAATAAATAGTCATATACCTAGTTAGCAAGGTAAATATAAATTTAGTAATTCTATATATCAATAGTGTGGCCACATTTTGCTAGAGTAGTATATATTCAATATATTTTTTTATTTATTTATTATAGCTTATTATGGGGGTACACCCGTATATATATTCCACGAATATATGTCAAAACTATTATTTAAATTTATCTCTCTTGGTCATCACCAATTTTTGTAAACATGCTTGTTTATAACGAAAATGCTGATCAACTGGGATGATTTTTCACAGAAGGAAGCACCGCAGGAAATCAGCATGTGTTTGAAGAAGAAAAACATCAGAGAGCACACAATGCGGAACATTTTCTTTGTGAAGAAGATTAAAATTGGATTCTTAAGAGTTTTAGAATCTCTGCTCATTGGACTCTTTTAGAATGCAATTCAATTTCTTTTTCATTTTAACAAATTTTCCACTTTCCTGAGAAAGACAATCTTTATAACTTCATACTTGACAGGTATATAATTCAGAGACATCATGACATTGGGGCTCTCTATAATGTTGTGAGGCAGGAAGCTCACATTATTTTAGCCATGTTTTAGGTGGTACAGTGAAATTTAGGGAGGATCTTGCCTAAGAACACAAGCTAAGAGTAAATGAGGACCTAGATTTTTTTTTTTTGGCATAAGTATTGAGTAGTCTTTCTATTTCTTAGGATCTCAAAGGAGAGATAAGAATATAAACAATTAAATAATTCATCTCTTGAATGGTTCCAAGTAACAAGAATTAGCTAAAGTAAGCTGACATTTTCCCTCTCCACTTCCCTTTTTAATCTTGCTTCCTAAATGGTTGCTGAAGCTACACATTTCGTCTGTAATTCCACTCATCTTTCTCTGCCACCATACTTAGATTACTGTAATGTCCTCCTAACTGTAACCCTGGTAGTGTCACCCTCCCACTTCTTTAATCCGTTCTCCACATTCCAAATATAGTGATTTTTTTCAACTCCCCAAAATTCTAAAAATTTCTGTTATGCACTTTAAAACAGATTGAATGTGAATCGGGATATATATGTATATGTGTGTGTATGTGTGTGTGTGTATATGGTGTCCCCTCTAACAGCAGCAGTGCTATGATTCATTTTTATGAAATGCTTTTTTTCAACAAGTTTTAATGGACAAATCATGTACCTGAAGTTAATTCAAGCAGTTTATTTTCTATGACTTGGAAAAAATAATTTAGAAAAGATAGAAAATTATAAATAATTTTATATCAAATCTTAGATATATCAATATTGAATAAAAAAACCTCTCAGAATTATTAATTATAACTACTTGCTATATTACATCATTTAGACTTAGATAGGATACATTTATGCCTACTTCATCACGCCAAATATGTAAAAATAACATATTACAATTAAAAATATTTTATTTACTATGCAAAATCTTTTCTTAAAAGATTATATACCAGTGCAATAGCAATGACACACTGGCAAATCTTTAAAGCAATTGAGTTTTCTATGCATAAAATAACATTATAATATCTTACAAAATCTAGAGCAAACTGCTATGACCAGTAAACTAGTTCCAACTACAAAAGAAACAAAATAAATCTTTATTGAACTATATAGTGCAAGACATTTTGCATTATTTTCCTTTAGGGACTCAAGTCTAATTTCCATGAATGAAAAATAAACTATTCTGTAGCACTTGTCTGTTAAGAGCAAATATAATACTATAGCTATTAATCTATGGACCAACACAGTAGGCCAAAAAGTTGAATTAAGTGGAAATTAAGAATAATTTCATTTTATAAAATCTATGCATTCCTCATACCAGTTATGGAATGAAGCTGCAAATAAATACAAAAGCAAATACATAATTATACAAGCAAGATTAACTTTTCAATAAGAGAATTTCTTATTAAAGCAATCCAAAATAAATCCCATTTCAGTTTAGTCTCTGGAATAAATGCATCAACAATTTTAAGATTTAGACAAAGCCATCTGAGCTATTCTCCTACCTCTTTTTCCTCAAGAAGCTCTGCTACATAAAGTGCTGTAGTAGACAATGTGATGTATCAACCAGATTACAGTTTAGGAATTCTGCACCCAGATGCTGAAAGGGCAGCTCTCAGCTGCTAGCCTCCTTCAAATACAGATGAAGACCATAAAGGCAATCACAGCAACAACAAAAATAAATAAATCTGATCAAATTAAAAAGCTTCTGCACAGCCAAAGAAACTATCACGAGAGTAAACAGACAACCTACAGAATAGGAGAAAATATTTGCATGTTACACATCCTATAAAGGGCTGATAACTAGAATCTATTCAGAACTCAGGAAAATCAGCAAGAAAAAAATCAAACAGCCCTATCAAAAAGTGGGCAAAGGACATGAACAGAAACTTTTCAAAAGAAGACACAATAATGGCCAACAAACATATGAAAAAATTCTCAACATCTCTAATCAGCAGGGAAATGCAAATCAAAACCACAATGAGGTATCACTTATCTCCAGTGAGAATGGTCTTTATCAAAAATCCCCAAGACAATAAATGTTGGCGTGGATGTGGAGACACAGGAACACTCAAACATTGTTGGTGGGACTGCAACCTAGTGCAACCTCTGTAGAAAGCAATATGGAGATACCTCAAAGAGATACAAGTAGAACTACCATTTGATCCAGCAATCCCATTATTGGGCATCTACCCAAAAGAACAAAAGATATTATATAAAAAAGATATCTGCACTGGAATGTTTATAGCAGCACAATTCACAACTGCAAAGATGTGGAAACAACCCAAGTGCCCATCAATACATGAATGGATTAATAAAATGTGGTACATGTATATCATGGGGTACTATTCAGCTATAAGAAACAAAGGTGATATAGCACCTCTTGTATTTTCCTGGGTAGAGCTGGAACCCATTCTACTAAGTGAAATATCCCAAGAATGGAAAAACAAGCAACACATGTACTCACTATGAAATTGGTTTCACTGATCAACAACTAAGTGCACATATAGGAATAACATTCATCAGGTGTTGGGCAGATGGGAGGGGGGAGGAGGGGATGGGTGTATACATACATAATCAGTTCGATGTGCACCTTCTGGGGGATGGACAGGCTTGAAGCTCTGACTGGGGGTGGGGGGACAAGGGCAATATACGTAACCTAAACAGTACCCCCATAATATGCTGAAATAAAAAAAATAAAATAAAGCTGTTAAAAATTAAAAAAAAAAGAAAAAAAGAAAACCACCTTGCCCAAGGTGATGTTCTCTTCCTGGCATGGCTTGGATCCAATAAGTGATTAATGTTGAAGTATGAAAGACCAATCTTCTTGCCTCAACTTGAGACAACTTTGAAGGATTCTTCCAGCATCATAGCTATCAATAAGCACAGTTGAGGCTTTTTCATGTATGTAATGCAGCCCATCCCAGTCCTGTTTCTTTCTGTCCCATCCAGAGATATTTATATCAAGAATATTGCCTAATAAACATCCTACTCATCTCCATCTCATAGGTTTTTTCCCCAGGAACTCAACCGAAAACAAAAACAAAAACAAAACACCTTTTTTTTGTACATTCCATTACAGGATAATCTTAGTTTATATAATACAATCTCATCTTCAATAAAATGAGTGTTTGAACCAAGATAATGTGTCCCCTCTCAAGAAAGATCTAGCAGGGGAAGGATAATCCAGAAAAAGAGCCAACCAAATACAACAAATATGTCCACATGCTCAATCAACTAATAATTTGTTGATTCCAAATGTCATAAAAAGAGGACCTTGACGATTGTTGGAAACAGTGAAAATTTCCATGTGTTCAATGTGGTAGACTGATATTCTACAGTGTAGAGCTGTCACTCAAATGTAAACTGCCCAGTTTCAAGACCAAATTCTACAGTCTCCTGGTATCTAAGTCTGCTATGAAATCACGTTTTCTTTGAGAGAAAGTGAAATATTGTACTTGTGGACTCAGATTTTAGTAGTTTTTGTAATTTCTTCAAATTTTCCCTTCCTTTCTCCTGGCTAGATGAAAAAATGGCAAGGCTGTAAGGAAATGTGGTACCACATAATGAAAAAATGTAGGATCCTGGGTTACTGCGTGGATAAACGACAACTTGCCAACAAGAAGTACTTCTGTTGCATTGTTAAGTGACTGCGAAGTAGACTTTTGTTGTCACTAAACTACTGCTATTTTGTTCTGTGGTAGTGATTGTTCCTGTAACAATTATTATCAGAATGAATTTTAAAATTAAGTTATTTCAAATGTTTCCCCACAACCATTACTTCCCTTTAGATTATATATACTGTGAGAGATAGTCAATTATATAAAAGAAAATTCAGCTCAGTATTTATCTATGAAGGGCCAAATTATGGCATATTCTTTTCATCACAAGCACTGATGCCTTCTTCTTTTTTTTTTTTTTTTGATCCCTTCTTGATGTAATTGTACAACTTGTTAGTGCTATATACAACTTTGTAGCATTTTCTTCAGGTAAACTGTTATAATGGTATATGGCAATACATAAACTGCATCATAATAAAATATTTTCACATTTTTCCATTCTGAATACTTGTCACAATTTATTAAATAATTCTTCTGACAATGAAATTTCAGTTCATGTTAAATTTCTAGCTATCATATAAAATGTCTTGAGATTAATTTTCTTGAACAGCTCTAAGCAATATTTGGTCACAGATGATCAGCAATTGAATAATAATTTAAATATTACATAAATTTCATAAAGTCAATTTGTCTTGGAAATCAGAACATTCAACCATGTAAATATAACTTACTTTATGTAAATTATGTAATCTTAAATACCTGTAGTTTTCCAAGTGTTAAGGTGTTTTCTAACAATTACTCTTAGCTTTGACTAATATATACAAAGCTATTTAACCCTTAACAAAATTTAACATGTAGTCAGGAGACAAAAGTATGGCAAATGTATCTTATTCAGTAGACCTATGCTGTTAATTAATACATGTGTCTATAAGGTATGGGATATCATCACTGATAAAGGATTTTAGGCAACTTACTATATTGAACTTATCTAAAATACAGAACAGAATACAAATGTAGATCAGAAAATATTTTTTAATTCTACAAAAGTTAAATAAATTAATAATACTACAAAGAACAAAGGGTTCTAAATGGACTAGAATTTAATGTTACAATTTTGCCTATGCTTTTAGGTAGCCACAGTAAAAAAAAATAGCAGAATCATAATTCTCATTATTTTTCATAAAAATTAGACAATCTTGAAGATTCCCAAAATATTTGTAATGAACAATCATGAACATATTTGTCTTGTGCATAGAAGATAATTGCTCTTAGTGATTATGAAGTCTTAAAACGTTCCATCATATAAAAAATAATTGGATTTTAATCATTTAATATATTTTATATTTTTGTAATATACTCTATTGATAGAAATAATTTCTTACCTTTGTTTCATTTTTATAAATATCTTGCCATTATTCAAGAAACATAAGTGAATACAGTACCTAAATGCCTATGAAAAGATCATATGCCCTGCTGAAAAAAAAGCATTGACATTTGGGCAATAATTGGTTAATTTAGTACACATACAACCAAATATAAACCAATCAGAAATTTAAAGACTAAACCATTTAATATTTAATTCCTCAGTGAAATGACAGCATCTCAATAGATCATGAATTTGGGGTTGCTCTTGTAGATAATACATTTTCTATAAATTCTTAGATTAGGAGGATTAGTGGATTAATGTAGCATTTCATTTTCACTTGAAATATTGGGTAAAGTTCTGTTTAAAGTCAAAATTAAATTAACTCAGTAAACTGTACTCTGTGTATTAGAAAAATATATCCATAAATCAAAATGCCAAAAAATATTTTTTCTACTTTAAAGTATCCTAGGTTTCAAAGATGAGACCCAGAGTTCCTTACAAAATATTACCTTGCAAAATTCTTTTTTTTTCCAAATGTAAATAACTGTGGTGAACTTGTCCATACATATTCATATAACACGGCTGCTAGAGAGCTATTATCTGACAGAGTGCTTTCCATAAACATAGAATTGTTATTGGGTTTCTGTTTAAGTATTTTAGATTAAGTATGAGGATTATTTATCCTACTACAATTTGTTCTCAAACCAGCGGCTAGTAGATAATTGTCAAACATAGGTGAGGTCATATTACTCCTCTGCTGAAACTTAGGTTAACATCACACCAGTTATTACTCCTGTTATCTGTTACCCTAGATATAATGCTATGAAAAGAGCACATCACCTCTCTGGTATTTTTCCCCCAAATTCATAACCTCAGTCTAATAATGAGAAAACATCAGGCAAACCTAAATTGAGTGACATTCTACAAATTACCTGACCAATGCTTATCAAGAGTGTCAAGATCATGGAATAAAATGAAAATGAACAAATTATCACAGATTAGAGAAGACTGAGGAGACATAGCCACTAAATGCAACATGATACGCTGTATTGCACCCTGAAACAGAAAAAGAACATTAGTAGGGAAAACACAGAAACTGGAATAAAGTCTGTACTTTAGTTAATAATATTATGGCCATTTTGATTTTTTAACTTTTATAAATATACTGTGGTCATTTAACATTAGAGAAAACTGAATAAAAGGCATATGGAAATATTCTATCCTTACCACTTTTCTAGAAACTTAAATTTATTTAAAAGTAAAATGTTTACAAAATTTGGTGGCTTTACATCTCACTTAAAAAGGAAAAAGAAGTTTTAGTGCACCTGCAAATTCTGCCTCTTTCCACTTGCCTTTTTCCAGGCCCTCTTACTATGTTTTCTCCTTATTTCTGCTCACATATTTGATCATTCTGCTCAATGAACATTCTTGATGTTTTTTTTTGTTTTTTTTTTTAAACCACTGAGAAGTTCAGGCCTCAGGGCATTTGCACTTCTTTTGAAATGTATTCCCTCAATTTTCTACATGACTTTCTTCATCAGATATCCCAAGCAAGTCTTTGCTCACATGTAACCTTAAGAGTAAAACTTTCCTCTGACTACCCTTCAAAAAATAACTCTCACCCAGTCACACTTCTAAAAATCACTATGTTACTTATCTTCCTTTACTTTTCTTTATAGTACCTGTCAATACCTAAGTAGATATTAATTTATGTGTATACTCATTGTTTTCTCCCACTACTCTGTGAGACCAAAAACATGGTGTAGTCATTGCTATTTACTTTCAGTTCTTAGAATTTTGTCTGACATGTAATAGATAAAAAATATTTGTTGAATGTGAAAATAAGTGAGAAAACTAATTAATTTTGCTGGGAAATTACTAAGAAACAGAATGGACTTAAATTAAGAAAATATAATTGTTTATTTTCCATTTGTGTATTTAGCATTTTAATTTACCTAGTACATATATACTTAGAAACATACATTTTCCCAAATTGTTTAAAGTATGCAGTTATTTTTAGACCATGTTTCCTAACAGATGATGAATACAACTGAAGGGACCAAACTTGTGTCTATACTATAGTCTACCTTTAATAATTATTTGCAGAAATAATTGAGTAAATGGATACATGAATGAAAAAATGGATACAGTTTTTCTTCTTTTACTCCCAAGAGTTTAATTTCTAGTTCACCTATTTATCCTATGTAGGCAAATTTCAAAAGGTGGCCAACAAATGCAATAGCAATTCATAAAAAGTATTCTCCATCAATAGCTGTTTTACTGTAGATAAACAGAAGATTTTTAAAATAATGCTTTTCAGGACATAAGCCACCCTTGAGATTAATATTTGCATATAGAAATGAACCAAATAATTAATTTTCACTCATTTCTCTAGTTCTTGCTACATGATTCTGCAGGGAAGTTCTATGTTGTCCTGAAGTCCAATCATTGATCAGGATTGAAATAGTGTGATATCACACTGAGAAGTGAAATCTTATTGTATCAGTATGAAGTTTTAGTATACTCTGGAGTTACCTCGGAATCACGAAGCAATTAGCCAATAATGTTAAAAAGTTATGGCTAATTTAACTAATGGTTAATGGAGCCTAGTAAAACTGTCAGAATTGATGAGCCCAGGGAGATTTTGTGTAGGAAGACACATTAAGGTTAGGGTCCTTTATCTCCTTTTAGAGTTTAATCAGTATCTGGAATTATGGGCTCTCATCTTAATGATATACCAAAAAATAACAAGAAGGCAGAGATTTGTCACTGAGTATATTATATAAGTCACAAAACCACGCTCATATAATCCCTAAAGAAACATACTTTTCTATGACTACTAGAGTAAATGGACTTTAGTAGACATAAATAAGATCTTTCTTTTTCTCTGTTGTTTGAAAAGACAACAATAACTATATTTGTGATTTATTGGATGATAAAATGCAATTAAATGAACCAATGGTTTAAATGAAATAAAAGAGGATATGCAAAAGATAGAGGGGCAGAACTAAGGCTTTCAAAAGGGTTAGTGAAAAATGACAACGTCTTCTAAACAACAGTTTTGTAGTCTCTAGCTAAAGGGCAATGCACCATTCTTTATGAGTTTATGTTTTATTCATTAAATGATCTTAGCTTGTAGAAAAAAATCATGTTTTTTCACAAAGATTATGTTATAGAATAGAGTCTTTACTCCAGGAAAACTCAGCTTCCTACTGTGAGCGATTCATTTGTTTCCAAAGTATCAAATTTCAGTTGTTTCCAAAGTACTGAATTTAAGTGATGCATGAGAAAATGAACTTATGTACCAGAGAGAAGAAAAAATTCTACAGAAAAAAACTGAAAAGACAGCCTTTAAAGAAACGCACCAATTAGTTAGACTATCTCAGCAAGTTTAGGATGATTCTAGTTCACTGCTGAAAAAAGTTTTCATCTGTTTTTTTGCCTTGTATTAAAAATTTATTAATATAGATATCTGGAATAAAACTTTGACAAATCTACTACAATTTAAAGTATTGGGAGCTATTGTCAGAAGCAGCACATTTGAAATAAAAGGATCTACTTGCTTTTGAATTTCCACTATGAAAACAAACACCACCAAAACCTCAATTTAATATAAAAATGGGGACAATATTATAAACAACATGTCATAAATCAAATTATAAATGGTAAACAAATAAGAACTTTCTCCAAAGTTATAACAGAGTCTTATAAACTCTAATAGAGTTGGTCAAAATAGTTTTATAAATAATTAAAAATAAAAACAATATATGATTAATTCTGGCATAAAAGTTATGTATTTATATATGTTGAATTTTGTTTATTGAGTATGTGTAATCCACAAAGCTCTATGTGAAGCATTGCTGAGAGGTGGACAAAAATGTTCTTAATGTGCATCATAGATGAGGAAAAATTATATATATTATAAAAATTATATCTATAGTACATATACATACGTGATATATTTTTTACAAGTCAGATTGCTGTAAGTTTTAGTATAGAGTCAGCCTATAAAAAGTCCTAGTATAGAGTTCAAATTTGCTATCAGATTGTAGTTAAGGAGAGGTTGAGTTCAACAAGGAGGAACTGGAAAGCCACTTAAAGAAGATGGAGTTTGGGAAGGATTTTAGAAGGGTACATATGTTGAGAAAGATATACTAGACTATTTTGTTGACAATGACTCATCGATTCATTTAACAAGACAAATAGGAAATACCTATTCCCAAGCAGTAGTATACAGTGTGCACTACAGATGCAAAAACAGATAAAATAGACAAGGTACTTACACTTAAGGTAATCACAGTTTAGAGGGGATAGCAGACAATTCTAAAAATAAGCAATTTAACATTTTCATTTCAGCCATGAAAATACATACAACCTATTATTGGTGGGTAGAGGTGGAGCTCATAATCAAGCCAGAAGTTGTCAAATTGGATTTTTAGACGATTATACCAGTTCAATGAATTTAGTCAAACACCAGGAAAAGGCAACTGACAAGACAAAGACAGTTTAGAAATAGCATGGTATAATCAGTAATATAAGAGGTCTGATATTAATGGGCAGAGATGATAAGTCATGTGGTTTTGTAAAACAATATATGAGAGAGAGACAGTTGTGAGACATACCATACTATAGCTTCTTGTAGATTAGAAGTGAAGTGAACATTGATGCAAGTGCTCACATACTGTGAGAAGGGATATAACTTAGCGAGTTAGGGGAAATGCTCCACTTGTTGGTGGAGTAGATGATATTTCTTCAATGTCTTCATTATCTACCAGGATGACTTTCCCAGTATTGGTGTGCTTGGGTGCCCCATAGGGAATGCATAATGCCTGGTGCTCTACAGGTTCTGAATGGATATCTGTTAAATAAATGAATTTTGTTAATAGTATAATGGAGGATGATATATTAATTAGTTTTTCTGCCAAACTACAGCGTAACAAAAAATTCAAAACTCTCAGTGGCTTATGATAAAGCATTATTACATGATAAAACATTATTATATGTGGCTATACCTTAGCTGTGGTTTGACTGATCTTATTGGTCTTGGGTAGGAAAAGTTGGACTCATCATTTATGATTGGGTTTAAGTTATGTATTGTCAATGCAGATGATATTTGGTCTTAAGAGGATGAAAATTGGGTTTTGGTGTGTGTGTGGGATTAGGCATTACACTGATTAATAGTCTTTCAAAGGGCCACATATAGAAACACATACATAGTGTATCTGTGGAATTAAAATTTCAGGGGTGGGGGAAGGCAATTCAGGGAATAAAAGGTCCAAAAAGTCTTCTTAGATTGGGGCAATAATGTAAAAAAAAAAAAGGTGGAGAAACATGGGTTTAGATCTTTATATGTATTCTAATTCTGTGATACAAAGTGAGGGTACAGTGTATAACTGTGGCATGCTTTTCTCAATACGGACACCAGAAGCTCTGAAAAACCAAGCCAAATCACTCACACATAGGAAGAAAATCTGTGTGCTTTGTTTTTGCTTACTTTCCACTGGAGAAAGCAAATCACAGCCCAACATTTAAAGGTGCAAGGACATTTACCCTAGGTATTCTAGCAGGAGGTGCTACAAATTCACAAGGTAAAGGGTGTGGATGTATAATTATGTTATAACTATGAATGGAAAGTGGTATACAATAATTTAATCTACCACAGAATTCTGGAGTTCTAGAATGACTTTAAACAACCTACAAAGATATCAGTCTTTAGCACAAACATTTGAGATAGGAATAGGTCAAAATATAGAATTGAAATGTGTAAAACAAAGAAGAGCTACCTTCTGTCATTTTTTCTCCTTGAACTTGCATTCTGACTGCACAAATTGCTTGCAGGGTGATATAGACAACATTTTACTCTATTGAGCTTTTATGTGAGAACTGAAACATTTGTAAAATCTTTTCCTGTTTTAAACTACTGTAAATAATTCAGGAGGTCAATTACATAAACTTAAAAGAAGAGTTCATAGAGTTTAATTTCATTAGCAGTTTTACTATTTAAAAGTATCTTAACAGAAAACATCTACACATAGTAAATTCCTGTGACTGGAATAATCATACCAATATTCCTAAATTACCATGAAATGATATCAGAGGTGAAGTTACTAGATAGTTTCCTCTTGGACAGCAAGTAATATCATCACTGAGTTCTCCAGCAATAGGATGGTTATAAATACTACATAAAGTATGAAAGACCAGTCAAGATGTTTACATTGGAGAAAAGCAGCTAATATGAAGGTTCATTAACTTCACCTGCGAGAGTGGTACTAGTGTGTTTCCTGTGTGGACTTGGTAAAAATCATTGATTATTAAAGTGAACACTTAAAATAAGGTATTCTAAATAATAATAAAGTATCTTAGGAATTAAAACAGAATAAGGCTAACCTAAAAAAAGGAGAAGAAAACTCGTGATTCCTTCAAAGAGACAGCTATGTAGAGGGAATTAACAAAATAAAAGTGGTTTGGAATCAATCACTGTGAGTTAGAATGTGGTTAATCATCCAGACTCTCATGTCAGAGTTGCCTGGGTTTGCATTCTAATTCTGCTCAATTAGTCATGGAAAGCTTCACTTTCCTCATTTAACACTCAAGAGCAAGTGTTCAACAAGTATTATTTATTTTCATGTAATTACTAGGTTTTGTCCTCTAATCTTCCGGAGCAGCTTTCACAAACTTTCTCTGCAAAACGACACATAGTAAATAAATTCAGCTTTGTCGAACATAGTCTCTGTCACAGCTACTCGACTTTTAGTGTGAAAGCAGTCATAGACAATGTATAATTGAACGGGTGTGTCTGTGTTCAAATAGAACGTAATTTATAAAACAGGCAGTGGGCTAACCATGCTTGCAGGCCATAGTTCACCAACCCCTGTTTCAGAGGAAATAGAGTCCTACTTGTTTTGTGTTTCACTTTTGTGAAAGTTCAGCCAGATCTACCTGATCCTATAATATATTTTAATTTCACTATGTTACCTCCAAATACCTTCTTTTCATTCTCAAAATTAATCATTATTCAATTAGCTACTTGTCCTTCCAAACTATCTTATTTAGATATACTTTGTATCATAGCTCAATTTACAAAAGGAACAATTACTAAAACCAGTGCATTATTATGCATTCCAGCAAAAAGGTAGCTGTCCTGTAAAATGCATGTTCTCCCTTATATAGTGGAGAAAAATTCCTCCGAAGAAGATGCCCACAGACTATTTTTCCTTGTTTGCCTACAAGTTCCATATGGCCATATGACTGATGTTTAAAGCAATAGAATGTGAGTCCAATCTATGTGGGCTACTTGTAAGACTGGCACATAAAATCTTCCCCACATACTTCCTCCTAAAAGTCTAGAATAAACAATGCTAGCATGACATAGAAAAATACACCTGGGAGGCTGCAGCACCTCCAGAGCCCCAATGACTGAGCAGAGCCTCTTTTCTATAGATTAGGAACATCCATATTGGACTATTAGGTTCGTCAACAGTACACTTTTTTATTTTAGAGAAACGGAAATTTGAAGATGTATTTGTTACTGCAGCACGTATTACAGTAGCTAGTACATGACTCACTGCCTGGAAGTAGGACTATTCATAACAAAAAATTAATGTATGTGGCATTGGCTTAGAAGTCAGGTGTTGGTATCTAAATGAAAAGATCTAATGGGATGGAAGGCTGAAATATCCCTGTTACGTTAGACAAATACATAGTAAAACTGAGGCCTACTACAATATAATAGTAAAACTGAGAGAAGAGATCAAAGGCCTACTGTGTGAGTAACTCCAGGGGAAATGGTTGGGAGCTATAATGTTAGTATATATTAATTACTTCCCATAAGTTATAGAAAGAGATGAAGTAAGTAAAAGTGTTATCAGAAATGAAATGGAACAGAGATTGGCAAGATATTTTGTTTAAAAAGACGTACTTCTGTAAACCAACTAGCAAGAAATGAGGCCGTGAAGGTGTTGAACTGAAAACAAAAAAAAAAAAAAAAAAAGAAGCCAATTGAAATGATTTAATTGGACAAAATATTAAATGCCTCATTCTTTTCAAAGTTTATTGTTTCAGATGCCTGCAAGGTAGCTGCTATTAAACTGAGAAAGAACTATGGGCCTGAGGTGGCAAATAATCATGCGTGAAAATTATGCCTAGAAAAGAACAACACAGGGATATAGAAACTTAGCCTGTTCTATTATTTTATGTGACTAAAGAATGTTTTTTCACACAATTTAATCAATCTATCCTTTATGTGCACGTCTGTTCTAACAAGTGGAAGAAAAAAGCTTACACAGAGACATAGTTTATGATGTTTGGTTATAAGAAAATGAGGAATTCTACTTTCTCATTACTTAGGTCATGAAGTTACACACTGAGAGTTAAGGTCAAGGAGGTGGTTTAGAATATCTTAGGAGAGTAGAAAATATGGACATTACTACTGTGTAGAAGAGACAGTTAAATAGAAATAATGAGAATCGTGGTCCTTTATTACTGAGTGACTGGCCATGACCTGTCACTGGCTATGACATGATTTGCGAAGATATCTTTATCTTTGTGTGTGTGTGTGTGTGTGTGTGTGTGTGTGTGTGGTCAGTATCACTAAGCAGCCTCTATGTGAGCACAGAAAAGGAAATTATTTCCTTTTTAACTTGTTTGGTGTTTGATTTTATATTGGTATTTCCCAAGGCAAATATGAAGAAAGGATATGAGGTCGGAGAGAGGAGAGCAGGAGAGATTCCAATACTGGCCTGAAAACAGCTCAAGTCAAGTAACCCTAAAATTGAATTAAACAACGATGAAAGGGAAGATATGAAGGAGTTTATAAATAAACACAAATAGGTGCAGCCATAATTTTGTAAACGGTAGTCTACTTGATAGAATACATGAAGAGTAATGAAAGGCTGAAAGGTTGTGGTGGGAAATTAGTTTCACTAATTTTAGATAAAGGACATTTCCCAAGACTATAAATTTATGATCTGAAAGTGGTCTGAGCAGGGATAAAGCTGACCCTTTCTTGCATAGCTAGGAAATGTGGTGCATGGAAAAATGACCACCATGAGTGCAACCTTAGCACACATGCTTTATTATTCTCCACCTCAATAATTAACTGATTTAACAGCATAGAATTAAGATAGAGAATAAACTCATTCTAGCAGAGAAATTAATAAGAACCATTACAATAGATGAATGATTTCTACAAATTCATGAAGTCAGATCTATGAGGCCTTGCTGATTGATGGAAAAGAGCAAAATACAGGAGAATGATCTCACTCACTGGAAGGTGCTGCAGTGGAGGTGGGGGCCAGTCTAACTGAGAACTCGGGTAGGCTCTGCACAGGTAGATTCTAGTTACACAGTCTGTCTTCTTCTTTGCTCATTCCTTCCCTAGCACTTAAGTGTAGAGTGCAGGGCGGCCTGGCATTTGCATTTAACAGTCAAAAATGTGAGGGTAATTTAAAAGTAGTGCCAAGAAAGAATTGAGATTTCCTGTAGAAAGCAGACACTCAGGCAAAAAGATATCTTAAGGAAACCAATGACCATCTCCTCATCAACACACCCAACAGAAGAGCCTAAGATTAAATGATTCACCACTATGCAAGGCAGCCTTAGTCAGCTTTCTATTTAGTCAGAGATCTATGATGGAAAAAGACATCAATATCCAAAAGCAAAGGAAGTATTTAAGATTTAGCTATAATAGTAAGCATAGTCCATCAGTGTTAATATATTTAAAAAATAAGTAATATTTAATAGAAAAACAAAGGTCATTTATTGACAAGAATCTTTAAAACCTAATTATATTTAAAAATATATTGCCTCCAACAAATCAGAAGAAGATTAACACAAAAAAGAACAGTTTAATCAGAGGGTAAGAAAAGCTCTTAAAATTAAAAATATTAATGAAACAGTCTATATATATGTTAAATGATTGTGATTTCACAAAGCAAATGTGTAGCTAATTAAGACCAGAATCTTCACAATGAAAGTACCCATAAAGTCCTGTATATCATGAAAAAAAAAAAAATACTGAAAACCCAAACAGAACCAAAGAGGCACATCTAGAAACTTCATTCAGGTAGCTCGATGATATATCAAGAAGATAGAAAAGATATTTCGTCTTCCAGAAAGAAAACTGAAAAGCAGGTCACTTAGAAGGAATTAGCATTTATATCTCTTGTCAGAATAAATGTATTATAGAAGAGTGTAAAAAATGGATTCAATTATGGCAAACTTATTTTGATTATAGAATTTTGCACTTTTGCTAAATTAACAATAGAAATAAGTAATTTCTTATAATTATCAATAAAAATAAAGACATATTTCAGATATACAAAGAATTAGAAATGTTACTTCTTTTGTACCTTTTCTAAAGTATATTAATCGAGGAAGAGAAAAATAAGAAAGAAGTTATAGCTGCTATGAAACTCGTGGTCTAACAGATGAGCATAGTGAAGGTAGGTCTTAGTGTAACAGTAGTATTCTACAGTTGGCCTACAGAAAAACCTCTATGGATTGTAGAATATTGGAAGTCCCTTGGGAAAATGCTATCAGGAAGAAAAAAATTATTATAAATACTAAAAGGAATTGTATAAATACTGGTTAATTATGAAGGTATGTCAAAAGCTTATGTTACATCATTTTCATCAAGAAAAGTCAGATAAAAATCTCCAAAGAAATATGAATTGTAAAAGAATACCACAGTGCAAATAGAAAGCAAATGAAAATGTTGCATATTTTGAACAAAGGTTAGTGTCTAATTATTCAGGTTAGTATAAATCATGGTGCAGTTCACACACATTTGACATCTAAGTGGCTTAACAAATAGAGGTTTATATGTCACAGTCAGGGCATACCCTGGGCCCAGTGGCTTTAGAGGGTAGCTTCCTCTAAGTGGTAACTCAGGGATCTAGGTTGCTTATATCTCATTAAAATATCACAAGGATCACCTGGGAAGAAGATCACTGCAACAGGAGACGAATGTGCTAGATGGTCATACAATAGTGTTGGCCTAAAAATTCATTGGTGAGATCTGTTTTTATATCTCTGACATAATAGGTCTGGAAAGTAAGGAGCACATGCACACATTTTATTGAGCAGTAAATGCTTCCACACAGAGTGTAAAAAATAAGAATCAATTTGACCTTGACAATAAGAAAAGTTTTTGTTTGAAAGCTACAGTGGATCTCGCTTTGGACACGCAGAGAGGAAAATTAATCTTAGCATATATATTTGTTCTGGCATAGCCAGTATTACTGTAGTCATAATAAGATAAGCATTCTTACTGTTTTGCAATTGCAGATAACAAAAATAGCTTATTTATCATTTTATAGCAAACAGTGATATTAAAGTACTTTTATGATATAAAGGTAAAATCATAGTTGTTAAGATGGAATTTAGTAGGGGAGAGGTAAAGTAAATAGAAGAAAAATCATTAAAATCTACATTTTACATATTTGGGGCCCAGGAAATACTGCTTACTTTTAATGGAAGAAGATGAAAGGTCGTAAATCAGTTTCAAAGATAATCACTTAAAACTACCAGGGAAAGTACCAGCAATTTGAAGAATAAGGTAGAAATAAAGATGACATGGTATATCTTTAAAAATCTTAACTTTATTTCATAGTGAGATGCAATAGATATTTTTAAAATTTGATTAGGAAAAACATAACATATTATTTAAGTTAGAGGGGAAATTAAAAGAATTGTTAATGGAAACATTTAAAAATTGTTTTCATAGCAGGGAAATTGGAAAGATGAAGGGGGGGTTGAAGACTGTACCTATTTATTATAAACATTTCTGTATCATTTGATAGAAGGAGGATGACATATGGGACTTCTATTATTGCAGAGTTATTTCTGAGGTCCTAGAGCTAAGGAGAGTGAGTGTAAGGGCCCATTCATTTCATGAGAATTGTTAATGATCCACAGGATTCACAGGGTAGTTCTCCGATTCTTAGCGATTACTTACTTCCTGATTACAAGAAAAAGAAGATCAAGGATATTAAATCCTTGCTAGAAATGCATAGTTTGCAAATATATTCTCTCCTTCTGTAGGTTGTCTTTTCACTCTGTTGTTTCCTTTGCTGCACAGAAGTTTTTTAGTTTGTTGTAATTCCATTTGTCTGCGTTTGCTTTGTTGCTTATGTTTAAGAGGTCTTATCCCAAAAAACTTCATCCAGACCAATGTTATGAAGCATTTATCTTATGTTTTCCTCTAGTAGTTTTTTTTTTTTTTTTTCTTTCATCTCTGGTCTTATGTGTAAGTCTTTGATTCATTTTGAGTTGATTTTTGTATATGGTGAGAGACAGGAATTTAATTTTATTTTCTACCTGTGGAAATTAAGTTTTCCCAGCACCATTTATTGAAGAGACTGTCTTTTCTCCATTGTGTGTTCAACTGACGTTAAGAGTGTGGATTTATTTCTGGATTCTCTATTCTATTGCATTGGTCTAAATGTCTGTTTTTTTATTTATTTTTTTTGCCAATATCATGCTATTTTAGGTACTATAGCTTTGTAATATATTTTGAAGTCAGTTAGTGTGATACTTCTAGCTTTGTAGTTTTTGTTCAAGATTATTTTGGCTATTTGGGGTCTTTTGTGGTTCTGTACAAGGAGATTAAATCAGTATGTTGGAGAGATATGTATATACTCCCTTGTTTATTGCAACACTATTTATAATAGCCAACATATGAAATTAAGTGACCATCAATAGATGAATGGATAAAGAAAATGTGGTATATTATACCTAAAGAAATACTATTTGACCATAACAAAAGAATGATATACTGTCATTTGTGGCAACATGAATGAACCTGGAGGATATTATGTTTGTTTTTTTGTTTGTTTGTTTGTTTGTTTGTTTTGTTTGTTTGTTTGTTTGTTTTTCGAGACAGAGTCTCACTCTGTTGCCCGGGCTAGAGTGAGTGCCGTGGCGTCAGCCTAGCTCACAGAAACCTCAAACTCCTGGGCTTGAGCGATCCTACTT
>CM052441.1:72546418-72568528 GCA_028533085.1 Varecia variegata
CCGAGTAGCTGGGACTACAGGCATGCGCCACCATGCCCAGCTAATTTTTTCTATATGTATTTTTAGTTGGCCAGATAATTTCTTTCTATTTTTAGTAGAGATGGGGTCTCGCTCTTGCTCAGGCTGGTCTCGAACTCCTGAGCTCAAACAATCCACCCGCCTCGACCTCCCAAGTGCTAGGATTACAGGCGTGAGCCACTGCGCCCGGCCAGGATATTATGTTAACTGAAATAACTGAGACAAAGAAAGACAAATTTGCATGATTTCACTCATACGTGGAAACTGAAGAAGTTAATATCATAGAAGTAGAGGGTAGTGATTATCAGAGGCTGTGGAGGGTAGGAGGATGGATAGGGAGAGATTGGTCAATGGTTATAAAGCTACAGTTAGGAAGAATAAATTCCAGTGTCCCATTGCACAGTAGAATGACTATGATTAACAATACTGTATTTTATATTTTAAAATAGGAAGACGACTTTGAATGTTCTCATCTCCAAAATATGATAAATGTATGAAGTGATGGATGTGTTAAATCCTTTGATTTAAGTTTTATACAATGTATACAAGTACTGAAATATCACAGTGTAACACATAAACATGTACCATTATTGTATGTCAATTAAATAAAAAGTGGGGAAGGTTTCAAAGGTTCACCAGTACTGTCAGTTCTCTTTTACAGAATGCTAGCATAAAATTTCCTCTCTTCATGACAAAAGGGTAGTGATGTTTCTTTTCCATCTTAAAACAAATGAGGTAAGCCTTCAAGAATATAACTTAAAAATAAATATCGGAATCACTCCTAACGGGTACAATGTACATTATCTGGGTGACAGGCACACTTACAACTTTGAATCAAGCTGTACAAAAACAATCCATGTAACCAAACATTTGTATCCCTGTAATATTCTTAAATTAATATATATATATACACACACACATATATATATATATATACACACACACATATATATATATATATATATATATATATAGGGTTTGTCTAAAGAAAGGGATTATCTTCTTGTCTATGCCTGGATGCTGAGCAGTAGAAACATGTAGACTATAATAAGTTACTACTTTAGCTGAGTAGCACAGAGAATTTTTACAATGTAATCCATACCCCCTTGGATTTTGGAAGCTACTGTGAGTCATTCTCGGTAAGGAAGAGTCTAACGATGATAATCTAGCTAGAAACGCTGGGGACACCAGCTTAAAAGAGAAGTCAGGAAGGACCTGTCCCTCTCTTTCAGAATTTCATCAGATCTACAGTGGCATTAGTGGGCACCAGAAAAGGAAGCCAGGATGAGCCATCTTGACAGGACCCAGCAAAAATGGTTGCCTGATGTGGTGAGGCAAGCCCGAAAAAGATGTTTTTGTGATTTGTGCTATTGGAGGAGGAATTTAGGGATACTCTCTAGACGATATCCAGAAAGTGTTGTTCCCACTTTAGAGAATGTGCCCATCTTGTCATTCACAGCCTGTGACAAGTCTCTGAGGAGCCCACAAGCTCACTCTGTGAGAGAAAGATACAGCATTTGTGTGTGTGTGTGTGTGTGTGTGTGTGAGACACAGAGAATACTGCTCCAGACTATAGCATCATCTGTCAAATGAGACCTCATTCTTTTCCTTTTCTCTCTCTCCCATTCTGTCTTTGGAAGAACCAGAAGCAGCTAGGATAGTAGGGGGGTGGGACTGACAGAACAAGACAAAGGACAGGTCATTTGATACTCATTATCACCACAACTTAAGTAGCCTGGGTGGATCCAGAGCAAAGAGATAAATATGAAGATTTAAGTGAGATATGAGATAAAAGTTTGATTTACATTGGGCTGGATTGCTGAACACCTAAAAAAACTTAGAATCCTTTGATGGGATATAGCTTCATTTTCATCCTTAACTGGCATTGGCAAAAGGGAAACATAAAAAATGGATAAGATAGAGTGTCATGTTCCATTTCACATCAAGTAAATATTCTTAGTTTTTTTTTCCTTTGAAGATGAAGCAGCTTCTACATTTATAACTTTGAAAATATGAAAACTTGCATTTTGAGACCATGTTCAACTGTTTTGTTTCTTTAAATGTTATTTTTTGAGCTTTTTGATCTCAAAGATATTATAAAATATCTAGATGTTTTGAGCCAGGCTTTGTATTTACATTATTCATAACATCCTAATTTGTTGTTCATTTTTTTTATCTTTACTATTCTGCTAGTCAATTTCCTTTTATTGGAATAAAAGAATTACATTGTCAATGTTGTGTGTGTGTGTTTTTGTGTGCTTAACTTTAAAAATAATTCATATGTTAGAAGAAGTTTAGAGGACACCAAATTTAGCCAGCAACACTATTCTATTTATTATTTCAATATACATCTTTAGTTATAACAGATGTATCTCTGATTGTTGGAACTTACTATATTCTATGTGTTCAGATCTATTTTTATTCATTTATTCATCTATTCAACATATTTTTAGTGAACTTATTGTCAAGTACATGGGCTACCAGGTATACTAAAGAGACATATTACTGCCATTATATAGAGATAGTGAATAAATACACAAATACTAGTAATTACAAACATGCTTTTTAAAAAAGTTCATTTTGGAAAAGAGAGCCCAAAGAAATTAATAAAACACATTGAAGTCAGGACACACATATGCATGAGAAACTTTGTGGTTAGAGTCATCCTTGGTCCTGAAACACAAACAAGGTTCATCTTCAACAAACACACATTGACGCCTGTCTTTGTTTTGTGCTAAAAGATAATACTTAAGACTGGGTAAATTATAAAGAACAGTGATTTATTTTTTACAGTTCTGAAGCTGGAAGTCCAAGATCAAAGGGCCTCATCTAGAGCCTTCTGTTGGGTCAGAACGTGGCAGAAGGCATCACACTGTGAGAGAGCATGTAAGAGAGGAGGAGAGGACTGAACCAGCCTTTATAACAAATCCACTCTCTTGATAATTAATTCACTTCCAAGAGAAGTTAATTCATTCATGAGGGTAGACCTCGTGACTTAATCACCCCTTAATGGTCTCACCTCTCAACATGATTGGATTGGGGACTAAATTTCTCACACATGAACTTTGGGGGACACATTTAAACTATAATAATGCCTCAGGATAGTTCAGATGAAAGTAACCAAAATATGACTCTTTTTCTCTCCTTAGCCTGTTTATGCCTTATTTGGTATAATTTGGTAGCAAAAGAGAGATCGCAAATATGTGTTATTTACAACACTGTGATAATACTTACTTTAGGAGGATAACTAGAAATCAGATCAAAACCAATAAGTAGAAATTACAAAAACAAAGCACATTAATGGATTTTAAATAAAAAACTTGAAATAAGTACAGTAAAGTGTATTTATATTTCAGAATATTTAAAATGAAGAACCTTGACTTCAATGATATTGTTGGCAGGTAATAGCAGCGATAAAATTACTTATAGCAATAGAAATCTCCTTCACTAGTTGCTGTTGCTCACATTCACAAGATGATCAAGTGTGTATTATGAATTACCTCCTGCATTCTATGTTGCACTTAAAATTTGTTTGAACACAGTTACGAAAACTTCAATGTACCTCCTGTTGTGTTTACATTTTTAAAGTCCAGATGAGTAGTAAAGGGATATTTCATGTGCTTGAAGGAAACACATCTCTCAATCCCTTGGAAAGTTTAGGAAAATTATTAATTTGCTTGAATTTCCCAGATATTGACTTATACTATTAATTTTACTTTTGTTTTTTTTAAAATAGTTCAGTGGCCCCTGATAGAGTGTGTTCTTACTTTTCCCTCTTGTCTAGGTGAATTTTTAGTAATTCTTCATATATCTTTTCTAAAAATAATCATGTGGGATACATTATTAAGTAAAATAAAACTTTAGTTTATCTCTGTAATTATTTCAGTATTTTATATATTTTCATCTGCATCTCAGTAAAGGGAAGTGAAAACCACTATTTTAAAGTCGTAAGTAGAAAAAATACAAACATCCTAACTTGTGGTCATTTCAATCACTATTTTTGAAAAATTCAGAAAACAGATGTCAAATATCATCTTGGGGATTATAGAAACACATACTGGAGAAGTTTCCAAAACCTTTACACTAGTTTGAATTTACTTAAAATTTATAGTGGGGAAAAAACTCCCACAATAATATATAGACTTTCTACATGAATTATATAAAAAGTAATATCAGTCTGATGAGGACATGTTACTATGCTTTGCTCTTTTAGTCTGCTTTTGAGTATTCTCTGCTGAATTGTCATAATAATGTTCATTGACCTTCATATGTATTAAAGAATATCATCTGTGGTCTTAAACATACCTGGCATATGAAAAACATACTTCAAATACTTCTGCCTGCACATTATGCAGAGGATTTGGTTTCACAAGCTCATGTTCTACACTGATGTGAGTATAAAGGGCAGGAAAACAGACTTGTGTTTAGTACTGTAGCCCCGAGTGTCAGCTTTCAACTTCCATAATGGAAAGATACACATGCACACACATACACACACAGGCACAAGTACATATTAACACTGATCAACATGCTAGTTATTGAAAATGTAGGCTAGACTAAGAAATTGAAATTTTCAAATCCAAATTTGTTCTTGAAATGAATTGAACCTCCTGGCTCACCACATTCTATTTTGTGCCTTAACAACAGTATCTATTTTCCCTTAAAAAAGTGGAAAATCGAGTTGTGATTAAATGTGTAGAATGAAAGAAAAAGAAAATGAGGAGGAGATTGAGGCGGGGGAGAAATCTGAGAAACAGAGACCTGATATTATATCAATATAGATTGTATCAGAATAGATAGATATTGCTTACTGTTATTTGAGTAGAAAATAATTGTGCAGAGTAACAAACACAAAACAACTCAAAACAAAATGAACACAGTTGACTGCTCTCTCAGTCTCCTAGTATCAGAAATTTTGCCCTACTTTCAAGCACTGAGTTACCCTTGAGTGTCAGCAAAACCTAAAAATCACTCCGATGGCATAAATAAGCAAAAATATTAAATTTCTATACTTTCATATGTGTATTTTTTCTGTATGTATATTATGTTTCACTAAGAAGTTTAAAGAAAGCTCTGTAGGGCATATTCTACATAGTGTTATTGTATTTAGTAACCTTATTTCCTAATAAAATTCCTAATAATGTAGTTACAAATCCTCTCAATAATACTAAATATACATCTATTCTGTAAATGAATTTGATTAAATTGACCAAGAAAACTTATCCATTTATCTTGTTATTACCTAAGCTTTCATCTACTTGTGTGTGACATGTTTGTCTTTACCTACTTGTTTTTAGCTTCAAAGTGTAATTTGTCATATCTGATTCATGTAATAAGGATCCAGCATATTTAGTTAAATATTCTGCACTTTATAGAATTTACCAATGTTAAAATTAATATATGTATATACATATATACACTTTTATCACAAACAATTAAAAATCTTTACTCATTGTCTACTCTACATTTTATCATTACCAAGTTCTATGACTTGACATAAGTTACTTAGTTTAAAGCATCTGAATAAAATTAGAAGGAAAGATGAATTTACTTCTTGTGATGTTAAGATAAGTGATACAATGAGGAAATGATCTGAAAATGTAAATGGTAAACAAAATATAGAGGAACTCATTACAGACATTTTTAACATAAATATAAATATAATCAAAATTTTATATATCTCAGTCATAAAGAACAGTTTCAAACTTTGACATAATAAGGTCATGCATTCAAATAGCAAAGTAAAATGCTGTTATTTAACCAAATCCAAACAGAAGGATTTATCAATATTTAGTGAGCATGAAAGAAAAGATTAACTTGACTAGTTATCAAAGAAATCCAAATGAAAACTGCATCAATACTAGGGTATTAAATTATAAATGCTGCATAATTATTTCAATATTATGGCAAAATGGTACATGTTATCAGAGGAAGTGTTAAAATGATACAGTCATTTTGGAAAGCATTTTCAAATTTGCATATATATCTATTTAAATGTTGAACTAATTACAGACTTAAAATAAATTTCGTTGTTTTTATAACAACTTATGGCAATATATTCTACATGCTATCAAATTCCTTTATGCCTTGATCTAGTAATTTCACTGTATTAACAATTTACTGTTAGAAAATATAATAGAGAAGCTAAACAAGTGAACGTATTATGTCAATATGATTTATAACAGCTAAAATTTATAGCACAAAAATATATGCAAAAATGTAATTTTACATGAATTCAATAAATATATAGTTAAAAAACAATTCCAAAGGCTGCAGAATGAGGAAAATTGTTATGCTATATAAGTATAATCTTTAAATGAAAATGACCCTATTGTCATAACAGCTATGGAAATATGCATAAACCTAAATAAGAATAGGACAGGAAGGTGAAAATATTGATATGTTAGATTGTTACTTTCTATTTCTCCCCTTTATTATTATATCGCAAATATTATCAGAGACAAAATGTATTAAGTGCTTGCATATTACCAAGTACTATATTTCTATTATGTGTTTTTACTGATGTTCAGCTTGGGATGCATTTTAAAATCATAATTGACAACAGCTTTTCTCTTTCTCTCTTAATGGTATGTACAATACTGGTGCATTTTCAATTAATGGGGATTTAGATTAGATGAAATATTGCTTGTGAACTAGTCATTATTTTCTGGTAAGAAAAGTGAGCCTCAGAAAGATTTACTATTTTGCTCAAGATCACATAGTCAGTTTCATGGCTGCAATGAATGATATGTGAATCAAGTCATATCTAATTTCAAAGCCCTCTGTCCATCAAGAGGAAATGAGAAATAAATAAATCTGTGTAGTAGACACCATAGATTTTTCTATAAAGAAGTCATTCAGGGCCTGACAATGCAATATGTATTTGTATCTGTAACTTGTTATGTACATGTCCAAAGAAGAGCTTTTCTTTCAACACGCAAACACACACACACACCCCGTGTACTTTTGTGCATATTTTTATAGGTATTTTGAAGGCAAATCGAGAGAGGGTATGCCAGAAGTTGCTAGCCGCACACATTTTTTTTTTAATTGTGTGACCCTTATTTATTTTATTCACTTCAAATCACACATGCTCATACTTCCATATTTCTACTTATAAATATTTGACTACTCCAGTAGTGACATTTTCTGAAAGTATAGGGACCAAGGCTCTTGGCCCCCCTAAAGATTCTCTGAAAAAACATTGACATGAGACTGATAGATTAATAGGAGAAATGCATGCAAATTTATTTAACATGTATACAGGGGAATCTTCAGAATGAAGATCTGAAGATACAGGAAAATTGTCCATTTTTATGCTTTGGTTCAATAAAGTATAGATAGCCTGGTGGAAATATGATTGTATGAAAAGAGTATGATCTAATGCTAATAGGCTGAGTGGGGAAACCTGAGCAAGGCCTGTAGGGATGTTCTTTGCCTCTCTGGACATGCTTCCTGGTATGGGGTATCGCCCTCACTAGAATGGGGGTCTTATGACCTACAGCCAAACAAAGTAGGCCAGATAACTTCTTTGTGGCCAGTTTTTCATCAGACTAATTATATTTTTTTATAGCTGGCTTTTGGGAAAAGGAGTTCTGGCTTTTATGACTGCCTTAGGAAAGAGGGATTCTAGTTTCTATGGTTGGCCTCAGGGAAGAATAGGACTGAGAGACAGGAAGGCAGGAGAAGGTCAGAGAAAAACGTTTGCTTCTGAGGCCTTCATGTCGGGGTACTGTTTTCTGAGGCCCAACAAGAGCAAAATATACTTTAAAGAATAGTCATTAACTAATATTGCATCTTCTTAAGCACTGGCTTTCCTGTTTGAGCTCACTCCCTCAGCAAATTTGTTATATCTTTATTAAGGTATTTGTAGATTGTAATTTTAATGACCATTCTGCCTACATGTTTTATGGCAAGAGAGATAAATGCTTACTCATTTATGAAAGATCATGGCTTGAAAAAGCTGCTCAGTAGCTACATACTAAATGATACAATAAATGGATATTAAGCTACCTAAAATAGAACAGCCTCATGCCTAATTTCAGTATGATGTTATAGCCTAGACCAAATATAAAAGTAAATACAAGTCTTGAAATTTATGTACTTGATGAAGTCTCTTGAAGACAAAGACGAAGAAGAAAATACAGCATAACACACAGTAAAAGTTTCTAAAAGTGATATTTTGTATCTTGCTGCAAACTCTTACAAAATATAAATGTTGAAACTGATCGCTCCTCTCTGGATTAAACTTCAGCGCATGCTGGATTTTTCTCTACCTACCTTAGTCTTTATTTATTACCTATTTTCTGTACCTTAAAAAAGTTCTATATTTTTAAAATGTAAATTAATCTAGCCTTTCTAGCTTTCTATTAATTATTTTACTCTTTACCCATTACAGTGTAATGCTTGCACATGCAAAATTTAGACATCCAGGAGGCAAATAAAAACCAAAACATTCTTAGAAGTTCTGGTGTAGAAAACTACAAATGTGCTAGCATTTTCTTTTCATTTAGTCTAAATCACAGAATAAATGCAGAATAAGTAAATTGTGCTATATATTTTCTATTTTTATTTCTAATTTTTAGGCCCACTTTTAAGGTATTTTGTGAGCTTGTGAAAAAAACCCTGGAATATTCTTCTTTTCTCTAACAAGGTGTCCAGTGACCTTAATCACTGAGGAAGAATTGTTTTTGACTAGTTTTGGAAACTGACTTTTTGGTAAAATTATACCTTAGAAAAACAAAAGCATAGCAATTTGTTTCTTGAAAAAAAGTGTTAAAAGTATAAATTCATCTTAATCTGAAAGTTGAAAACTGAACTATTCATTGTTGCTTTTTAGTATAGTAAACTGGGTTTATATGCAATTTCTATACTACATCCATCATTCCTTATCACCAATGGCGGTTCTGCTTTCCTGATGAAACCCTGACTGACATGTCTGTGTGCTAATGGGAGAGGCAACTATGCTCAGCATTCTTTTACTCTCTCAGAATTTTTTACAACTTTTTAAATATACAATATGACATTACCAAGACGTATAGGAAGTTAAGGAAAAGGACGGGATTCATACATGAGGTAAAAAATAGACATAGAGTCAATTGCCTGGAGTTAAAAGTTAAGAAGCTCCGGTAAGTGATTTGGTAGCTTCAGTTAGCAAAATGGAGAGTGTATGAAAGGAGAGGCAATAAGCAAATATGAAGATGGATTTGTAGTGCCTGTGGGTGCTTTTATTGGATTTCTATTGATGACATAACAAATCACTACAAATTGAGTGGCTTAAAACAACACAAATTTATTATTATATAGATACAGAAGTCCTACATAGGTTTCACTGGGCTAAATCAAGGTATCAGCAAGGCTGTGTTTCTTCTGAGGACTCTAGGAGGAAATCTGTTTCTGTCCCTTTTCCAGTTTCTAGAGGCATTCACATTCTTTGGCATACGGCCCTTTTCCTCCATTTTCAAAGCCAGAAATGTTACATCTTCCTCTAATTTCAACCAGGAAATGTTCTTCCCATTGAAGGATTCATGTGATTAGATTGGTCCACTGGATAATCCATGATAATCTTCCCATTTTAAGGTCTTCAACCTTAATCATATCTGCAGAATGCCTTTTGCCATGTGGGGTAAGTTTATCTCAGATTCCAAAGAGAAGGAAATGCATACCTTTGAGGGAAGGGGACATTACTCTGCCTGTCATAATGTTCAAAGAATTTGTAGAAATTATTTATGATAGGAAAACTTTAGAAAAAAGCTAGACTTCCTATAAGTCAGGGAAGACTACAGTTTGGATATATTCTGACTTGAAATCTAACAAAAATATAACTTTAGACATGAAACTGAAAGATAGAAATTAGTAACAATTTTTTGTTTGTTTTCAATTACTTTTCTTCTGAATAGGGGAATATTTATCATTTTATGTTGTTGTCATTTTTCCTTTAAAGAAATGGTGTACAATGTCTTTCTTATCTTAAATCTTAAATGAAATCATAAGATGAGGGAAGTAGAAGACTTGAAAAAGTTAAAAAATATTTCACATATTTCCATGTGAAACCCTGTTATATATATTAAAGTTAGTATTCTTTAATTTCTTTATATGTCTCAACTATTTTTACTTTTATAAACCTAGTCAATGAAAAGCTTTCTATTTGTATTTAATTTAAGAAAATCTATATTGTTTTTACTTTTTTAAGCTTCTGGAGGGTTGATTATAAAACAAGACTATTGCATTTATAATGAGCAACTAATTTTCATAATCTGCTACAACATAGTTTACTACTAAGGGGATAAACATATTCCTCTACCACGTAAATTTTAATTCTTACATAATTTCAAACTCAGTAGTCCTTGGATGATAACTCTTAAAACAAATGTATTTATTTTCTTCTTTAGTCAATAGATAGATACCTTAATCGAATTTCATAAGAAAGAAATAAAGAACATGATTTTACATTAACTTTTTAGGTAAATGACATGAAAATATCTTCTAATTTCCTTTAATAGTAGTCCAGAGTTTTTAAGTTCAAAAAATATTGGGTCAATAAATTCTTCATGCAATATTTCACTTTAAGTACTTCAAGGCCTCTGAATTAAACTAACACTTCACACAAATCTAAAACAATGTATTTGAGGCTTGCGATGTTTTTTCCATATGAAATTATCTCATTTATATTTTTTGATAATGGCCTGAGGTAGGTATTGAAACCAACATTGTGCACATGATTACTCTGATCCGAGACTTCTGAGTTGAATAAACCAGTTCAGTCCCAGGATTCTAACAACTTTACACCTTTTGCCTTTGCTACCACATCAACAATCCCCTTAACTTTTCTAAGAAGAATCTGTTACGCTCTATCTTTCTCTAGCTCCTGCAGCTGCTCTGCTTCCCTTGTGACACCCTTCTCTCCTCCACTAGATGAAAGGCAGATATTTGCTTTCTATTTATAGCATGCTACTTCTCTTCCCCTAATGTTTCTCCTCATCTCCAGCTTACTCATTGGTTATCTCTGGGTCTTCTAGCCACCTACCAAAATATGCTTTGTATAGGTAAATTCTTTCCTTTTCTTAATAAAAGTATTTTTGTTCTTATATTTAACTAAAAATGTCTCCTAGGTGGATTTATAATATGCTCTTTGGACTTCAATATATGAGAGGCTTAGTATTCATCAAGGTGACTTCATTATTTCCTTTCTAAGAGATACACAATGGATTCATATTACATTGTTAAAAGGATGTAGGTGTATTTTATAATATTAAAACTGTACTAAATTTTAAATATTATTTGAAATAAAGTATTTTTAATAAATAGATGCATATATGTATATAATAGAATATTATGCAACCATTAAAAAGGAGATTCTGCCATTTGTGATAACATGGATAGATCTGGAGGGAATTGTACTAAATGAAATTAGTCAGAGAGAAAGGCATATACTGTATGATGCCATTATTATGTGGAATCTAAGGAAGTCTGATTCATAGAAACAGAGAGAAGAATGGTGGTTGCCAGGGCCCAGGAGCTGGGTGAAAAGGAGAGAGATTTTCCAAAGGGCAAAAACTTTCAGTTATAAGATGAATAAATTCTAGAGATCTAACATACAGTGTTGTGACTATAGTTAATAATAGTACATTGTATACTTGACATTGGTCAGGATAGTAGGTCTTAAATGTTCTTACCACACATGTATATACACACAAATAAAAAAAATATTAAGATAACTATGTGAGATGATGGATTTGTTAACTAACTTGATCTTGGTAATTGCTTACTATATATATATATATGTATATATATATATATCTCAAAACATCATGTTGTACACCTTAGATATATTTTTTTTCAATTATGCCTTAATAAAGTTGAAAAAAGAACATAAAATGTAAGTATATGCACATATGCATATTAATAAATAAGATGTATTACAGTAACCTATTTCAATTGAGATTTTCACACTGAAATTGTCTTGATTATTGTACAAGTCATGGTCCTTCTTGAAATGTCTCAGTTATCCCATTGTGCAGGATTATGATAATGTAGTCAGTTTGCCTTGATTAATACAGAAAGAAAACTCTTTCTTTGGACTACCTTCTTCCTCATTACTTTACTATATAACACTATTAATATATTGTTTTTGAAAGTTAAACATAACTTTTACTTAAGAAAATAAATTCTTTGGGCTGCCTTCCTCTTCATTATTTTACCATGTGCCACTACCAATATATTATTTTCAAATGCTAAAAATATAACTTACATATAAATATAGAATGTACATGTTTTAAAATGAACAAACTGATAAGATGATAAAACTACTTTAAAGAGTACACTTCAGACTAAGGGTTACATAGTACGAGGTCAGCAAGTTATGCCCAACAGTCCAAATTCAGCCACTTACCATTTTTTAAAATAAATTTTTGTTGGAACACAGACCCATCCACTTGTTAATGTGTTGTCCATGACTGCCTTCAAGCTACATGACAGAGTACTTAAGGCAGAGACATAAGTCCTGCCAAACAAAAGATATTTGTTTTCTGAACCTATACAGAAAGCTTGCTGACCCTCATATGGTACTTTAGAGAATTATTTAAAAAGAAAAGAACAAAGAATATGAGGCTTAGTTGGCATATAAAACTGGTCATGTCTTTAGGACAATAAAGCCTAACATTTGTGATTATCTTGTCTACTGGACTGCAGTCTACAAGTTAACATTTAACTTAATACCACTTGGGTTCTAATCAAACAGCAAATTGTAATGTGGAAGACTCCTACCTACTCCTGTCATTAAATAGACCTTAGGCATGCTTATCAAACTGCCTCAGTAGGTCATTGAAAGGATATAATATACTCTCTTTTGATTTTCAAGTTTGGGAAATTTTTTTTAATACCACTGAATTAAAAATCAATCCAAATTCAATCTTCTGGTTTTTACCCTGTTATCTAATCATATCTCTGTCCTGATTTCATTATAATTGGTTTTGAAGGCAGTTGCTAAGGAACAAACACAATGTATAAAACATAGTATCTTAAAAATTTCCACAGAAATGATTCTCACTTATGATTTTATTTCTCCTTTCCCTGGGCTATGACATTACCTTTATACCTCTGGCATTTATTTTATTCTTCATGATTTAATATAGTTATTTGCCACAGGTAAGCTCTATTATTAAACTATAATATACTTTGCATCATAGCAGAGCCTGCTGTTGTTACTGATTAATGCTTATTAAATTGGAAAGATCTTTAATGCAAACTGAATTAATTTTTATAGGTTATTTTAATGTTTTTGTAAATAATCCTGCATCACATGAAACCATATGAGATTTTGTAAACAAGTAGCATGGACTTCTCCAGTCTCTAACTTATTTTTTTTTTTTTAAGTCAGGGTTACATTTGTTTGGAAACCTTTAACATCCTCCCAAGATATTGTTCTTCTATTTCAATTGTGAGAGCATTTCATTGTCTTCTTGTTCCTACCAAAGGGGAAACATTTTGAAAATGTCTTTTTTATTATATCTCCTAAAGCAATAGAAATATCTGTCCCCCTTGTTTTGCTGAAGCAAATACTACATTGACAATTTGATGTTTTCAACTCATCATTTAGCTTTTGCTATGACATATATTTATAGATTCAAATATCTATTGCTGCCAATAATATCATTCTGCCAATATATCAGGTTATCGTTTCTGCAAACATACTAATTTTAATAACACATTTGGGTAAGAAGACATTTATTTTTGTAAAATATCTTTTCTATGTATATTTTATAATGTATCCAAATTCTAAACCATCAACAGATAATCCCAAACACCACAAAGGATACATATTATATTTGAAATCTTAAGAATGTTTATAAATACATAACATCAAATTTCGAATTTTAAGTGAGAAACTTATCACGTGTATGACAGTAATCTGTCCATAGAGATTTTAAGATTAGAATTTAGCAATAGATCCAGGAATCTGCATTGTGACAAGTACTTGAGGAGGAGATATTGGAGACTGACCTCAAATTGATAAAAATGCTCTAAAGTGTGCATTTATATAAGGTTTTGAAAGTATTTTTCAAAATCTGAGAACAGTGTACAAGTGTATATTTTTTCCTTATATTTAAGAGAATGGTAAGTATTTCCATTTTCAGTTTATTTAAATTATTAGATTTCATACAAGTGTTGAACTGGTACATCTTTCTAATGAATCCTCATAGGAATTTAAACAAATTGCCCAATCTGACTTCTCAAGGATGCGACTCAGAAAGTGGAATCAGTTGTTCAGTTCTGTGGGTCAGCATAGGAAAGCCAGAAGAACTCTTCTATCTTTCTCCTGTGGCCTTATTTAGTGTTGATGGATGGTGAATATCAAGATTAGATTCTTTCTGAGGTGGAATAAGTCAAATTGGAAAAAAAAAAATACCAAGTGAATGAATTTACCAAGTAAGGATATATGTTAAATCAGAATCAGAAGCAAAATTTAAATGATACGATGTGGGCTTGAAGAAACAGAGGAGAGTGAGATAGAAAAAATAGATGAACTGAATAAATCCCATTGATGTGGAAGGTTGTCTGGGACAAAGAGTTGAAGGTGTGTCATTTACTTTGCTCATGTATAGATCATATCTTTTCAAAGAAGATATCCATGGTTGTGCAGATTGATCGAAACAAAGTATATATAGAAACCCTCAGCTTTCTTACATTTCTTCAATATATATATAACTGATATAGAAAATTTTGTAATGTTATGGAAGTTTCTATAAAAACATATCTTGAGGTAGTGGATATATTACCAGAGAAAGATATCACACATAGTGGTTTTAAAATTAAAATAATCACATCACACTTCCTGACACAAAGTAAACAAGCCAGAAGCAGTGAAGTGACATCTATAATGTACTAAAGTAAAAAATAAAGAAAATAAAGAACGGTCAGCTTGGAATTCTATACCCAAAAAAGTATTCTTCAAAAACAACGGCTATATGATTTTCCAGACAAACAGATGATGAGAGTATTCATTTCCAGAAGAACTGAACCATCCTTTTACATGAAATATCACAAGAACAGAAAAACAAAACAACATGAACTCACTACTAAATTGGAACTAATATATCAACACTCATGTGCACATGTTAGCAAAATTCAACAGAAATGAACCAGGCGGAAGTGGGGAAGAGGTGTTGGGTAAATTCATACCTAACTGGGTACAATGCACACTATCTGGGTGATGGACACACTTATAACTTTGACTCAGTCTGTACAAAAGAAATTCATGTAACCAAAATATTTGTATCCTTGACATGTTCTGAAATAAAAACAAAATAAAGAAAAATACTGAAGTAAGTTCTGCTAACTAAAAATTCATGACACCCAATAAAACTTGGATCTACACAAATAAGTGGTGACCAAAAAAAGCTGTAAAAAGTTAAGACAGATATTAGATTTTTAATTTTATTCTAATTGCTCTAAAAGATAACTGGCTAAAGAAAAAAATAGCAATACATTTTGGGATTTATACCATGTAAAAGTAAAATATATGACTGGTCTAGGTTGAAAATTTACTCTTCCACTCTCAGGCTGATTAAGTCTTGGGTAACTTATTTAACATTCTCCACTTCAGTTTTCTTGTCATTAAAATGGAAATGACAATGGTATCTACCTCACAGGATTGTTGTGAGAATAAAATGAGTTAACAAATACAAATATCTTTGAGTACTGCCTAATACCTAGTTAGCGTAATTAAAAAATGCAGCTATTATTATTATTTAGTATTATTTTATCACAGTGAATAAAAGTGGATTAAATCAAAGTATGTTGAAGATCATGTTACAAAAGTCATGAATCATTAAAAGCATACAGATTTTCCACTAAAATAATGGTTCCACTATTACCACGATTACTCTAAATTACTTTTTACAAACAGATTTCAAAGCCTCAGTTCCAATGACATAGAGTTAATAGGTCTAGGATAGAGCCCACTAATTTTTAAAACACTACATGCCTAGTTGATTATAATGTAGTCTGTTACCCTTCCTTGATAAAACACTGTGCTTCTAATTGTTAAGGACCATGTTTATTTTTCATCATGTTTTCCCTAATTCCTACCATAATGCTTGGCATAGAACAAGCATTAAAATTATACATTTTTTTGAAAATTTGCTTTAAATATTGTAATGGAAAGAGAGTGGGGGGAGAGAGAAAGAAAAAAAAAGAATACTAAGATAGATACATATACAAACAAGATTAAGTTTACGTGGAGAAAAATTAATATCATAATATCAACACACATTCACCTACACACCACTACCAAGAACAACAAAAAATAAGCATTAATATGAAACATGAAATTGCCAAGTTACAATATTATACATTAGGGAGTAAAGAACCAAGACCCAGGTGGCCCTAAATTAACTGGGTTACTTAAAAGATGTTCTGTATCTGTCAGTAACAGCTAAAGTAAAATTCAGAATGTTCTACTAAAATGCTATATTATACATATTTCCTCTGAAATTTCACCAAAAGTTATTTCTTTATTTCTTTTTTAAAATAATAACAATGTACAGGAAATATATAAAATAGGGTAAAGCTGTATATAAAAACATTTCTTAGACAAGCTGATATTTAATAAATACAATATTTAAATCATTAAAATTTTGACAAAAGCACATTACCAAATACTTATGGAAATAAATCTTCTCATCTCCTCAGTTATGTTAGATCTTACTCTTTTAAGATTCATTAACACCTTTCCCTTTATTTCAAAACACTCAGTATGCTTTAAAAATTCTTTAATAGATGTGTTCTTTGACAAACTGCTGGTGAAATGTTTATAGAAAACCTAAAGACTGTATTCACAGCCATACCTCCAAAGTGCTGATACATAGTAAACCCCAAATAAATATTTGCTGGTGAATGACTGAATAAATGAATGAATGGTCTTTGTGATCACAATCTTCAGTTTTTAAAAGTGAGATTACCGATCCTGCATGTACTGTGGGTTGATTTCCTTGAAGTGACTTTTAGAATGATCCTAGAAATGTTTGGCTACGTGGTATTTCACATATAGCTTTAAAGGAGATCTTTATTAATGTTCAGAAATGTAATTTGGATTTAGAAATAAGTTGAAGCCACTGGAGTCTTTTAGAAGGCTTTGATGCATCTATAAATACATTAGGGAACTTATTTTGGCAGCAGTATTAGATGGAGATGAGAGGAATGAGGCAAAGGAATTCTCTGCCGGTTCATCTCAATTTTCTGTGAATAAATTCGGTTCCTCAGGCATGAACGAGAATGAAGGTCTAACCATGAGAATTCTGTAGAGAGATGTGAAAATTTAGGCAATCTGGCAAAAATTGAGGGAAACTGGCTCAATCCTCTGTGGAAAGTAGAACCAATCTCTCAAAAAAACTGCTGATGAATGGCCCAAAGGGATCTGTGTAAAGAAAGGGAAAAACCTTTGTTTCTATGTAGGAATGAAGCAGTGCCCACTAAGCTGCAGGCATAGTGGTGGCTTAAGAAGAAAAGACTTAGATGTTTATTGTTTCTAGTTTTCAGATTCATTTATTAATTCCGAAAAAAAAAAACAAAAAATGAGCTCTTACTATGTTTAAGAAACTGAAAAATTAATTGAATTGAATGCTGTTTGTGGCACTGCAATTTTGTTGAGGAAATATATACATATTAATACAGATGTATATGTGTGGATGTGTGTGTGTGTGTGTATAGAGATAACACAATCCAAGGTAAAAATACATACTATAAGAAAACTCTACTTGGGTCTACGGAGATAAGAAGTAATGGAATTATCGGTGCATATCATTGCATATGCTCCTGGGCAAGTCTCTAAGATGTACCTTTCTGTCTAATTTTCTTTTGTAACAGAGAACTTTGACAGTATCATTAAATAACTGATTTATAGATTTATAAAATGTTATGGCAGGAATGAATCTTACACATTACCCACTTTACACCTTGGTTACGGATTTCTTTGACATTGAATTAGCATCAAGAAACATATCTGCTGGTACTGCCCCACTCACTCAGACCCCACTCATGCAGTGGACATCTGATCTAAGGGACACGTGCATTTTACCAAACTCCTTTATGTGAAAGAATTTCAGCTTCACAATGTAAATGATTTTGGACAGAATGAAAGTTTGGGAGAAGAAAATTATTTTGTATGAACGATCCAAAATTATCCTTCCTCCCTACATTCAAAAGAAAGAAAAAGAGACAAACTCTGTGTTGTGTACAGCTTCTAAATTAAATTAATCATTTTTATGCAGACTTTTCTCCAAATCAGTCCAAGTTCTGTGCCATCAAATATTGATTGTCTGGAAATAGTTTATGCAAGTGAATCAATACTGTGTAATGCTTATCATTGACTATAATGGGAGAATGAATTTTGCTCTTTTGGGTTTCTACCTATGGCTATTTTAGTTCATTTTACTTAAATTATGGGAAACACAGCATCTTTTCTTTAATATTATAAGGTATATTCTGGATTTAAGAATAGTAGATTATTTTAACTATCTTGCCTCCTTTTCCTCACCGGAAAGCAAATTGTCTTGTTATCTATAGAACAACTTTGTTTTGGGTCACAGTCAGATTTTCTAGGAAGCACTCTATGTTCTTGTATATCTAGAAGCAGCACATGGAATTCCATGCCTGTAATACATGCCTCCTTAGATACCAGAATAAAACCTGAGAAAGATGAAAACAAGTAACTTCCTGAAGTTATTTCCTAGGATTCATTCAAATTCTGCCATGTTGAGCATGCATTAGAGAAAACAGCAATTATTTATTTGTTAATTGTTCAACACAACATCAACCAGAAATATTGGAAATTAACAGTTTAAAATGTGGCTTTTTCTTCCAGAAGAACTCTTGTCTGTAACTACCTTGCTATCTCTCACAGTCATATAATACAAAGCAATACACATATGAAATACATAGGTAGTAGTATGAAGTGCATAGTATGTAGAGCAGACATCTAACTTGCATGAATTCCTTTTCTCCTTTCATTCTCACAAAAATGACCACAATTAAAATATTTTTCAACTTCTGTCTAAATATCCTCTGAATATTCTTCAAACATTTTTTTTTTTTTTAAATCTGTGTATTTTCTTTTACCTTTGTAAATCTCCTGAAAAACCACATTGTTTTGAGATTGGGAACTGTGATTTTTTTCATATTTTTACTCTCACATGCCTAGAATAGTGCCTGACATGTAGCTAAAAATGAATTTGTGCTGATGAAAAGATATATGAATTCATACTGCAATGCTGTAGAAAGATTAATCTATCAATACCACCTAACAAGTTTATCATTTATCCCTTATCTGCTCCTTTCTTTGATTTTTTCACAATACCTATTCCCACTCCTCAAATATTCAATATCTCTATTCCTTGCTTGGGTTTAGCAATTGCAATGCTTCCTACTCAAAGAAGAAAGAAAACCAATAAAATAAAAATTTTTCAACTCTCTCCCATCCTACAGAAAATTTTGTTTGAACACAATTATAATAGTATTTCTTCCTGTCCAAAATTACTCTCTTCCTAGGTGTTTTGCATCCCATCTACCACTGTCTCTCAAAAAACTTCTTTCATCAAGAATTCCTTCTTGGCCGGGCGCGGTGGCTCACGCCTGTAATCCTAGCACTCTGGGAGTCCGAGGCGGGTGGATCGCTCGAGGTCAGGAGTTCGAGACCAGCCTGAGCAAGAGCGAGACCCCATCTCTACTAACAATAGAAAGAAATTATCTGGCCAACTAAAATATATATAGAAAAAAAAATAGCCAGGCGTGGTGGTGCATGCGTGTAGTCCCAGCTACTCGGGAGGCTGAGGCAGTAGGATCGCTTAAGCCCAGGAGTTTGAGGTTGCTGTGAGCTAGGCTGACGCCATGGCACTCACTCTAGCCTGGGCAACAAAGCGAGACTCTGTCTCAAAAAAAAAAAAAAAAAAAAAAAAAGAAAAAAAGAATTCCTTCTCTCTCTCCTATCTCTTAAGTTGCTCTTTCTATAATTTAATGTCCATAATCTTTTAAACGTGTTAGTATCTTTTTCTTATTAAAAACAAAAAGGAATCAAAGAAACAGAAGAAGAAAGAAATAAAGAGAAAAGAATGATGAATAATTTCTTGAAAAGTATAGTAGTGATGATTACACAATGTGAATGTACTTAATGCCATTGAACTGCACACTTAAGTGTGATTAAAATAGTATTAATAAATATTAGGTTATGTATGTTTTACCACAATAAAAAGTAACATATATAATTAAAAAGTTTGGATTCTTTCCTATTTTAAATAGCCAAATTATTTAAAATATGTATGCTGCCAAAGAAGTTCCAGGAAACATGTATATCACTAAAAATTTACACATATTACTGGTTGATTCCACCCTCCAAAAAATTATATACATGTTTTAAGAGTTTGAATATTACAGAAGTTTGAAGTGGTTATACTGTTGGTATCCATTTCATAATTTAAGAAAGAATTTGGTACTTGAAGTCTGTCCAAAGAGAGATACCATAATAACGAGAAAAATATTATAGCAAGCCATGGCCGGGAGAAACAACTGAAGGACCCTCCGTTGTTTATCCTGCCTTAGTGTAGATATGATGAACTATCTTTAAATACTGAAAGTGAAGTCATGTGGAAGAATGACTAAACTTGACTACAGCAACCCTGCAGGGCAAAAAAAGGTCAAAGCTATAAGACAAATGTCAAGCCTCAGAAAATGAGAAGAGCTGCCTTAAGAAACAGTGATTTCCCAATCACTGAAGAAAATGCAAGAAAGGTATTATGTATAAATGTATTAAAGACACAACATATGCATAACATAGGAAGTAGACTTGATATTCTCTAATATGCTTTCATATCTGGAGATTTAATAATTCTATGAATTTTCAATAACTGATAATTTAAGCCTCTTTCATCTGAAATAAAGGCAGAATACATTTTACTGTTTAAAATTGCAAATTTTCAATTTCACCTAAATAAAAGAAAAATAATTCACATACAATCTCTTTTAACGAATCTGTAAAAAAATGTGCTGAATGCAAGACACATAAATTAGTATTTTGTTTTGCCTTGCCCCACTCTTATACAACCAATATCCAACATTGATCAAGAGAATAGCAGCAAGAGGAACAAAATCTACTTTCCCTGGACAACCTTGCTCAATCATTAGATTAAGTAATACTGAACAATTCACTGCTAGAATTGTAAAGATTTGAAAAATTATGTAAATTACATTGAACGAGAAGCAACTTCAAAAATGATTACAGTAGTAATCAATATCAATTTACCTATCAATTGAGCGCTTAATACATACAAGATATAAACAACTCATTTTTTTCAAGTTACAGTCTTTAAAAACATATTTTATGATTATAGCCCTGCAATATCTCATGCTTACTTAGATTTATAATTCTTACTGTGGTTTCAAATAAGCAAAATTACTATTTCAGAGCTGGAATTAATTTCCTAAACTTTACTGTAGCAATGTTTAATAACATTCTTATAAATCTGAAGATAAGTTTGAATATTTTTCTTTGTGTAAGGGAATGGTGAAAATATCAACTAAAATTTGTTAATTTGTGGCAGCTCGAAGATTGTCTAAAGAAGATAAAATAAAAGTAATACCAGTACATCTACAATTATGTCACATCAAAGGTAGAATAAAAACCCGCACCACAAAAACTAACATGGCAATTAGAAAACAAGTTTCAATTGCAATCATTTCAGCTAGCAATCAACTTTTCTATAAACATGAAACTAACACAGAACAGTAGAGCAGGGAGGGAACATCTTTTTGGTCATCACGATATTTATTTCATCATCAAAAAGCAAGAGCAATTCCTTCAACTTTTCCAAAGGAGCACTCAGGTAACATTACCTGCTTCAGTTTTGCAGTTATAGCAAAGCCTTACCCAGGGATGCTAAAATATGACATCAAAACAACATGAATAGAAATTTTTCAAAAGAAGACATAAGAATGGCTAACAAACATATGAAAAAATGTTCAACATCTCTAATCATCAGGGAAATGCAAATCAAAACCACAATGAGATATCACTTAACTCCAGTGAGAATGGCCTTTATCAAA
>CM052441.1:72569028-72634058 GCA_028533085.1 Varecia variegata
AAAAAAAAAACAAAAAGAAAAAAACAAACAAAAAAAAAACAACAAAAGAAGAAATGATAAATATGAGTCTGAAAAAATCACATATTTGTCTAGAAGGTAAAGAAGGGTCATATTGTAACTTAAACTCTCATATTTCAATCCAATTTATTATCAAGTTCATTTTTTAAACCAAAGTCATATGAAAAAAGCTCTCACAACCAAGTGTTAAGTTTGGTGAAATTGTAGATACCACAAACTCAGCCACAGTTTGAGGTTAAAATGTTAGAAAAATGAACTTCCAAAGGCATATTAAAATTTATATCATGAATCCACAAGCTACTGCCATGGCCACCTGCTTTTATCTGTTAACCAAGTCGTACCAGAACACAACCATATCCATTTTTTTACATACTGTGAATGGCTGCTTGTGAGTACAGTAGCAGAGTGGAGCAGTTGTGACGGAGACCTGGTGGCCTGCAAAGCTGAAAATATTTACTATTTGGCCTTTAAGGAAATGTCAACCTCTGCTTTAAAACAACAACAGCAACAACAACAAACAGTGAGTGATTTTATATATATATATATATATATATATATATATATATATATATAGACACACACAAACTCACTTGTTCATATATATGAAAAGCATAACATTTTTTTGGTTTACAGAGAATCTCAGACTATAGAAGTATGATACTGACAATTATTCTTTCCCATTGTCTGTTCAGAATTGCACAGATTTCCACATTGAAAACCATATGCCATGCATAGCCCCTTAAACTACTTCAACTCTACAACTACCAGGTATCTACCCAAGGAAAAAAAGTCATTTTATCAAAAAGACACCACACTCAAATGTTTATTGCAGCACAATTCACAATTTCAAAGATATGGAATCAACCTAAGTGCCTATTAATTGATGAATGAATAAAGCAAAATGTAGTGTATATATATCATGGAGTACTACTCAGCCACAAAAAGGAATGAAATAATGTCCTTTGCAGCAACCTGGATAGAACTAGGGACAATTTTAATATGGCAAGTATCTCGGGAATTGGAAAACAAGCACCACATGTACTCTCTAATAATTATGATGGGCACACAGAGGCACAGAGAGATGTAAAGGACATTGGAAACCAAGAAGGGGGGAGGGTGGGAGAAGGTGTGGGATAAAAATTTACCTATCGGGTATAATGAACGTATAATGAACACTATTCTAGTGGTGGGCACATGAAAAGCCCCAACTTAAGCAAACAAGGTACCCATGTTAAGAAAAGCATTTGTACCCCCCCTAATATTTTTAAATAAAAAAAGAACTGAAAATTAAGGTGCCTCAATGAATTAGATGTTCCAATCAGACTCACAAGAATTGGAGTTTTATTGAGTATCAGTCTATGCTAATAATTTCAAGCATACTAGTAATCACAGGAAGAGGTCTGTCTGGAATGTCAAAATAGCTCCTCATGTTCTTTTTTCCCACATTAGAAGATATTTTAGCCCAAATTAGCATATACAGCCTGTAAGTGATGTATATAGACATCACACAGAAGGAAGCTATTTTAGTCATGAAGCATCTCCATTTTACACTCCAAAAGTTTAGCTTTTGTGGTATTTTCCAGGTAGTCATGCACATTAAAACCATAGACTTAAATAAATCCTGCTAAAAGCATACCATGTAGAAGGACTCTCTACTGATCAATATCATAAAGGTTTTATAATTTTGTGTTTACCAACAGGTTTGTCACTGACTTATTTAAAAAAGATTTAACATTACTTTCTTTCTTGGTCATCCCACATAAAGGAGATAATGATTTGTAGTCCTGCTGAAAACCATTTATTCACAACAATGTAAGCTATATTTATAAAAATAAGAGTGCAATTATTGGCTATACATATCCAAATCGTGAACTAAGACTGATCCTAGCAATAAACCTGAAAGTGAAGCACACCACACTGGCTTCTTGAATGATGATTCGAACACAAATAAATGGAAATATACACATCTATAACTTTTCTCCAGCAAACTTTAAACAGCATTTGTTTATTCACAACAAAAATCCTCCCAGCACTCTGGAGAATAGTTTAATACAAATTGGACCTAAAACCTCTAATAAGCAATTGAATAAAAACCAAAAGATTTCAAACAGCCCTAAACCAAACATGAAAAGCACTGATCAGTTGTGCATGTCTAGTGTCCAATTTAAAATGAAGGATTGTTTTGGATCTCGAAGATATAGACTCAACCATGACAACAGCAGTTTTGCTCAATTGCCCCGAGAAAATGAAGAAATCCCTTGAAAAAATAAAAGATTAAGCCAGAGTGCTAGGAGGAAATTGTTAATTATAGCTATGGGACTTGATTGTCTCATAAATGTTTCACTCTATCATATTAACCATTTTCTTCCGAGGAAGGTACAAGTGCCATATAATAGTTTCCATTTAGTTACTAGAGCTAGGCTGGGCAGGCAGAACATGTTTGGGAAGGAAAACAAAGCTTACTTTATGCACATGCACTAGGAAGAAGCAGAAAAAGGAGGCAGAGGAGAAGGAGGAGGAAGTTAGATAAATTTAGCACTACATGGACTCTTGAATGGTGGCTTTTAAAGATTTTTACAAGAAAATTTTAGAGCAACATTATCTATACTATTGTATTGTGAGATTATTATATATTGTGAGATTATAAAGGTATTACCTTCTATTTTCTTCTGTTACATTTATGAAATAAAAAATAAAGGTATTTCTGAATATACAGTGTTACTGGGTTTTAGCTGGTTTCTAAATATACAGTGTCACAGTTAGAGCTGTAATCAAGTGTGAGTCATTGTTATAGTGAAGAATTCAGATACTGTACTCAGTGTCCCAGCACATCACCTACTCTATCACTTACCTACTAGATATCCTTAAGCTAATTCTTCAAGGGCTCCAATCATCAGATTGCTCAATTCCACAGAGAGGTAATAATAGTTCTTATGTCTAAAAATTGTTCTTATTAAATGAAATACTTTTAAAAGTTTCTAACATAATAAAAATGCACACAAAATATGGTAATTACTCTTAATATTATTGCTACTTGATTTCATCCTCTAAAGCACTATTAATTATAATGTGCATTTCAATTTTGGAAATTTTAAAGTGTGAAAACATGTACGCTTCTTGATGAATATGAAAAGAATCACAAGATAATTTGAAAATAAAAATATGGCTCTAGGTCAAGCTAATTGGCCTAGAATTTTATGAAATGTGTAGGTATAAGTAAGTAGAAAATTAAAGATATGATTCTTTATCTGCATAGTTAAACTATTTTAATATGCTTTTATGATTGTATTTTCATTTTTCTAAGTAGTTGTATAAAAGTTTATAAAAATAAATATCTCCTATAGCCTAAAACAGCTTTAAGGTGAAAGTTATTATTTAGGCTCCTTAGATGGAAGAAAGGACTTAAATTTGTCTGAAGTGTATAAAAATATGCATGATAAAAAACAAGAGTTCCTTTTATAGGAGTGAAGCTAGAAAAAATAAGAAAAGGAATATAAATAGCATTATCCATTTGTTAAAATTGATGACTAATTGTAAGTTCTTCCAAATTACAAACATTTTTAGTCAAAATGAATGAAAGATATAGTGTTGCATAGAAATCATTCAAAGAATTCTTTAAATGAAGATAATTATTTAAATATGACAGTACTATTGTATGTATAACTGACTTGTCTGACTTTGTCATTTGGGATACATATTTAAATTATAATGGGTCTAGATGTCCCTCTGTATAGATAGGCACAGGGGAGCCAGAGACCTTTACTAATTCCAAGAGTTTTGCCTTGATTATTCTTGTGTAACAGAGGAAGCCAGCAGAAGATGACTGGTCTCTTAGCCAAATGCCATATTGTCTGAAAAAGTAGTAAGAATTACATCACTCAGCAGTTTGATGGAAAGCTCTTTGTTGTGTCAGAAGAATCACTGCAGAAGTTATGTCATGGTTGGCTACAAAAATTAGGAGGTGCTGTGGTCCGAGGTCTGCTATAATCATTGTTTCTTTACTTACTTTTTTTTGACAGAGGGAAGATGCATTTTTCCCAGAGTTATAGTCACCTTGGCTATTTCAGAGCAAAACAGTACTCAGGACTCTGTGTGTGTCATTTTAAAATGACTATCCGTTCAAGGTTATTAACCTGTACTCATGTTCCCTAAGTTACCCAAGGTGTCAATGTGCTTCGTTTGGAGGGATTTGAACATCAACTGTATGCTTGACTTAGAACCAGCTAGTCCAACAACAGCCTAAAACTTACTGGTAGCTCAGTTCATTACTGGGTGACTTATATTCTTTCAATTATGCTAAACCCCTTTATCTTCTTTCTCTGTTCTCAGACGGGCCAACTCAGGTCATGAGAATTCTTCTCGTGTTTGGTCCTCTCTAAGGCTCCAATCATAGGTTTGAATTGCTGTGTTACTGAAAGTCTCATCTCCAACTTGGGCAAAAAAAAAAAAAAAAAAAAAAAAAAAGACTCAGCAGAGAACAACATTGTGGATGTGATTGGTTTTCTCAAGCTCATGTCATAGCCTAGGTTAAACTTTTCTTTAATAAGTCGCATTAAGTGTATTTAGGGTTGTGATGAAAGTGCTGAAGTACAAGTGACCACTGTCTCGTATCATTTCCGGACGTACAGAGGAGGCATTATATATCCCTTTATCAGTATTTTGTTCACCTGCTCTTTCAATCCTCCTTCTTCCCTCCCACACTCATGCAGATTAGTGATGTTCTATGATTTCAAATGTAATGAGTTGCATCCACAGACTGCATGGATATAATACTTTCAATCTTGCTTTTCAGCAACAATCTTTTTTTCTATTCTGTTATATGCCTGCGTCTCCATTATCGCCATGGTTAGTGTGACTAGCTTTCCTGGTATAAATTAGCCACTAAATCTTTTCCTTTTATTCAATTGATGTCTTTCTTTTTTAAAATTAGTTCTTTTCCATCCCCAGCTGCTGCTTCTGCATTTTTTTTTACATTCCATCAAAAAGGCTAACTTTTGTACATATTGAATTTCAATATGTATTTTTATCTATGAAGGATTTTCATATTTTATACTGTATGTGTGATATTTGGGCTTCTAGCTTATAGGTTCTTTTTGATTATTTAATTTTTTAGTTGTTCAAAAATTGCATTTTTAATTACAAAAGATATTTCTGCTTTTATTTTGATTGTGTATTTTAATTTTTGAAGCTGGTATCATATAGGAAATCAAATTTTCCCAAAAGACTAGTCTCTGAATTAGAGATATTTTGCAAAAGAGACTTGAGTATAACAAAAAATAGCATAATATAATCTATTGAGTATAATAGATTAATAGTATAATAGACTCATTATACTAATGAGTATAATATACTCATTTTCTGACTTTACTTTTTTTCTTTGATTAAATTGAAACAGGTGATAACTTTAATCACTAGCCATTATCTTGTACTCATTGCATAGTATTTTACTGAAATTCTTATAAAATGTCATGATTAGAACTATTTTCATTTTTTTGTTCACACTTCAATAAATGACACCCACTATTTCTCAAGGAAATATTTAATCTAAGAACAGTATTACTCAATGAATAGATAAATGAGCCAAAATTTTTTTCATTATAATTCATTTGTGCATACTTAGAAGTAGGACAATAGACATAGGCAGACCAAAAGAATTATTTTAAAATTGGACTATACTATTTAAACATAAAAATTAAAATCAAGAAATATCTGGAGAAAAAATTACTATGTAAATTATTTATTATTTTGTCCACCATTTGAGTAATTATATAAAGTACAGAAATTAGAAAACATCACTTACATATTAATAAATAAAATGAGGTATTTAAAGTAACCAATAACAAGTTTCCTATATATATATATATATATATATATATATTTCTAAATATGGCTTTCACAAAATGAAAAATAGAGTAAATATTAGTTTTCCAGAATCAATAATAAGATATTGAGAATTTATAATGAAATATCATTTCAATATACATAATTCAGTGAGTGGAAGAGTTTGGATTATCATAATTATTTGCAAGGCAAAAGTAAAATAATGGAGAGTCTTTATCATATGATAACTGAGCAGCTTTCCTCTGACATTTAAAATCTAGTTAACTTCTCTTCTTCACTTGTGTTTGCAGAACAGTTTCAAATAATACTGACCTGCTAATTTAGACAAGGAAGCCAGAGGGGACATCTAAAAAGAAAAAGAAGAAATGGCCTTTCAAGTTTTTAGGAATCCATCAATTCCAAATCCAAGTCCCACTTGGGAAGCTTGAGGGGGAAAATCAATAAGAAAGCAAACATTTTAGTAGCAATCTCATTAAATATATTTTATCCATTCAAAATATTAGAAGTTATCATATCCCTTTAAATTAAAAAAATAATTTTAGAAAGATACAATATAGTTTTCACCCTTTGCTAGGAAATGACATCTTCCTGAGTCACTATGAATATGAAAGTATTTTGTTAAGTACAATTTTAATCAAAATTTCATAAATTCAAATGGATTAAAAATATAACTGTTGCATGAAGTCACAAGATTGCCTACCAAACAAAAAAAATATGACAAAGAGAGGATTTTTCCAGCACGTCATCTTACATCATTTACTAATTTAAAAAATTAGGGGAAAGGGATGCAATTTCTGTAAGTATATCACTCTAGAAATGAATGGAAGACTCTGTTTAATCTAGTGACTTGAAATGAACCCAAACAGAAAACAAATGATGCAACAAATGGATAATTTCACAGCTTAGTGGGATATCTATGGAGTTATACTCAGGACACGTTATATAAAAAATATATTTTCAAATAGCTAGTGGAATGACAACGTGAATACCTGAATTAGACACATAAATAATGATATCAAAATACCAGAGAGTATTTTGTTTTAATTAGTGATGTCAGTTCAGCAATTGGCTAGGCATAAGAGTATTAAGAAGATAGATGGTGAACATGCTAGTTTCCCCTAAAGATCAAGTATGTCTAGCACTCACAATGCTCTGTCACAATATATGTGTTGCTAACTACATAAAATATGGTAATTCATGGAGGGATTTAGGTTCTATTTCAACATTTCTGTGAATATTTTAATATTTAATTTAAATTGATAGCCTAATGTCACCATGTGGCCCATGTGGCAAGCATAGCAGATAATGTGGTTGCTTTAAACTGCAATAGCAGTATGTATTTTGCAATCTTTAATAGAGGAAGAAACAGACAAATTCTCTGCTTCTCGGGGAAAACTAAATACCAGATAACATTTATCTTGCAAAACCTCTTGTTGATGTGTGGTGCAGAATTTAAGTTGCTCATTAGTCTTTTATTAGGGTAATCCAGTTCTTTTGCTATGGGGTAGACAACGGGATGCAAAAGTTTAAAAGACATTATTTTTCTAGCACTAATAGACAAACACTTAATATATAATGCACTTAACATACTATGATTTACACAAATTACCCCTGGTTTTGTTCCCAGCAGACATATCTTGGCATCTCATGAAAACAGAGATTGGAACATCTGTGCTATTACTGAACAAATCTCTTCCTAGAAGTTGCTCTGTAGCAATGCCATATGGAGGGAATGTTTTCACATTTCTTTCATTCATTAGAAATTACATGAAAAGATTTGTACAATTACTAAGAAAGAAAACAAGATGAAGTGAATCCACTTGTAACATATGTACAAGCGTACTTCAGAGATACTGCGAGTTCAGTTCCAGACCACTGCAATTAAGCAAATATAATAATAAAGTGAGTCAAATGAATTTTTGGGTTTTCCAATGCATATAAAAGTTATCTTTACATGATACTGTATTCTATTAATTACGGAATAGTATTATTCCTAAACAACATAGTACATATCTTTATTAAAAGTACTTTACTGCTAAAAAAGTACTATCATCTGAGCCATCAGTAAGTCATAATCTTTTTGCTGGTGTTGAAACTTGCCTCAATGTTGATGGCGGATGACTGACCAGAGTGGTGATTGCTGAAGGTTGGAGTGGCTATACCAATGTCTTAATATAAGACAACAATAAAGTTTGCAATACAAATGGACTTTTTCTTTCACAAAAGATTTCTCTAGAGCAGCCAGTGTTGTTTGATAACATTTTACCCACAGTAGAACCTCTTTAAAAATGGAAGTCAACTCTGTCAAAACCTGCTACTGCCTTAACAACTAAGTTTATGCAATAGACTAAATCCTTTGTTTCATTTCAACAATGTCCACAGCTTCTTAACCAGGAGTAGATTACATCTCAAGAAATCACTTTCTTTGCTCATATGTAAGAAGCAATTCCTCATACATTTAAAGTTTGATCATGAGATTGCAGCAATTCAGTCACATCTTTCGGCTGCATTCCTAGCACTGATTCTCTTGCTATTTCTATCACATGTACAGTTACTTTCTCCACAGAAGTCTTGAACCCATCAAAGTTATCCAGGACGGTTGGAATCAACTTCTTCCCAATTCCTGTTAATGTTGATATTTTCACCTCCTCCCATAGATCACTAATGTTTTTAATGGCATCCAGAATAATGAATCCTTTCCAGAAGCTTTTCAGTTTACTTTGCCTAGATCCATCAGAAGAATGACTATCTATTGCAGCTATAACCTCACAAAACGTATTTCTCAAATAATAAAACTTCAAAATCAAATTTATTCCTTGATGCATGCACTAGAAGATGGATGTTGTATCAGCAGACATGAAAACATTAATTTCCTTGTACATCTCCATCAGAGCTCTTGGGTGACCAAGTACATTGTCGATAAGCAGTAATATTTTGAAAGAAATGGTTTTTTTCTGAGCAATAGGTCTCAACAGTCAACTTGAAATACTTAGTAAACCATGCTATAAACAGATACGCTAGCATCTAGGCTTTGTTGTTTCATTATAGAGCACAGGCAGAGTAGATTTAGTATAATTCTTAAAAGCCCTAGGATTTTAAGGATGGTAAATGAGCACTGGCTTCGACTTAAAGTCACTACCTGCATTAGCCCCTAACAAGAGAGTCAGCCTATTTATCCTTTGAAGCATTAAGACCAGCCATTGACTTTTCCTCCCTAGTTATGAAAGTCCAGATGCCATCTTCTTCCAATAGAAGGCTGTTTTGTTTACACTGAAAATCTGTTGTAGAGTGTAGTCACCTTCTTCTCTTATCTCAGGTAGATTTTTTAGATTACTTGTGGCAGCTTCTCCATGAACACTTGTTGCTTTGCCTTGTCCTTTTATGCTATAGAGAGAGCTTCTGTCCTTAAACTTCATAAACCAACTTCTGCTAGCTTCACACTTTTCTTCTGTAGCTTCCTTATCTCTTTCAGTATTCATAGAATTGAAGAGAGTTAGGGTCTTTCTCGGGATTAGGCTTTGGCTACAACATGTCATGGCTGGTTTGATCTTCTCTCCAGATCACTCAAATTTTCTCCTCATCAGCGATAAGGCTGTCTTACTTTCTTATTATTTGTGTGTTCACTGGAGTGAACTTTTAATTTTCTTCAAGAACTTTCCTTTTGCATTCACAACTTAGCTGTTAGACACACGAATCTAGCTTTCAGGTTATCTTTTCTATTGACATTCCTTCCTCACTAAGGTTAATCATTTCTAGCATCTGATTTAGAGTGAGAGATGTGAGACCCTTACTTTTACTTGAAAGCTTAGAGGTCATTGTCTGCTTATTTATTAACCTATTTTTTTAATATTGTTCAATCTTAGGGCAGATGGAGCAACACGGAGAGGGAGAGACAAGGGAAATGCTAGTTGGTGGAGCAGTGAGAATACACACAGCATTTACGGATTAAGTTTTCTATCTTATATAGGTGCTGTTCGTGGTGCCCCAGGACAATTGCAATAGTAACATCAAAGATCACTGATCACAGATCGTCATGGAAGTTATAATAATAATGAGAAAGTCTGAAATATTGGGAAGATTACCAAAATGTGTTGCAGAGACATGAAATGAGCACATGCTGTTAGCAAAACGGTGATGATAGATTTGCTCGATGCAGGGTTGCCACAAACCTTCAATTTGAAAAAAATACCTTATCTATGAAGTACAATAAAGCAAAATGTAATATAAATAAGGTGTGCCTGTATTCATCTATTTTCTTGGTGATAATATGGATATACTATTCTTTTTATCTTTTCTACATTTATTGTTCACAAAGAACATTACTGTTTATATGTGGAAAAAATTGCAAAATATGGAGCTGAAAAGCTATATGGTATCTACTATGGGGTAAGCATTGTTCTACCCACTTTAAATATAGCAAGTTATTTAACCCACACCAGAGGTAGGTACCACTATTCCCTCCATTGCAACTTAGGCATTGCGAGGCTGAGTAAGCTAATAAATGACAGCAACAGTCAAGTCTATGTTCTTAACCACTATATGTCAATATTTGTTCAAAAGCAATAGAATGTTCCTAAGCAATGGAATGGAATTTGTATTTTGAATGAAAATGAAATGAATTACTTTTTTATTAATACTAAAATACAGAAATGTATTTAAAATTGTATCGTTCAATGGTAAACATTAAAACTCAATCATTTGCTACAAGTTATTTTCCAATCATTTGTTCAAATCCAAATTTATTTTAAAATATATGCATAAACATATCTTTCCAAATATATCCAGAATATATAAATATTTATTGATAAAGGCTATTAGAAAACCTCTTTTGATGATTCAAACAGCAACTTTATACAATGGGTCCATATGGTATACAGATTATGCATAATTCAACTTATTTAAAATAATGTAAGTTTTCCCAATTTCTAATGAGCAACTTCATGTCTTAAAAATATGAACAAGAAGTTGAAAATTATAGTTCTATGAACAATTTCTATTGTCTTTCTTTTGGTATGTGAATTATGTTTTCTTTTGTTTCATCATCCACAAGTGAAAAAACATTTCAGTGTTAAATCTTGCACTCAATGATTTGCCTATAATATCACTTAGCCATTATCTGCATCTCTGTATAATCACATAATGATAAAGAAAGGCTATTATAGTCTCTTCTGATAGCATTTTTATCCTCAGCTTTTCCAAGAGAGAGAAGATATATCAACAGTGTAAAGACTATGCTTTTTAATACACAATTATTCCAGAGGGGTCTCAACTAAATGTTAAAAACAGTGAGCAAAACCAGGCAGTGTTGGAAACCAATGTATCTCAAAATTTAGTGAAAATATTTGCTGAATATAAATTACCCTTAAAACATGCATAACTAAGCTTTAACGTAAACCTTTGAAGTCATAGGATCTAACAAGATCTTCAAATGTAATTAGTACACCAGATTAATTCTGATACAAGTGGTCCACAAACAATGTTTCAAGAACACTGCCCCCAATCTGCTATTTCTCAGTACATGTAATTCTATAGTTACCACTTTCACTGATGCCAGTATATATTGCAAAGTCCACGGTAAGTTAAGGATATTCCCTGATATCTAGCCTTGAAACTAAGCCTATAACTGATTTTACCACTCCCTCCCTCTTGGTGGAATTTAGTGGAACGTTATGGTATATGCTTAGTCTGACAAGAACAAAGTGGCTAAGAGCCTTGCAGTTCTGCAAAAACTATGACCCAAACAACAGCCAAGTCTATTGTGATGATCAAGTTCAGGGATCACAAGTCTTCACGTCTTTTTATTATGAAAAAAATGATTTCAGACTTCTTATTCTAGGTTGTACTCTGGCAGCTGGTTGTGGGCTCATTGATTAATACTCAGAGCTTTTGCCACTGCAAATTCAAAGTAAATTTTTTTGAAGCAGTGTGATATTCTTATGGTGGAAACTATCTATTTTTAGTAAAATCTTCTAAATAGCATGTGTTTTGAATTGTTGTTGTTGCCATTATTATTATTATTTTTATTTTGATAGGTCTCAAAAGAAGAAAAATTCACCTTGTTTTCTAAAAAGGAAGGAATCAATAAAATTCTGAGATCTACCCAGAGACTAGAATAGATACATTTCCAATGTGAAGTTTCTGAAGACAGTCACCAAATTGTTATCACATTGCCCATTTGTGAGAGATATAGTTAAGGTTTGCTGGAAATTAACAAAGGAAATGCAAACAACAAACAGAAAAGAAAAAAAAAAGAAAAACACATACAGTGCTTCAATATTTTCAGAACTTACACTTTATAGGTGGCCTTCATTTAACTCGAAATTATTCCAGATGAATATATATAACCAGAACTTTTGTACCCCCATAATAAGCTGAAATAAAAAAAATAAATAAATAAAATAATCTTGTAATATCACAAAAAGTCCTCATCAAAGAGTGTATAATTCAAGAAGCAATAGACTATTCACTATTTACCGAATATATTTGACGGTATCACAGTGAAGTGGAATTTTATGTGTTAGAATTGTTCCAAGGTTGTACCTACAAACACCCGACAACTTATCATTGTGTTTCAGTTGCAATAAAACAATAGGCAATTGAAATGCAGGAGTCCAAGAAACACTTGGTAAGAGAGAAAACCAGGGAAAGTTTCTCTTAATATGCTCCCTGGTGTTTCCTATATCTTCAGGTTTAGAAAAAAAAAAAAAAAGAAATAGAAATACATTTTGAAAACCATAATAAATATAAAAATTTAAAATTAGAAACATTAAAATGTGGCAAAAGAAGCTCTTTGATCCTCCTCTTCCCCCGCCTTGTCATCATCATGGAAAGTTAATCCTAAATAACTCTAAGTTTCAGGAAATCTATCTATCTATCTATCCATCCTATCATGTTTGCTTTTTTTTCCAGTTAATGTCATGAATGAAGAGCTTAAGTTTGCTCTTGGTGTCATAGAATATTTTCATATTTTGGAAAGGAGTTGGGGTTTTACAAGTCCTTTTTGACAACAACATTCTTTTGGTTAATGACCCTTCCCTATTCATGATCATACATCATTTGGGTCTGCAAGAGTATCAGTTAAACATAGTGGATCAGTTATGCACAATTAAGCTCAAAGGAGCTTCCATAACTTTCCAATTACCTACTCACCATGTAGAAATAAATATGATAAGAAATAGTCCCTCTCTCTTTTTTTTCTCTCTCTCTTTGTCTCTTCCTTTTGCTTTATAAGATGATATATAGATAGACAGATCTATAGGTAGATATAGATTATGCATTTTGCCTAACAAATTATTTAAAAATTCATATGACAAAAGTTCAATTTATACTTAAACTAGAGACCTGCCCACCCTTACCTGACCCCTTTCAGGATTTTTAATAAAATGAACAACAGAAATAGTCTCAGTACTCTGAAGCTTTTTTTACCTATGGCTGGAGATTGTCTTGGGGTAAAGTTATCTGTTGAAAAGCACGTAGCCTATAGCCAAGTGTTAACCTGGTTTTCCCCAGCACACAGATTTCTTTCAATTAGATGGAATACTAAAGTTGAGTTACATCTGTCATAGAATCTCTATAGAAAATGTGTATTCCCTGAAGCATATTTTATTTATACTGTATCTCCACAATCAAACCAAGGTTCACCTTTGTTAGATTCATATGTGAATTTGTGTAGACACAGGGAAAAATGCCATGCACTGATTCACAGAGAAATATATCAGAATTCTCAAGGACTATGATTGATTGGAAATAGTGATGTATTTGTGAATTAGAATTTTTATTTTTATTTTTTATTTTGCTGGGAGTGGGGGACAGTAGAGTAGTGAGTTCTAACTGACATTTAAGTGACCCACTGTGTGTAGAGTTACCTGATTCAAATTGACTTTCATTCAGTCCTGAAACCAAATGTCAGACCTAAATATTTCCAATGGTTATGATATTTAGAAATCCATAAATATCATTAAAGTTTGTACAAACCTTATGGATCATGCCCCATAAACATTTTATTTTCAAAATTATAATAGTGATCTTATTATTTTGCATGATTTTAGTGACTATTTAATTATTGAAATAGTCTTTCTAAGATTTAAATCAAGTTTGAAAGATGACTATGAAGTTACAATGACTATTGTAGGTCAAGCCTTATTATTAATATCTTTTCTCTGGATTGTGAAACTGTCCCTGATTTTAGCTTACTACTTCTAGTAGACTCTCCAAATTAACCTTTAAATTTTGTCAGCATGATGATGACAGTTCTATGCCTAAAACTTGTCATTGTGTCTGTAAGGTTTTAAAGGTAAGTGAAATTCTCAGGTAGTATACGAACCCCTCCTTCATATACCTCTGCTTTCTTCCAACCTTATATTTTAGGGCCTTCTGTTAATCTTCTGTTCTGAAGAAAACCAATTATTGTGGTTTTCATGAACACATTCTCTCTCACAATTGTTTCTTTGCTTTTGTGTCTGCTTGAAAAAAAAAAAAAAAAAAAAAAGCCTCATCCTATTTAGCCTACTTGAGACCCCTTCTAAACTGCAGACCCTGCTGGATTCGCCAAATGCAATCAATCACTCTCTCAGTTCCATCCCATTCTTTCTTGTACCTATTACAAGAAGAATCATGTTGTATGAACTGGCTGATCTCATGTGTTAGTTATGTTGACCACAGAGAAAATAAGGACCGAGGGGAAAGGTATTGATAACCTTAGAAAAAACTCTAGGGATATAGGGAGCAAGAGTTTCTTGGCCCCAGCCTAGAACTTTGGCAAAAAAAAAAGTGTGTTGGAATTTAACTTTGACAGTTAAATATCTTTTTACAGTTAGATATCTTTGCTAATCAGCCTTAGTACCCGAGCCATATTGTCGTATCCAATTCAGACTTTTAATTTTCACAGATATGCCAAATTGTCTTTTCCTAAGATGGGCACCACAATATCCCATTCCACATGCTTTTCTAACCATATAACATAGACACTCCTTCCATCAGGTGGTAAACTCTGTCTTCTTCCATCATGTCCTTCATGTCCTCCATGTCCTCCTTGCCCAACAGGGGTACGGTGGAATGTGATTTGTGAGACAAGATCATAAAAGTCATGTACTTCTGCCTTGCTCTCTTGGGATAACTGCTCTTGGAGCCCAGCCACCACAGTGAGGAAGTCAAGCAGCTACATGAACACACCATGTGTAGGTGTTCTGGCAAAGAGACCGAACTGAGGTCCCAACTGACATCAAACACCAGACGTGGGTGAGCCTTCAGTTGACGCCAGGCCCTATCTGCTGAGTCATTGCCAGCTCCAGCTGATACTGCAAGGAGCAAAGATCAGCTGTCACTGCCAATCCCAGCCCAAAATTGCAGATTTGTGAATAAAATAGATGATTGTTGTCATTTTAAGCCACTAAGTTAGGGGTGCTTTGTTATGCAGCAAAAATAACTGGAAGAATAACTATGGCATTATTAAATTAAAAAAAAAAAAAAAAAACAAGAAGATGCATGTGTATCTTTCCTTATAGTAAGAACATAAGATCCTTGAAGACAATAAACATGTGGTATTTATCTTTGTGTCCTCAGCACTGAGTGCACTGCACAGAGAAAATCATTATTTGTTGAAAGAAAAAAAGAAAGGGGAGAAAAGGAAGAAAAAATTGTTGAGTCATACTGGAGATAATTGATATGGCTTATCTATAGAAGGGAAAGGATAAGTACCAGATGATTGCCTCAGACAAAATATAAAACATACTTTTTAAAAAAGAATATGAGAGTTCATTTCATCCATCCATTCATCCATAAAATGCTAATATTTAAAAATGATGACTATACTACCTAGATCGATGGAGGTAAAACCACAGATTCAAGTTCACATTAATGTATTTTTATGCCCTCCGTACCAAATTCTAAAATCTTAAGAAAATCTTGACTTCCAAGCATCTCTCATTTATTTTCTCCTCATTTGTATACTTAGTCTTCATGGGTCAGCACCTTGTACTTAATACATAATGTAATAAATGAGCAAATAAGGGTTTCAGTTATCTCTGGATGTACTCATCCCAGTGTAATCAAAGAATGAATAATTTTTACAGAGAAAATACACTAATAAAAAGTCACATGTGCTGATACCATCATTTCTTACTTGCTGGACTCAGATTATATCCAACCAAATATTACCCTTAACTCCAATATTTACTCACCCTCTCCCTAACATAATCTTCTACAATGAACATAACCTACTCTAGCTCCTTTTCTAGTCTTCTCATCACTGAATTTATTCTGGTGACTGTCACACTTGCTTCAGAACTGACTTTCTGCCTCATAATAAACACTTTCCTTTCTTGCTGTAGAGGGTGGAGCTTCTTAGACTTACAGCTCTCAACTTTTTCCCTGACATCTGATGTTCTGTCTATTTTTGGCTCACATCCTTTTCCCTATTGTCAATAACTACACTTTTTCTCATTCTAACTGCTCTTAATTTCTTTAGCTGATTCTTTTTTTGAAAACTGCAATCTGACTATGACCTGGCACAAATCCCCTTTTGATATTAATTCATTTATTTATGTTGAGCCAGGAATGTTGGATAGTACTGTGGTAACAAATTACTGACCTTTATTCCCAAACCTGCCTTATATTAAAATTAGAGAGAAATCCATGGAGATCTTAAAAAAGAAACCAGCTGGCCACTCAGATACTAATTAGGGGGTGGCAATTATAGTTTGAGTCATTCAGAGCAGACATATAAATTCATAAACTCAATGGACCCAGAGTTAAATAGGTTTAAGGAAACTGACTCATCAACCAGACATATAATAGATGCATGCACAAACCAAAATCTGGATTATTAAGTTACTGTGAGAAATATAACTGAAAGGTAAACCAGGCAATTTGTGCCTCTGTTCAGCTCATTCTGTCTTGATGGAAAAGAAAAAGGTATTAAGACCTGCCTGATAACTGTAGAATCAGAACAAGGGAGACAAACTGCATAACTTTTTCTCAAGCTTTATTGAAATGTAAATGCTATACAAAAAATTGCAAACATTGAATGTATATACCTTGATGAGTTCGAACATCTGCAAATGCCCATGATACCACCACCACAACCAAGGTACTGCACAGTACTGCCCTGCACAATTAATCTTAATAGCAATTGCCCTCAAGTCACGATAGTCTGATTCATATCCCTTGGTTTAATAGGAATATACGAAGCAAAATTTTCTGTCAACTGAGTGAAGTCTCTCCCTCTGATAGTAACAGAGATACATTGACTGAGACTCTCTAGATTATACAAACACTCCATCACCAAACTTTCCTGTGGTCATTGCAATAGCATTGACAAATTTTACTTCTTTACATAAATTATTTTTCTTTTTATTTATTTATTTTTTTCTGAGACTACACCTTAAGTCATCATTAAGGTCATTAAGGTCATTCTCAATTCTACTCAGCCATGTTTTCATAAGAGCTGAGTTACTACTATTTTTGCTTAATCTGATCCATTGACATCAGGATCTATGTAGATTAAATAAGGGAAGAATCAAGCTACAAGAGCTAATGGCCACTTTAGTGTGACCTCTGTTGAAATTACTGTACTTTTATTTTCCCAGTCCTAGATTTCCTCTCTTTTTTATTTTTTTATAATTAACTATCATCTATGGCCCTGCATTCTGCCTTTTTATTTTTTATTAATGTAGAATTTCTTCCAAAATATCTATGTCAAGAAAAAACAAAGAAAAAGTATATTTTAAACCATGTCAATATTTGGTCTTTTTGTTTAAACTGAGCAATGTTTAGTTTAATGAGATTTGACAATTGTATTCACCCATGCAACTACTACCCAGATGAAGATATAGACTATTTCCATCACTCTAGATTATTCCTTTGTGCCCCCTTCCAGTCAATCCTCTCAAGAGACAACTATATTCAGATTTGTACAATCTATATTAATTTTGCCTATAGTGAGACCTCATGTAAACTGAATCATAGTATGAATATTCTATTGTTTCAATTCTTTCACTCAAAAGTGTGTTTGCAATTCATCCATATTATTGTATGCAGCAATACTTCATTTTTTTTTCCTGTTGAGTGATATTCCAAAGTATAATTACATCACAATGTGTTTACCCATTTTTCTGATAATAGCCATATGAGTTATTTTTGGCTTTTAGCACGTATAAATGAGGCATTTTTGTATATTGTTATACAAAAATTTTGTAAATATATTTTCATTTCATTTTATTTCTCTTGGGTAAATTTCTGACATTGGAATTGCTGGAATATAGGTTGAATGTGTATCTAAATGTCAAAGAGTTCCCCAAAGTGATTGAATCACTGCACACTATCACCAGAAATGTATGAGAATTCCGTTTTCTTTTCACATCCTCCCCAACATTTGTACTGTCAGTCTTTTTATTCTTTTTTTTTTTTTAGGCATCATACTGGGTATAAAATGTTACTTTATTGTAGCTTTAATTTCCCTGATAAGTAATAATGTTGAGAGCCTTTTCGTGGACTTATTGGGCATTCTTATGTTTTGTAATTTTAATTGGATTATTTGACTTTTTATATTCAGGACACAAGTCCTTAATTGATATATATATATTGCAAATATTGCTTCTCAGTCTATGGCTCGTTCCTTTTCATATTTTTTGTGATGATTTTTTTAGAAAGCAATGATATATAATTTTACTAAAGTTAAATTTATGCTTTTTCTTAATAACTCAGGTTTTTTCACCCTGGAAAAGTTTTGCTACCTCCTAGGTAGAATTTGTATACTAATAAGCATGCTTAAGGTCACTGATCCTTTTCTCTGCTCCCGATAGTCTGTTTTTAAATACATTAACTATAATCCCTATTTTTGGTATTGTATTGTTATTACAAGCATTTCCACTTGTTTCTTTTTTATAATTTTCCTCTCAATGCTGATAATATTCTTCCTTTCACAGATATAGTCCACTTTTCCCAATAAATCTTTTCACATAATTTTCATAGTTTAAGTTTTTGTTTTGTCATCCTAGTTTACATTTTCTTGCTCCACTGAGTTTCTTGAATTTTTTATTGAATGCTAGACATTATGTTTTCAATGGCTGAAATGAATAAATAATATTTACTCCCCGGAAAAAGGGATGCCTCTTTTTTTGCCAGGCTGCCACTGTGGAGAAGTGCCGTCAATCTAAGCTATAGTTGAGCTGGATCTTGACTTTTTAGCAACTCTCTTTAGAAATCATTAACTGGTGATTTCAAATATTTCGAGGGCAGTTTCAGGAACTACCTTTCAATAGGGCTTGGGCTATGAGTACGGGCTGGATTTCAGAGATCCTTCTGTGTTTTGCAGTTCACCTGTCTGCATCCTAAATTAGGGGAGAAAGAACTCTCTGCTTTTCAGCCAGCTGCCAGCTTTGATGGTCACTAGAAGGTTCTCTTTGTTCTCTGGTTCAGCCCAGATGTTTTCATCACGCTGTTTTGCTCTTAGCTGTTGGAGGGCTGCAGCTGTGCACTAGGTGAGAGCCAGGGGTATCTCTGAGTGATGCCTCTCAGCATTCCTAGCCTGCCCCAGCTATGCCCATGAGCTCAGTCAACGCCTGTAGGAAAGAGTTGGCAGGTTTGATTCAGACTCACCTTGTGAGTACAGACTGTTAATACTGTAATCTACCAGCCAGCCCATGCATGACTAATAGAAGTTTGTTAAAATCAGGTTTGTTTCTCCTTAAACCCCTCTATGGTACTTTCCTTTTCTATTCACCACTCTACTGGGGATGGAAAGGTTCATTGGCCTCTTTCTTAGAGTTTGTCATTCTTTTGCATTTAGTTTATGTTTCATTGCATCCTCAGCTCTTTGAGAGTAAGCATAAATTAGAAAAAATAACTATGATACTGAGGCTTACTCACTTTGTTCTAATTGTTAATGGAAGTTATGATCTGGTAAAAAGTATATTCTACCACAATCAAAATATTCTTTTTCAAACCTGTACATTAAAAGGCAATAATTGCAGTGAATGTTGAGGAATAAATTTTTTTACAATTTGGAAATATATACATTTCTGTAGTTTGCTGAAAGAAACCTATTGAGGTGTTTCTTGTAACCAAAAAGGAGATGTTTATAAATTTAGGAGTAATATGTCATTATTTCTTTAAGAACAAATTTTTAAACAAGGTTTACAAGGTGAACTTGTACATGTTATGATGTTATTACATTACAGCCCAAGAAGACATTTACCTGTCTGTTGCCCTTCTAATATCTTTTGAAAACCTATCTATAACAACATTTAATTTTTTTTTGCAAAAGGAAAAGACAAGCAGCAAAGAACATAATATTAATGTCACATTAGTGTATCACTTCAGAGTTTGCCATGCACTTTCCTGAAGAATGTTTTATTTTCTTGTCAGAAACAACAAAAGGCACATACTGTTGTATTAATTTTACTGTGGCAGAAGAATGGCCCAGGCAGGTTACAGGACTCCGTCAAGGTCATACTAGGAGGTGTCAGAACAGGGATTTAAATGATCCAAATGAACTCTTCTGGGGCAGCCAAGTGAGGAACAGATGAAGGGAAACTGCAATGTTTAATAGCTGTAAACATGGTTTGTGTATTTAAAAAGACTTTGTTTATGAAAACAAGTGAAAGTGTTTCTATTAGTGATTTGCATTTGGCTATCAATCAGCAAACCTGCCTGATGGCTTTAATAGAAGAGATGTAAGTAATTGTCTATTGTGTTAGGAGAAGGAAGATGGAAGGAAGAATTTGGCTCCCTTTCCCTCCATACCTATTTGATTTTCACACTGAGAGCTTTTTTATCTCTGCCTACCAATTAAACCCTGCCCGAGAAGACAAGAGGAATAATTGAACAAAACAAAAAAAGCTCTCAAGTCTGTTACTCTGAATTTGAGAATTTTGAGGCATGCACGTCTTTTGGAGGTATGCCTAAAATACATAATTATTTTGTTTTGAGTAAATAGATTTATTCTTATTTTCATTTATTCTCCAGATGTTTATATTTCCATAAAATGTTAGAGACAGTGTATATGAATTATAGAATATTATTTTGTTCATATCTTTTTTTAGAAAATATGTCATCTCATTTCTGTCATTAATTGAAAGATCAGATTACAGATCAAGAAGTTGAAAAAGGCCTTTCTTTTTCAAACCTGAAAAGGCCTTTCTTTTTCAAATCTCCTAGTAATACTCACCAACTACAGAGGTATGAATGTTGCTAAAACACTTAATAATTGTACATTGTTTTCAGATAATATAATACTTTCACTTGTATATTCTCTAAGTTTATTCCAGATCATCCTGCAAGGAAAGTGATTTTATTATGATCCTAGTTTTATGGATGAGACAACTGAGATCCAGAACTTAAAATAATTACACATATTCATACAACTAGTAAACAAAATTTTAATTCCATTTTTCTGATCATGGGGCAATATATTATTATTTTCCCAAACAAATTTTACAGAGGGTAATATTAACTTTTGTTACTTGTGATATTTAATTTGTCTGCCTCCACCCTTCTAAACAAACCTTTTGGCAGTGAAAGAATTACTGTAATGTAGTTATACCATACTCTAGTCTATAGCAATGGTTTCCTATGATCAATGCAAGTTAGAAATACCTGGAGATATATATTTTTTAAATATATCAATGCAATATCCCATGTCTAGAAACTGTGATTTAATTTATTTGGGTTTGGTCGTCTTGATTATTGCCATTTTTAAAGCCTTCAGATTCTTTAATTTTAAGCACTAGAGAGACATAAGAACTATTGGTTTAGGAGTCAGAAGTTAGTGTCAAACTCATTCTTTTATTTGTTGATTCTTTCTATCTATATACATTAATAGCCTCTACTCACATGACTAGCCCTACCTCAATAACCACTTTATTGTCATGTGTGTTCAAATAGTAAATTGCACATTATTTGATAAGGGGACTTATTTCCTTTACAAGATGGAATGCTTATATTATTTCTTCTTTTGGAAGTGTTTGAAGATCAATTATTCCTCTGCCTCTAAAAAAAAGAACTTCTTTTTTAAAATTGTTATTCTTGTGCTTGCTAAAAATTTAGGCTATAGGTTTTGTAGTTTAAGTATATTAAGATAAAGTAAATGAAAAGGAAAGTGTATTTATGGAAGTATTATGAAGATATAGATATTAAATTATGGGGGGGGGGGGAAAGTGGTGAGGCAAATGCCAAGGATGCTTGAGAGACTTTGGTGATATTTAAAAGGTTTACTAAAGATATAAGGATTATTATTGGAAAAATTTAATCATATTGGAGGCTAATGAGATATCATGGTAGGGATTACGGAGCAGTAGTTGTCTAAAAGTTTCTCAGACTTCACTGAAGAGACAACCCTATCTCTTGTCCAAGGTTCATATTAGTTGATTCCTTTGTCTGCCTCAGATAATAAAATCACTTCTAATAGTATCCAGTCTTTCTATTATTGGTTGGGAATAATGAAGTATACTTTCGTATTAAATATCATTGTAATTCTGAAATGTACATGCTTTAAGCCCATTTTTTAGATGAACAACCTGAATTGGTTGGAAGGGTTAAATTTCTACAAAAGGTTATGCTAGTTTAACAGATCTAAGTTCTGACTGCAGATCCATTGACTCTAAAGCCCATTCAAACATATTAATATATTTAAAAGTGCATTTGTGGAATACGATTTCGTGGGCTGTTAATTCATGTTCTGGGATTGTCGTTTTATTGTTTCAGAGATTCCCAATATCCATAGCATGGCTATAACCTATTCCAAAGTAAAATGTTTCCATAACTTTGTTTACACATTAATTTTCCAACTGCTTTTGACTGCGTACTTTTCCTTCACAGAATACTCAGTCACATCTGTAAAACACAGTCTGGAATCTTCCCTGATGGAAAGTGCCTCCTCAGTCTTATCACTCCTTAACCCACATGCTAGCCAAATCTACAGCCACAGAAGCAGACTGTTTAGTTCCTGACAATAGCTGGTATTGTAGTCCACTCAGCTTCCTCCCCTGTGATTAGATCAACACAGTAACCTCGTGGTAAATTCATTAGTGGTATTGATATCCATTTAACTCCTGTCATAATCCTTTCCCAGTGACCTGCCTACTCACAAATAGCCTTGAGATATTCTCCGTTTACTGATTTTCAACTGCTCCCTGCTATCCTTTATGTGATGGGCAAATATGTCCTCATTCCTTATTTACCACTATCCCAGACACTTTGAAAGACATCTAAAATTAAAAATAACAAGAGCAGCAACAACAAAAGCATAATGGTTATCCTATACAAAATGAAGTAGGTAGAATTGGAGAAATACAGCCAATAACAGACAATGGGGCAATTCATGAGTGGATTCACAAAATCTCTGTGTGTGTGTGTGTGTGTGTGTGTGTGTGTGTGTGATGGAGTACTACTCAGCCATAAAAAATAAATGAATTAATGTTTTTTCCAGCAATTTGGATGAAACTGAAGTCCATTATCCTAAGTGAAGTATCTCAGGAATGGAAAAACAAACATCGTATGTCCTCTTTAATAATTTGAAACATTTATGGGCACATATGGGCACAGAGATAAGTAAAACTCATTGGAAATCAAGCAAGGGGAAGGGGGAGGTGGGGAGGGGTATAAACCTACCTAACTGGTACAATGAACACTATTCAGGTGACAGGCACATTTATAGTTCTGACTTAAATGGTAGTCCTGATAGCATTATAAAAGCTATCCATGTAAAAGAAAAACTGTACTCCCTTAATATTTTGAAATAAAAAAAAAAAAGACAAGAGAATGTAGAGTTTCAAGTCTGTCTGAGGGTGAGTATGTGCAGGAGAATGGCAACTCAAACAGATGGAGGTCCCAAGAGACTTCACAGAGGTAATGACTCAGACTGAGATTGGACATATCAATTGCAGTGCTAGATTATGAGTTTGGAATTTGAGTGGAGGGAAGAGAATAGGATAGAAGAGAAGAGAGAAAGAGAGGTGAAGAAAGGGAAGGAGATTATATTGTAATTTAAATAAATGAAATGTGGGAATACATATCACTATCAATACAGGAATAATAGAAAGCAGGGGCATAAATAATGAGGAATCTTTCTGTCCTGTAAAGTGGACCTCTGACATTTCTCTCTTTCCTGCATCTACTCCTTTTTTATGGTAATGACACCCACTTTTCTCTTAGAAGATTTCTCTTCTTCCCTGTGTATACATACTGGATTTGTTAATCATAGAATCCCCCTTTTCCCAGAAAACTCAAATCATGCCAAACCATTTCCTTCTCAGTTATTAAACAAAAGATATTTTCTGCTTCCTCATAAATTTTGAAATATAAAGAGATCATCTCAGAGTTAACTACAGCCATTATCCCTGGCACCCAGCAAAAGCCTGTGAGAATGGCATCAAAAACACAACCAACATGTTTTTCCTTTCCATCATTGTTCTTATTATAATAAAAGATAACTGTAATAACAATCAGTATTATTACTTGCACTATGTTGAATGTGTATTAGATTTACGTAACTTAGAGTTGATGGAATAAAAAAAAATTGCACCATGCAAAGGAGTCACTATATTGATGTCAAATCTCCAAGTATGGAGACCACCTATTGATGGATTTGAAGTGGGCAGAGATTAACAAGGTCAGAGTTACATTTTATAGACATTAATTTGCTGGTAGTGTGGAGGATGGATTAGAAGTGAATGAATTTAGGGGATAAAATTATATCTTGAAGTTTAGAGTGGTAATATAGCTAGAGTTTGACAGCATAAATTAATATTACATTATGAAGCAATGTTCAAATAAAAAGTGGATGTTTAGATAAGAGAATGAATTACCTCCAGGCAAAACCCTTCAGTGATGCTCCACTGCAATCCTGACACATCTAAACATCCTTATCATTACCTGCAAGGCCTTGCACGATCTGGCCTCTGCAGTTGTCTTGCCTAATTCTAAACAAACTACTTTATACACTATGATTTAAAACATTTGCCTACTTAGGTGAGAGGAAACATGAACATTAGAATTTAACATGGCAAAGTAAGAGCAATATTTCTAAGTAATTATCAGGTCTCAGCTAATTACAGTGGCAATCTATGAGGATTTTGTAGTTAAAAATATAAAAAAAAATAAAAATATAGTACTCTGTGCTGTGTCCTTCCCCAATGAAACTGTAGTGATTTCAGGTAATGTCAGATAATAGAAGATATGGTCTAAATGTTTATGTGTGCCCCAAATTCACATCTTGAAATCCTAATCCCCAAGGTGATGGTATAAAGAGATGGGAGGTGATTGGGTCATAAGAGCTGAGCCTGCATAAATGGGATTAGGGGCCCTATGTTAATAAAAGGATCCAAACAGCTCTCTGTCCCTTCCAACATGTGAGGACACGACAAGAAGACAGTCACCTGTGGACCAGGACGTGGGGCCTCACCAGACACTGAGTCTCTTTCCTGGCTCCTTGATTTTGCACTTCCCAGCCTCCAGAGGTGAGAAATAAACTTCTGTTGTTTATAAGCCACCCAGTCTATTTTACTGAATTAGTTTAAAATAAATTTTAGACAACAATTTCATTATACATTATCCATATTGTTTCAAGTTTCCATAATGTGAATGGAATTTCTGCACCTTTTTTTTTTTTCAGTGGGACTGTGATTATTACTAATGATACCCAATTCAGTTTCCTATTAAATTGGTGCCTCAAAATTTGGTTTGCTCCCAGATGCACTGTTATTATATTATAGCTTTAAAACTCAGAATCCAGTTATCTGTGAATTCAATTTTTACTATACAATATTATAAAACAGCATAGATTAATTACATTTAAAAATTTAAAAAGCATCTTAAGGCACCAAGAAGACATAAAATTATAGAAAAGAGTAGGAAACATCCTTAATCAAATTGCAAATAATCGAAAATAGTTTGTCTCAGTTAAAACAACATTATTTCTCAAATGAAACAAAAGAAATTAAATAGAGGACCTAAGAAAAACTTAACTGGAACAGTTTAAAAAAATCAAATAAAAGAACTACACTTCATATTGGATATTTCTAGATGAAATATTAATACAGAACTAAGTGTTACATGAAATAAATTCAAATAGATAATTATGACAATTTCACATTGAGTTTGCTTTCATAAAAAAGTTTTCTGTGCAGCCATCAACCATTCCCATTTTATCCTTCCCTCCCTGCAATCCTTCCCAGCCTCTGGTAATGATCATTCTACTCTGTCTCCATAAGATCAATTATTTTGATTATTTATTATACCTCCCACGTATATGTGAGAACATGCGAGGTTTGTCTTTCTGTGCTTGGCTTATTTCACTTAACATAATTTTCTCCAGTTCTATCCATGTTGTTCCAAATGGCAGGATTTCATTCTTTTTATGGCTATATAATTATTCCATTATGTGTATGTACCACAATTTCTTCATTCATTCATCTATCGATGGATACTTAGGTTGATTCCAAATCTTGGCTATTTTGAATAATGCTGCAATAAACAGGGGAGTGCAGATCTTTTTCATGTACAAATTTCCCCTCCTTTGGATATACACCCTGCAGTGGAATTGCTGGGTCATAGGGTAGTTCTATGAATATTTAGTTTTCTAAGGAATCTCCATACTGTTCTCCATAGTGGTTAGACAGAATGAATAGTATCTGATAGCATGACAAAGTGATTATAATCAACAATAAATTAGGGTATATTTTAAAATAACTAAAAGAGTGGAATTGGAATGTTCCTAACATAAAAAAAATGATAAATGCCTGAGGTATTATGTACCCCAATTATCCTGATTTGATTAATTCACATTGTATGCCTGTATCAAAACATCAGATATACTCTATAAGATCTATAACTATTATATACACATAATTAAAAATTAAAAATAATATTTTAGTGTTCTATGAAATTCTTTCAATTAATATTGAAGAATACAAGAAAAAGCTAGACTGGATCCACGAATTACAGAGAATTAGTATTGTTCAAAATGCTGTGACATTAGGTCTATTGCTCCCAAATTATGGACTCCTAAATAAGAGATTAAGTTCCTGGTTTCATTCTTATTTATACCTCAGTTTCATATTTAGGGCCCCCAAACTGTGCAAAGATTTCTACCTTTTTTTTTTAATTTAGAAGCAATATTTATGTAACTATTACACATGAATCATGTTTAGTTACATTTATTCAGCCGATGCAACTAATGCTAAGAAGAACTACAACATTAGACTAAAATGCTGCATATACTAGAGCAGGTCAATTGCTTAGAAAGCTGGTCTCCTTTATGTAGGGGTGCATATTGTTATTTGTAGGCAGTAGTGACATCGAAGGAAAGGCTAATTCTCATGAAATTTAACCAGCAGTCAGAGTGAAAGGAGATAATAGCTCTATGTGTAAAGTAAATGACTGCCCAGAAATCACTCAGGACAAGAGAAAATGTAGGGTTAGAGGATGTCACATTGTTCATGATCCTGATTAGGCTTAGACATATTGGCTTAGATCTGTTGTTTTTAAGAATTTTATTCTCAGGATTCCTTTATACTCTTAAAAATTATTGAGACCACAAAGAACTTTATTTTTTAATGTACTCATATTTGTCAATATTCATCAAAATAAAAATTAATGTTTAAATTTATAGAAATTTTAAAATTATGATATAATATATATAAAGTTAAGAAAATTTAACAAATTTATATATTGACTTGTTTAAAAATTGAAGCAATAAGTCCATTCATTATGTTTACATAAACATTATATTTTTATTAAAATCACACCTTTTCAAAAGTAAAAATAAATGAGAGGAGTAGCATACTTTTACATTTTTACAAATCTTCTTAATGTCTTGTCTTAGCAGAAGACCGCTGGATCCTTTTACCTGCTTCTGTATTCAGTGTCCTGTGATATGGTGCATGTATTAAACTCTGGAAAACTTCCCCTCTTATTTGTAAAAGTATAAGAATAATAACATAAAATAAAATCAGTATCAAAATAAAAATTGTTTTTACCCATGTACCAATTAAAGCAATAAGGAACCCTCAGGGGTCCCGGCACCACAGTGTGAGAACTTGGATAATTGGTTCCTAACACTGACTGCCATGAGAATCAATGGGAAGTCTTGAAAAGCTATAGATGCCCAAACCAATTCCTCAGAGTGACTGATTTAATTGGACTGCAGAAAGACTCAGACATAAGTAGTAATAAAATCTCCAGGGTGTTTCTAATACACAACTAGGTTAAGAACTAGCGGCTCTGATAAATTGTGTAATGAGATATGTCTTCATCTTAATGGTTTGGCATCTTTACAAATTTAGATCATGTTCTATTTCCTCTTTGGTATTTTATTTGGTGGGATTTCAGATATTTAAAATATTAATTTTTAAATATAAAATTAGATATGACTACAAACACACTAATGAAAATATTGTTCCAATGACACAATACTTATCAGTGAATAAATAAGAAAAACTGTATGTTAGACATTTTTTTTTACAGATATAGGGATGAATGATTTAACAGTCAAATAAAATCTATAGTTTTCAGGATGCCCAGAAAAAATAAGCCAGATAAAAGTATCCTTCCTTGTAGTGATTTAAATTATAAGGCTGTTTCCATGACAGAAAAAATTATGAGTAGCTGATAAAGACAACTGGGTGCAAGCATTATTACTCACAGCACAGCGAGGGAAGGGATAATATTAAATCCACAAGTCTTTGCTGTTCATCAGGGCCCATATTTCTATAGACATAGTCCATTGTAAGAGATAACTAGTCATTTGAATAATCACATGTAGGAAAAGTAGTATACCCATGAGCTCCAATTTTTGAAATATACAATGACTAATTAAGTTACTCGCAAGGTTTAAAAATATATGCATAAAAATGGAAGCATCAGTATTCTTGATTTCTGAATCCGAATTTTCTATTTTTCCAAAACAAGGCATTTCTGGCAATTATTTTCTATTCTTTATTGGGACCCTCCCCCACCCCTAAAAGCAATTTCATTGTCTCTGAATTCTTATCAACAAGTGTATTAGATCAGTTTATCTCAAATGGGAGTGATTTTTTTCCTTGAGGGGAAATTTGTTACACATGGAGAACATTTTTTGATTGCCACAAGTGGGAACGGAGGTTGCTAGTGCTTCTAGTAGGTAGAGGTCAAAGATCACACTAAACATCTACAATGCACACAGGACAGTGCCTCCGGCCCTAATAAATAATTTTCTGTCCTAAAATGTCAATAGTGCTAAGGTTTAGAAACTTGCATTAGATGATATATACTGTACTAACAATTCCTGTCTTGCCAGAAGTTCATTGTGGACATTTAACACTGAGTAGTTTGATTCATTTATATATATATCAATGCAATTCACTTCAACTATTTCTAAGTGAATAGGATTTATTACAAAATGCTCACAGATTAATCAAAAACAGTGAGCCTTAAGGAAACTGACCTATCTATAAAGGATCATTCGAAGAAACATTTTCTTATCACATGATTTAACCTTGGAGTTCTATTTAATAATACATTTTCCTCTTTTTATAGTACACCTGAATATTTCTTTGTTATTAACTATTTTTATAACAATATAATAATAGTGAACCATTCATAATAGAGTGTTGAACATAATAAATTTCTTGACTTTACAGATGAATTTGACTATAGCTATCTTCTACATAAAAAGACTATATGCTACGATAAGAGAGATGTTGTCAGAAGCTTGCCTACAGAAAACTATTTCCCTGCAGCCCTGTTTTAAAAGCTGTTATTCCACTATTTTTATCAAATATTTAAAGGATAAAGCCTCCAGAATTGCCATATAACCGATCAAGTACTCCCAAGAGAGAAAAAGCATACAAACATCCTGGGGTAATGGAGAATAGATTTGCTAAATAAGTGCACAGGGACTCTAGGAAACTGGGTTAGGAAATGTAAGAGTAGAGACTCTATGAACTGTGATTCCAAACCCCTTTATCTAAGTTTATCTTTTTACATTTCAAAATCTAGACTATTCCTTCTTGAAAATGAATTACTTCTTCTAGTCAAAGCATTAGAAATGGTATGTAGAGGATGGGTATTTATTGTGTAAAAACTCATTTGAAATGGTTCCTCTTAAAATTGGCTCAAATACTGTATATGACAATACACTAGAAGTCCTCTTATACCATATTTGGGTAACTGCTGATTAGCTGTTAAAGTAGAGAACTATTAAAATTATCGATAGGTATTTAAATCTTTTCAAAGAATTAAAGTAGGGAAACATTAAAAACTGGTATATATTTTAAACATTATTTTTTTTAACATCCAAACGTATTTATTCACTGATCTTTCATGTAGAGCCAAATCTATCTAATTGAATGCAGTTGAAGTTTCAGCCTTATTTCTTGCATAAAACATACTCAAATTATCATTTACATTGCAAGTTTCATTTTTTAAGAAGTAGAATGAGAATTTAAAGACAATTTAGAAGCAATTTAAATACTTTTTTCTAGATTTCCCTCAGTTTTTTCTGATCATTCATAGTTGTCTTACACTGAGTAACCAATTGTGTATTTTATTTCAGCTACTACTAGTGAATCTTTCATAACATTCAATTCAGTTTTTCTGGAAAAAAGCTGTATTTCTCACTTAAATTTTAAGAATTTACCTAATAATTAGTTTTAATTATAGGAAGTGGAAAACGTAAATAACCTTGAAGACCTATATAACTGCTGTTTGGAAAGTAAAGCTCACTTGGCTAGTACAAGGTTAGTGTATCTTAGAATGAATAGTTTGTATTATTGGCAAATAAGTTAAAATGAAGACCTCTGTCTCCTCCTCCCCTTTTCCATTTCCAACCCCAGAGAAGCACCAAAAAGAGCTTAGAAATGTGAGAATATAGCATTAGAGATTTCAACTGGATTGTATAGAACTAGACTTTTCTAAATAAAATAAATAAGAGGTTATGACAAGTGTCTAGCTTGCTGTGTGGTGATTGGAAAGGGTAATTTGATAGAACAGAGTTAAGAGCAATAATTGTTACAAAACAGAATCATTTTTAAATGATTTTACCCACTGAGTTGAGAGTTCTCAACAAACCTCAACATCTCTAATCATCAGGGAAATTCAAATCAAAACTACAAGGAGATATCACTGAACTCCAGTGAGAATCGCTTTTATCAAAGAGTCCCAAAACAATAAATGTTGGTGTGGATGCAGAGAGATAGGAACACTCATACACTGCTGGTGGGACTGCAAACTAGTACAACCTCTGTGGAAAGCAATATGGAGATATCTCAAAGAACTAAAATTAGAACTACCATTTGATCCAGAAATCCCACTACTGAGTATCTACCCAAAGGAAAAAAAAGTCTTTCTACAGTAAAGACATCTGCACTCGAATGTTAACAGCAGCACAATTCACAATTGTAAAGATGGGGAAACAACCCAAGTGCACATCAATACATGAGTGGATTTATAAAATGTAGTATGTGTATACTGCGGAGTACTACTCAGCCATAAAAAAACAATGGTGAATTAATACTTCTTATATTATCCTGGATGGAGCTAGAGCCCATTCTTCGAAGTATCACAAGAATGGAAAAACAAGTACTCACCATCAAATTGGTACTAATTGATCAACATTTAGGTGCACACATGGAAGTAACATTCATTAAGTGCTGGGCAGGTGGAAAGGGGGTGGAAGGGATGGGTATATTAACACCTAATGGGTGCAGTGCACGATGTCTGGGGGATGGGCATGCTTATATCTCTAGCTTTAGTGGTGGAAAGGCAATATATGTAACCAAATGTTTGTACCTCCATAATATTCTGAAATTTAAAAATATATTTAAAAAAACAATTAATGATTCTAGGGTTAAAAGAAGAGGGGCATTTGAGTTGGGACACATCTGTAAATTTTCAGTTTCTTAGTGGATATCTTTGTGTTATGGTGACTTTAATTTCCCTCTGTAATCTCATAACTGTGAGTACTAGACTTGGGTAGCATAGTCTTCCTGGATATTTTAGGTTAATGTACTCTTCACTTTTCTCTTATTGAACCAAATTTGAGTTGACATAACTGTTTACATTTTCACTAAATTATCAGGTTAATTTAAAAATTAAAAAGAACAACAGCTGGTAAAATCTTGATATTTTAGAGTGAGAATATAGTCTACCATTTGAATGGGTGGTAAAGAACTGATTACTTAAAATTAAGAAATATGCTTCAGAGAGTAAGCTCATAGCGAGTCTCAAACGCCATTGGTTATGTCCTCTAAATAATTACATAGTTCTGTAGAACACCATTTTGTAAAAATATTTGTAAAAATACTTACAAAATTTTAAGTGGCACTTAAACTAGTAACATTTACTGGGAATATTAAAATTTTTGGGGGATGCATCTGTCTTTCTATTGTAAGCATGAAATTGTATGCCATTAATCATCAACTATTTATTGAAAACCTACTATGCCAGATACTATTTACAACAATGGTAATATTATCATCACAAAGTTGTTCATAGTCTGGAGAGTCAGAAAAATAACGAATTAATAGAATATAGTTAATTAAATGCTAAGAGAAAAATATGCTTAAAAAATAAAAGCAGAGGAGACACCTCAAACTCAGCCTTGAAAAGTTAGGCTTTGAGGAAGGAATGATGCTTTCATTATTATATATATATTTTTAAAGAGTGTGACAGATAAATTGTGCTGGATAAGGATTTTCCATGAAGTATGTACAAAGCTGTCATCAGAGAGACTTGCATCTGTCTGATGCAAGTCAGATATGTTTGTTTAGATGCTTGTGTAAATCTATTGAGGTTTAAAATGAGGAAGAGTCCAGTTCATAAGTCCATTCTGGTATGCAAAAGTAGATCCCTTATAACTTTTTATAAAAACTTCTAGAAAATCTTCATATACTTCTACGAGCATAGAAGGAGTCATTATTTGTCAAGGAGGGGGCAATATTCTCTTCAGTTATCAGTGGAAGAGATTTCATGTGGAAATATATGCAGATAATTCTCTAGTTCAGACTTTGCAGGTTAAACAAATCTTTTTTTTTTTTTTTTTTAAGAAATACTTGTATATATAGATAATAGTTATCATCATATCTTTCATAGCATGTGCTTTATCTTCCAGCTGAGTAATAACTTACCATGGGCCAAAGTCATCATTATAAATATATCCATACAATTTTTTCATGTTGATGTAGCAGTACAGTAGAAAAGTTCTTGTTACACTGTCTATAATTTACACATTCAACAGAATATCAAATGTTAATACTATTTATTTTTTAAAATAGCAATATACATTTGTGACACATTATTAAATGTGTAGATTTATGAATAAAGCAATTAGAACTTACACTGTTTTGTCCTAGTTTGCCAAATACAAATATAAGGAAAAAGGAAAATAATGTTTCTATGAAATAAAATCCAATATTTTAGATAAAATAAAAATACTCTGTCCTTAATCATAAAGGTAAGATTATATAGGGTTGCCACTAATAGTCCTGACTTCAACATTATAGAAGGTATCCATGTAACAAAAACATTTGTACTCCCTTAATATTTTTAAATTTAAAAAAGAAAGGTGATATTAAGTACACAAAGGTGCTATTAATTATGTAAAGAAATAGGGTTTCTGATATATATAAATGAAAAAAAGATAAAGTTGCATTTATTTTTAAAACTACTGCCTAATATTCCGAAGCAAACAAAAAAAGACAAAGATATCCAGTTTAGAAATCTCAAATAAAATAGAATGCAATAACAATAAAAGTAAGAAAACTTATTGTTATTTAGAAATTGCAATTCAGTATGTTATAATAAGTTTAGTAACTTACTAAAGTATATATACTGTCCTTACCATCTCTTCCATCACATTTTTTTTTGCACTAGGTAAACGTTCTATCTATCTACAAGCCAAACTTGCTTTTCATAAATGTCTCTTCTTTCTTCCACATTCATTAGAACTATGTCTTCCAAGTCTCCATTGAAGTGGCAAATCTTTGAAACTAGATTTTTATTGTTATTTTCTTCTTATTTCTTTGTTTTTTCCAAAAATCATTAATAGAAGTGTTCAAGAGCTTCTAATCTCCCTTTTAATGTTCAAAACACATACATATCATTGAAGCCAGAGAGAATGTCCATCATTTAAGCCTCTTGGCAATATCTGTAGAGAGTGAATTGTCCCAAGCACATAGTTTAACTCAGTCTAGAGATTAAAGAGTAAAGGAGACATTCCTATTTTTTCTGTTACATAAAAATTTAATTTAAATTAACCTTGAGAACTCAAACTATTTCAGAATGAGTAAACTTGTTAAATAACTTTCAGCCTGAAATAAACCAAATTTCCTATGATATATGATATAGAAAGACAATTTGAAAATATCATCTGTGAAATGTAGGAGATGAATGCGAAACTGTTAACAGATGCAAATCCTTTTTTAATTATTAAACAAGATGATATTGATTTAAATAAACACAAAATGTTAGAAAAAAGGAACTAAAATATATTTGTGCAAATTAGAATGTGGAAATTAACTAAGCTAAGAGAAGGAATGAATAACTAGAAACAGAAATAGGTCTAGTTTATAACTATAGTGAAGAGGTTTGTAAAAATCAACAATAAAGGAGTCAAATTTAGTTGCTTATCAAACATAAATTTAATAAAAAGAGATAAACCTAACATTATAGTATAGAAACCTATTCAAATATATTTTATTAGAGTATTTTCTGAAGTCTTTTAACTTAGGAAATGAAAAATCTAAACAGAAATATAATCATATATTGTATTTTTTTAAAAATGTATTTTAATTTTATATTTGTTTTAAAAATCAATGAGTGGCTCTGAAAATATGACAAAGAATCTTATTTCAGGCTGTTATAACAAAAATATCATGGACTAGGTGGCTTAAAACATATTTATTTTTCACAGTTCTGAATGCTGGGAAGTCCAAGATCAATGTACCAGCCTATTTGGTTTTGAGTGAGCATTCTCTTTCTGGTTTGCAGAGGAATGCCTGCTTGTTCTAGCCTCCTGAGACAACAAGTGAACTCTAGTCTTTTCTTCTTATAAGGACAATAATCCCATTGTGGAGACTTCATCTTCATGACCTCATCTAACAACTCTAATTACCTTCCGAAGGTCCCACCTTCTAACACCTTCATATTCCAAGAGGAGGAAGATATATGAAGCAACACTTCAAAGATGTTGGAAAGCAATTCCTTATGGCATTTTAGAGAGTAACATCATATTTTTAAAAAATTATCATATTATTTTAATGATAACTCTGACCCACATTCTAGAATTTAACTTCATTACAAGGAAATTGTCACCTTTTCTTAACTTATGAAATAAAATGGGAAAATAATCCAATATGATATATACAAAGATTTATTTATGAATTAAATTTATATTCCATTTCTGTGTTCCAATATCATATGTGCATATTCTTAATAACCAGTATTATTAATTCATTTTCTAATTCTCTATTTACATTTTGCTTTAATAGCTAGCAATTTATTGTTTTCCATTTTAAATTTCCCCTAAGTAATGCAATAATGACAATATTTAAAATGCTGAATCGTGAAGTTGAAGTTATATTAAATGTTAATTATATTAAAGAAATTAATCTTGTATTTTTAATATAATTACACTATTAATTTTCCTGAGTTCTTTAATTTTAATATTAATTTAAAGGCCTTGCTTCAGATGTTATTGCAGTTTGAATGTCATTAAGTCATATAATATAGGAACCACTGGCTGTATTCTTACTATATATTGAATCATTTTTATTTGAACTAGTTTAATATAGCTGTTCTAAACAGCTTATGTCTTCAGATCAAGAAATTACTTGAAAATATGCAATTCATATTCAATAGGTAATATATCTCAATTAGATTTTGATCTTTTATATTCAATTAATTGAATTATTCCTTAATATTATCTAAACAATGTAAATATACATTAACATTTGCATCATAAAAACATTCTTTTCACAAAGCATTTTAAAAAGTAAAAGGTAATTTAACAACTGATCAATTCTTATACGATGTTAAAGTGATTGTATTCTACAAACATTTTATATCATTGTTCAGTAAATTAATGTCGAATGAGCTTTGAACTAATATATAATTCAATGGTGTGTCATTTTTCATAGAGAAATATGTATAGGAAAACAAAGGCCCTTTCTGCACAGTATGAGAATTATTATTTTTTTTTAAATCAGATGTTTGGAAAAACTAATTGATTTTACTCCCACTAAGTGACTCAACCCTAAAAAATGTTATAGCATGACTAGGTGGAAAAAAGAAAATACATACTTTTAGGTTTTCTTTAATTTTAAATAAATATTTCTATATTAATAATATATGCAGAATTCTAACATGTATTTTAAAGGAGAAGTTTATGTGCCACAACTCTAGCTTAATATTTGCTCAATATTGAGATTCAGGTGTATCTGGCTTTGTCTGGTGAACTGTTTGAGCTACCATACCTGGAGAGTAAGGGACATTTTCCATTGTACAGAAAACATCAAGCTTAGGATTAAAATGTCTGAGTTTTTATAGGGGTAAGATTAAGCTGAATAAAGTCTAGCAATTGAAGCTAAGCAGAGCCCCCTTACAGACTTAGAATTCATGTTTAAGGGCAGTAGTGAAGCTACAAATACAATGCTAAACATGCCCATGTGACTAAAATGATTGCAAAGCATTGTGACACAAGAAAACCAGCACTGCTTGGGTACTCATAAAGTGAAACTTAGGAATGAATAATGTGTATTTTGCCACAACAGAAACTCATACACACACACAAATGTGTGTTTCTCTGTGTGTGTGTATACATATCTCAGCATATGTATATGTGTACACACACGCACAATAAGATGAAGCTTTGGTTTAAATAATCCATAGAAAGTCTGGTTGCAACAAAAGGGACATATTCATTTTTCTGTTGTTAATGGATGCCAGTGTGATTGCAAATACTGACTTGTGCTGGCAAGTGGCTCTTTGCCTTCATGGACCAGAAAAGGCCCTAAAATCAGACATAAATTAAAGTAATCAGAGAAAACCAGGAAGGAAACAAACCATAACATATGGTAGATGAAAATACTTGCTCATGATAAAACATATATAGACTCCCAAAAATAATTCTAAGAGTTTGGTGCTCTTGCAATAGAGAATACTTTGGCAAGCTAGAGAAGTTTATTGTTTTTTTGGTTTTTTTTTCTTTTTCCCACTACCCTAGTTATGACCTTATTTTTCTTCAGTGGAAATGAAGAAGATATAAAAATCATAGCTTTAACCATAAGCATATGAGCTGATAAAGTGGCTGCTATGTGTATGGGGGAGAGTGTATCAATATTAACTACTTTTAATATGTATTTGTTAATTACCTTATTTGTCATATATTTTGTATTTGAATAGACAAACTGATGAAAAATACTGTAATAGTTTGAGAGTTGGATATGAGACCTTTGCAATAGTCGCATGTCTTGAAATGTTTCATTAGTTAAAGTTTGGAGAAAAAATTCTGCTCAATTATACAAGGTAGAAGAAGAAAGGTTTCTATCTCTATATAAAAGTAGAAAAATAAATCCTGACAATGTCTAATGTTTCTAATATAAGTTTAGTGTTTGAATTTGCTATATTCCTGTAGCATAGGAACTATAAAGAAAGCAAACTAAAATTAAAAATTATCTGTAGGGATGTGATAATAATGGATGTGGAGAAGAGAGAAAAAAAATTATTATGGAGGAAAACACATTCAAACCAAGCTGCACAGCATTCCCAAGAAAAACTCTACAGTGAGTTAGATTACAAATCAACATTAAAAATACAGTAGGAAAAATATTTACTATTAAGGTTTACAGGTTAAAAGTATATAGTATTTTAAATTGATAGACTCTGTGAAATAAGTAAAGACATTTAAAAAGTTAAGTCCATAATAGAGACAAGACATTATGAAAAATAAATAGAAAAAAGTGGAAAAGTTCCCAATTAACACTAACCTAAAAAACTTCCTGAAGGATATAAAAACAGAAGTACAAAATTGGAAAGTCATGCTATTTTTAAACACAGGACTCAAAAGCCAAATAAATGATGTTAATCTTCTTAGGTTGATTTATAAATGTATCCCAGTAAAAATACTACATTTTTTCTGAGAGATAGATTCTTATGTTCATATGGAAAAATAAATAAATAAAAATAACAAGGCAATATTCTTAGTAAGAACCATGAGTAAACACAAGCTGTATTTGAAATAGAAATATAAAGCCTAAAAAAATAAAATAGTATAATGTTGGTTTATGAATAGGCAGATAAACCAGTACAATAGAAAGAGTTCAGAAATAAAACAAAGTACATTCGTGAATTTAGTAGTTGATGAAGTCAGCATCTAAATGTAGATAATGGTGTAATATTAAATACATAATATTGGACAACTGACCAGGCCTGTAAAAATAAATACTCTCAGATTTTTAACCTACAAAGTACTTTGAGGAAGAGAAATATAATCTGAGTATTTGTAACCATAATCCTACATTCAAGTAGATTTCAAAATTAAATTTACACTACTCATGTGATCTGTAAAAAAAAACCTACAAATTAAAAAATCACACTGTTCACCTATCAGCTATTTTCCAACCTCAAGGAGAATTTTTTTTTAATGGAGAATCAGACTGTTATCATAACGAGCAATGGGCAATCTTAGAGGCCTAAAAGTAATGCAATCATATATTATTAATATTCTGATATTTTTAAACATGAAAACAAGAAGTACACATCAGTATGATTACTCTAGACAAAAATTTTTAATTCTTTGATCTTCTATATTTAACTTTAAAATTAGAAGAAAAACAAGGAATAGGGAAACAAGTTTAACAACATCACAATGAAACAATTAACAGATGTAGAACCAAAGAAAATTATTTATTAATAGAAAAATTAAACTAATAATGCCTTTAATGAGTCAGTGTCCAAAATAGGTTAAGTGATCTCAGGTAACATGTTAAGGACTGTATACTATTTGGTAAACCATCTATAAAGAACATGTGTGTATAGAGATATACAAAAATAAGCACTAATGCATTAACATAAGTTAATATTTTTATATATGTATTTATACTCTTTTCTGTATATTATAATTGTCTGCAATGTATTGCTTCTGTTGTAAAATCATATTTAAAAATACATTAAAGACAATTTAATTTGCATGTCTTAAAAAGTATAATAAATGAAATAAGCCAGGAACAGAAAGTTAAACACCATATGTTCTCACTCATATGTGGAAGCTAAAATAAAGTCGATCTCATAGAAGTAAAAAGTAGAACAAAGTATGCAAGAGGCTGGGAAGAGTATGGGGAATAAAGGGATTAAGAAAGATTTTTGAAAGGATGTAAAATTACAGCTAGACAGGAGGAATAAATTCTAGTGTTCTATACCACTGTAGGAAGACTATAGTTATCAATAATAAATAGTTTCAAATAGCCAAAAGAATTTTGAACATTCTCAACACAAATAAATGATAAATGTTTGAGATGATTTATATGCTAATTACCCTAATTTTATCACTATATATTATATGTATTGAAATAGCCACAATATATATGCCACAAAGTTGTACAAGTATTACATGTCGATTAAAAAATAAAATTAGAAAAAGTACCTAGTAAAAAAAAATAGAGACAACTAATATATCAGGAGAAAAATAACATATAAGATCAAAGAGAATTTAAATATCATAAGCAGTGATGTGTTGGAGCTAGACAATGCCTGCAATACTCTCCTCCCACAAATTATATTAGAATATCTGTCACACCTCTGTTGCTCCACCTTCAGCACAACCTTAGCAGCCATTAATCTCTTCCCTATTTGTATAATTTTGACATTTCAGGAATATTATATAAATGGAAACATAAAGTATGTAATATTCTAGCATTGACTTTTTTTTTGTTTTTTACTCAGTGTAATTCCTTTGAGTTACATTTAAGTTGTTGACAGCTCATAATTTATCCCTTGCTACTGTTGGTATGAACATAACACAGTTTGGTTAGCAATTCACTCAGTGAAGGACATCTGCATTGTTTTCGGGTTTGACTGTTATGAATAAAGCTGCTATTATGAACATGTGTGTACTTGTTTTTGTAAGACCATAAATTTTCATTTCTCTGGGATATATGTCCAAGAGTACAATTGCTGGAGAGTATAGTAATTGTGTGTTTAGTATTACAAGAAACTCCTAAACTTTTTTTCAGAGTGGCTGTAGCATTTTACATTCCTACCAACAATATGAGTGATCCAGTTTCTTTCTACCTTTCCTGTATTTGATTTTCACCATTTGTTGATGAAATTTAGCCATTTTGATAGGCATGTACTGGTACCTAATTATCGTTTTATTTGCATTTCCTATGGTATGGATGTTGAACATCTTCACATGTGCTTGTTGGCCATCTGTGTATCCTTGTCAGTGAATTGTCTGTGAATGATTTTTGCCCATTTTGTAGCTGGATTACTTGTTTAGAGAGTTCTTCATATATACTAAGTCTTTGTGAGATACATGGCTTATTTGCAGACATTTTCTCATAGTCATTAGCTTGTCTTTTCGTCTTCTCAGCAGGGTCTATCTCAGAGCAAATTTAGAGTCTATCTAAGAGAAAAATTTTCAATTTTGATGAAGGCAAATTTTCATTTTTTAATGAATTATGCTTTTGGTGTCAAGTCTAAGAATTCTTGGCCTAGTCCTAAAATTCAGAAGATTTCTTCTATTTTTTTTTCCTAAAAGTTGTAGAGTTTTACCTGTCACATTTAAATCCATGATTCATTTTAAGCCAATTTTTGTAAAAGGAGTGAGATTTCTATGTTCATTGTTTTCCTGTGGATATTTAATTTCTCCAATATCAGTTGTTGAAAAGATTACCCGTTTTCTGTTGAACTGTACCTTTATTAAAGTCAGTTGGGCATATTTCTGAAGGTCTGTATCTGGGCTTCTTATTATATTTCACTGATCTATATATGGCCTTTTGTCATTACCACACTGTATTAATAACCGTGTGTTAAGTCTCAATATTGGGTATAGTGATTCCTTCCCCTTTTTCTTCTTCTGTTATATAGTTTTAGCTATTCTAGATTCTTTGCTTTTTTATATTAATTTTAAAATTCACTTGTCTAATTCTACAAAAATATATTGATGGATTTTTGATATGAATTTCATTAAACCTATAAATCAGTTTGGGAGAATTGGCATCTTTACTATTTTGTGCCTTCCAATCCATGTATATGCTGAGATAACTTGTATTATTTACTTCCTCCTTGATCTCTTTCATCAGTATTTTGTCATTTTCAGGATACAGATTCTGTATGTATTTTGTTGTGCCAAAGTATTTCATTTTCTTTGGAGCAATTATAAATTGTATTATGTTTTTCATTTTGATTTTCATTTGCTAGTATATAAAAGTTTGATTGAATTTCACCATGTTAATCTTGTTACTGTGACCTTGGTGAGCTTACACATTACTTCTGAGAAGTTTTTGGTAGATTCCTTGAGATTTTCTATGTGGGCAATAATATCATTCATTTGCAAATAGAGACAGTTTATTTTTTTTCTTTCTTTCTGATCTGTATGCTTTTTATTTTTTTCTTGGTTTATTATACTGACTAGAAATTCTATTAATAGTACTATTTTGAATAAGAGTGGTAAGATCAGACATCCTTGCCTTATTTCTGATCTTAGGGTAAAAAAATTTAGTTTTTCACTTTCAAGTATGATGTTTGCTATAGATTTTTTACTAGATACTCTTTATCAAGTTGAGATATTCCCCTATAATCCTAACTTATTGAAAGCGTTTTATTATGAATGGGTGTTGGATTTTATTAAATGCTTGTTCTGAATCAACTGATACGGTAATAGATTTTTCTTCTTTAGCCTGATGATATAGTGGATTATATTGACTGATTTTTGAATGTTGAACCAGACATACATACATGAAATAGATTACTCTTGGTCATGGTATATAATCCTTTTTATATATTACCAGATTCAGTTTGATAATTTAAAAAATGCCATTTTGTACTCAGGTTTTGTCCTGGTTCAAAAGGTTCAGAAAATGTTGGTTTTGAATATTTTTCATTCAATAAAAATAATTTGATATTCTTGGTTTATAATTAGTGGGTTTTCCATCTTTAATATATATTGAGACTAAATCTTTATTTTATATCACTATGGTGTTTTGTGGTTTTTTTGTGGAAATATAAAACATAATTTTACTTCATGCCTGAAGTAATTAAAGACGCTTCTTTGCTGTTGGTTGTCTGTCTCTCTCTTTCCCTCTCTCTCTCTCCCTCTCTCTCTCTCTCCTTTTTAGTTAAACTACTTCTTTCATTCAAATTACTTTTGATAAGTCTCAGAGCACATGTAAGATCATCTCATGAGTAAGTAGGAAGTAAAAATAAACAAAACCATGGCAATTTAATGCATATCAAGGGACAAACCTACTTGTCTTTACAAAATATTTTTCTCTTTTATTTGACAATATTTATATCTATTATCAGATTGTTGACTGTTAACAGGATGGCCCAGAGAGAATAAGTGAATATATGAGAAAAGACAAAAAGTAGTAAAGATATTAATAGGTCAGAAATAAAGCATCCCTTCCTTTTCAGCCTTTTGTGTGGGCTACAGTCTACTATAACTTAGGGATCATAATGAAGTTACAGAGCTTTCCATCTTGCTCTTAAAGTACCTTCACTTGCCCAAAGAAGTTCTGGCATCAATTCTTCCGTGAAGACTAAATATGTGCCAAGTGTGAACTTTAAAACCAAAACTACTTTTCAACTCTTCCAGTGTATTAAAAATGTCTGAACAATTTCTTAAAGTTCACCCTTAGATAACTCAAAATGACTTAATGGAATTTTACTAACCTTTCTAAATATTGTACTTTGAAGCTGAGAACAAGAATGAGAAATTTTGGCTTAAAGGGTAATATTTCCAGAAGAGTGTAAATGCTTGAAAGTAAGTGCTATAAAATTGTGTATATGGATTTTTTTTTTCTTTTTCAAACATAGCTACAGATTTCCTCCCGGGAGTATGATTATTGATTTATTGGATCCCAAATTATATCATTAAGCATTTTTGTTCTTATATAATGTGTTGTTCATACTGTTGAGCCTTCATAAATGGTTTACTAACCATTCATCAGATATCTTAATAAAAGAATGACAATGGTTCAGTGTAGTGATTTCTACTGCAATTATATCTGAAAATTAACTATAAATAGAATATTTGTGAAGAATAATGCAATTCTTATTACTACATGTTATCGTGATGTATTATATATATGTGATATATATAACAATATACAATTGTGCACCACATGTTGGTCGACAATGGACTGCATGTATGACAGTGATTCCATACGATTATAATAAAGCTGAAAAACTCCTATGGCCCAATGACATTGTAGTCATCATAATGCTGTAGAGAAATTGCTTTATTTTTTAAATAAATTTAGTGTAGCCTAAGTGTACAGCATTTATAAAACCTACAGTGGTGTACAGTTATGTCTTAGGTTTTTGTATTCACTTACTATTCACTAATTGACTCACTCAGAGCAACTTCAATTTTGCAAGCTTCATTTATGATATGTGCCCTGCATAGGTGTACCATTTTTTATCTTTTATACCATATTTTTATTCTTTTTTTTTTTTCTGTTATACACAGAAATAGATGGAGCACAAATTTAAAAATGTATGAAGACAGCAGATACTTATCTTGATTTATTTATCCATTCGGTCAGCCTATGTCTCTTCATTGGGGAGTTCAAGCCATTCATGTTTATGGAAAGAATTGATAAGTGTGGTAGATTTCTGTTCATTCTGTTGAGTAGAACTTTGTTGATTTGCCTTGTCTCTTGAGCCAATTTGATGTCTGGCCTTTGACCTTTAGCTTTTAGGTGATTTTACGCTGGCGGGCATCTACTGTGTTGATCCATGAATAATGAAGTTCTCAGTACTTCCTGCAGGACAGGTCTTGTCTTGACAGATTCTGTCAGTGTTTGCTTGTCTGAAAAAGCCTTTATTTCCTCCTCATATACGAAACTTAGTTTTGCAGGACAGAAAATTCTAGGCTGGCCATTATTCTGTTTGAGAAGACTAAGAATGGGGCCCCAAGCCCTCTGGCTTGTAAGGTCTCAGTTGAGAAGTCTGAAGTTAGTTTGATGGGTTTTCCTTTGTAAGTTACCTGCTGCTCTTTTGCCTTACAGCTCACAGGAGTACCTCTTTCATGTTTATTTTGGCTAATCTGATGACTATGTGTTGTGGTGTTTTCCTGTTTGCAGTGACTCTCCCAGGAGTCTTTTGAGCTTCTTGTACCTGGACATCTAGATTTCTAGAAAGGCCAGGGAATTTTTCCTTGATTGTTCCCTCAAGTAGGTTTTCCAACACTTGTGTATTTTCTTTCTCACCCTCAGGGATGCCTATGACTCCTATGTTAAGGTTCTTTACATAATGCCACACTTCTTGCAGGGTTTGCTCATTTCTCTTATTTCTCTGCTCTATCTCTGTGACTGACTTGTTTAATTGAAAGGTGTTGTCTTCAAGCTCTGAGATTCTTTCTTCTGCCTGATCTAACCTATTCTTAAGGCTTTCCATTGTGTTTTGTAATTTCTTGAATGAATTTTTCATTTACAAAAGTTCTGTTTGATTTTTCTTTAATAATTCAATTTCTTTAGTGAATCTTTCATTCATTTCCCGCATTGTTTTTGTGATTCTTTGTGTTGGGTTTCTATTTTATCATCATTAATCATTAATCATCATTAATCATCATCCTTAATCAAAACTTATGTGCCCATGTGGAAGTAACATTCATCGGGTTTTGGCCAGGTGGTAGGTAGTGAGGGGAGGAGGGGATGGGTAAACTCACAACAGGGGGGTTTGAGCTGTCCGGGGGATGGGCACGCTTGTAGCTCTGACGTGGGTATTGCAAAGGCAATTTATGTAAGTGAAGCATTTGTACCCCGGTAATATTTGGAAATAAAAATTACAAAAACAACAAATAGGGAATTAAAGCATATATTATTTTTGTTTCACTGAAATAACTGAATAGTTTTACTTCTATGATCATGTCTTCAAAACACTGTGTAATGAAAGAATATTAAGTAAATGCCAGGTCAATATAATTTAAAATAAGTCTAATATTGATTAAACATTGTAATTCCAAAAAAATTCAAACTAGTCGAATATTTCATTTAGTGAAAACTACAATTTGGCAGCACATTTAGACACATCTATGTAATTTCTCCAAGTTCCTTATCATGTTGAGTTCAAGTTTTAAACTTTGATTCACATAGAATTTGGAGAAAATATTCATCGCTATCTAGTTTCTATTTCCAGCACTTCTATCCTAATTTTGACCTACTTCTCATACTTCAATAACCTCAAGACTGTCTTTAGACTGTTTATTCACGGGCCATCTGGTAAACATCGTATTTCATGGCATTCTCTTAATTCAGGGCCAGCACTTGCTGAATCAAGCGCCTATTGTTTACCTTTCACTTACGCAGTTTTGTGCTGGAGCTAGCCCTAACTGGGTCATAACAGCAAACTTAGATATTTCTTCTTATTTCCCTATATGGTGACATAAAATTGGGAACTTGAAATTTGCCATGCTGGAGAAATTTATACCACAGAAATCAGCAAATGCTAAAAACCTGGACTTTTTTCCCCCTCTTCTTAAACATTTACCAGTACATCACTGCTTATAGTTCTTCATTAACTAATCTTACCACGTTCACATTTAAAACTGAAGATGATTTAGGATCTTGGTGTTTATTATAACTCCTTTATCCTTTATGATTTGGGAAACCAAATCACTTACAACTCTGCAGCCTGTTCCTTGTTTTTGTCACATTACTTTGCTGACTTTGTCTCACAAACCACCACCACTTCCATCCCAGTGTTTGTACTATTATTTTCCCAGTCCAAAGAGTTTAATATTTAAACATACAGAGGTGACTGAGCATGGTGACTCATGCCTGTAATTCCAGCACTTTGGGAGGCCAAGGTGGGAAGATCTCTTGAGCTGAAATATTCAAGAACAGACTGGGCAACATAGTGAGACCCCATCTCTACAATTTTTTTTTTTTTTAATAGCTTGCATGGTGGCACATACCTGTAGTCCCAGCTACTCAGAAAGCTGAGGTGAGAGGATCACTTGAGCCCAGGAATTCAAGGCTCCAGTAAGCTGTGATGGTGTCATTGCTCTCCAGCCTGGGTGAAAGAGTGACACCTCATCTCAAAAAAAACAAACAAAAACCAAAAACCAAACAAACAGAACCATACATGGGTCTACATGTATGTACTATTTCCTCATCGTTATTCATCTATACCTGCTAAAAGATGTGACAAATACCTTGAAGATAAAAATAATGATTTATATCTTTTTCTTTTACTCTAAAATACATTAAGTATATTGATGTATATGTGAAAATTTGTAATAAACTTTAAGCAATTTATGTATTATAAGCATAAATATTTTAATCAACTGAATAGGAATATAGAAAAATAATTAAAGAATACATAGAGAGCCTATACATATGTGTTTGCATCCACACATACAGTCAGCCCAGTCTGCATGACAGTATACTAGAAAAAGCTGAGATTTAGTGATGAAAACAAATTGAGTTTAAATCACTGCTATATTACACACTAACATAAACATTGAAGACGCTCAGTTCTAGTTTCTCTTTTGTGAAAGAGAAATACTATTATACATTTAAAAGAGTGATTGTGAAGAACAAATGAGAAAATATATCCAAATTTCCTATGTGCTATAATACTACCTGGCATATGATCATTTCAAAATCAATGTTGTTTTTCCTCTAACAATCAACAGTACAGTACATCACCCTTCCAACTGACATAAAAGATGCAATTATAAAAATATTAGCTTTTTGAAAGTTTTTAAAAGATTCATATGAACACTTTACAGCCTGTGCCATTTATCTCTTTGACCATTAAGCTTTCACTTTTGTTAATGATAATCATGCCCGTTTTCAATCTCCACCATCCCCATCTGCATAGACATGAAAGATTAATTCCAGTAAATCAACTCAAAAGAGGGAATAGGTGAAACAGCCTGTCATCATTGTGAACATAGGACTCTGGAAGTGATAATTAACAAATATCATAGTCCAGATATACATATATATTTCTCAAGACATGTGCTAACAAGAAATCCTGCGTATAATGCATTGAATTCAACTTCATGTTATGATCGGTTCTTCAAAGCTATTGCTGTTATACAGACTTAGATTAGCATTGTCAGTAACTCTTAAAAATTCAGAATGTTTTCACACATTAAAAATCTCAGTTACTTTTTACAACCTCTCTGTGAATGATATAATCATTTTTCTTATTTCAGAAAAGAAATGTGGTGCATCAGTGCTTTAGGGGTGGAAATAGCTAAGAACTAAGTATCTTCTCTTTTGTGGTTTTGCCTTGATATTTATTTTAAAATTCAGGTTCCAAGGGTATAATTGATCTCTATTTCTTTCCACATAACCAATTTTGACTTGTACAAAGAGCCCATTCAAATTCTATATATACATACTGACATCAATTGCTAATGGATATTCTCTGCATACCCTTGGCACAATGACAATTTAATTTTCACAGAGGCAAGCAAATACCTAAGCTTGTCATACAAACATCCAGGCTTCTCATCAGCTGGTTCTTTGGGGTTGAGACATATTACAGAAAACATTTTATCTTGCATATCAGATGCTGTCTCTTACAGCAATATGACAGCAGCATTTCTTAGAATCAAAAGGTCAAGGTCCCAAAATATCATCCTGCTTTATGTTACCTTTAGTAGATGTTTTTCTTTTAACTGTAGAACCTTAAATGGTTAATCAATCTCCAAGTGATTACACTGGAATACTGTCACTTGATATAGATGATAGGTCCTCAGAGCTAAATGAGGGAAAGGAGAGATTGCATTTAGAACATTTCCATTTTGGACATACATATTAACCTGAGCTTCAGCCTCTGGCCCCAAGGGGGCATTTGTCTCTGTTCTTTCCTTATGTTTACTTTGATAACAACAAAGCATAATGCATTTAAGTGACACGATAAAGAGTATTCTAAACAGTTAGTTTAAATGGAATACTCAAGTGTACCCCAGAAAAATTCTAAATCTGAAAAATCCCCTGAATCCCCTGAAGCGAATCCAGATTTGCCTACAAGTTCAATGTCAAGCTTCTTCTAACTCAGGTGAAGGTGTTTCTACTGGGAAATTTCGGGTGGTGGATAGAATTGTTTCCAAGATGTAGGCATCTTGAAAAATATTTTTGGATGTGAGAAACTGAAATTCCCTTTATTTTGCTCAAGAACTCCCTTTACACATTTATTTGACTCCCCTTTGTTCATTCCAATCTAAAAAGAAAAATATTAGAAGCAAACTCAGTGACAGCCCATGGTGGTTTTCCCAACAAAAGCAGATATATGGAGCTACATAACATCCCAAAACATGACAGAAGAAAACTGTTTTTGGTGAAATATACCTTGATGCTAAAAACTAGTTATTTTCCAAACAGAAAACTTAAACTAAAACTTTAAATAAATAACCTTTTATTTATTCTCAAAATTTCAACTTAAAAAATGTTTTGGATTCTAAATGATGTCGGTATCAATAGAATTAAGAGAGTTTAGGGTGTATATACTTATTGAAACATTCGGAAATGCAAATGTGAGTTCATTTGGTATTGATTTATGAAGTCTTTAGGGATTTCAAGTGTCATTTTCATTTGATAATTTGGTGCTTGAGATAACATATTGACATTGTTATAAAAGGAGATTACAACAAACCTTTGTGGAGATATATCTCTGAACAATTCTGATCCCAACATAGAAACATAGAACATAAAATGTTGCTTGAGGCTTATCTGAAGATGGCTATTTATTCATCCTGCCCTGTTTATTAAGTCCCAGAGATATGCCAGTCACTCTCTGCACCAGGTCCTACAGCTTTGTAGTCACAAACAGAGGAGTTTCTGCCCTCCTATAGCCTGTTGCATGCTATTGGGAAATAAATAAGAAATGAATAATTAAAAAATAAAATAAATATATATTATGTATATTATATATATTATAATCATAAGTGCTATTGAGTAAAATAAGATGGATTAGCAGGGCAGGGAGTGCTTGTCAAATTTCTAATTTATATAGGGTGATCCGGGAAGGTAATATTGATAAGATGGCAGTTAAGGAGAGATAATGAAGCAAGAGAGTGAGCCTAGTGATATCTAGAGGGACCACACAACAGGCAAAGGAGTTATTTTGAAGATAGAACAAGGAGGTCAGCTGTAGCTGCAAGGACGATAACATAGAGAGGGAGGTAGGAGATGAGATCGGAGAAATAGTCAGGGTCCAGATGATATTGGGCCTTATGTGCCATTGTAAGGCCATGAGTCAATGGTGACAGAAATGATACTGCATGGCATCAGATATATGGAATTCATTCCAAGTCTAAAATGACAACAACAAAAAAGACCATTGTAAGCCAAAGATCTAGAATCCCTTTGGGGGAACATTAGTAAATTCTTATAATCCTTGGTGTGAAAATTGCATTCTTATGGTGGTGGATAAGCAGTGGACAATATTAGCACATTGGCCTGCTGCGTGGTAGAGGTAGTGGCAGCAGTAGCAGCGTAAACACTTAGTGGCAAGCATTATGGAGGACCTGGGGGCAGCAGGTAAAAGGCAGGGTGTGTTTCTGGCAAGGTAAGAAAGAATAAAGAATCTTAGATGAATTGAACTGGGATCTGGAGACAAAGACCATGCTTTTAAGTCTTAGGCTGTCACTTTACAAGTAGCATGATAGAGGGTGTTTCATCACTATTGATGAAATTAATAATTAAAATTAAATTCCACTCAACTTTTCTATTAGTCAGGGCCTCGACCAAGAAATCATGTAATTCCTAGTGGTAATTTTTCATGGATAGCTCACCTTAATATGAAAACAAATGCTAGCTATGGGCTGGGAGGAAGGCAAAATGTCCATGCTAAAAATAAAGCTATTGAATCCTAATCCCTAACAAAACATAAAGAAACTACTAACATAGATAGCAACTGCAGTGTCAAAAGGCACGGTGTCCTTTGACTGTCAGCAGGATCCTCCTTACGTGGTCTATTTACTGAGAATTATCTTTTCAGTTCCCATAATACTATACTTACACTCTCCTTCATTACCTTACAGCTTTTGGTCCTCCTATTTTGTGATGATTTTTATCACAATTCTGTTTAAGTATGATTCCTGTTGTTAGACATTTATGTAATAGACTGCCTATTTTTTCCATGAATGTGCCAGACTGTATCAAGGACAGCTCATTAAAGATTTCAACAGCACAATTGAATAGTTTTTAAAAATAAATTAAGAATATTTTATGGATTCAGTTCCTCTTCTACAACTAGGACCAATTTAGTAAATTGAAATTCAGTAAGAAGTATGGAAGAGAATTTTGTGGCTAATACTATGACAAATGTCTTTTACAAATAGTTCATTTAAAATCAAACAGTTTTCCTATTACAACATTTTTGGTGACATTATATGTCACCAAGACCTAGCAACTACCTCTGTGGGTAAATAAGGTTCAAAACTATGATTACATTATTTTTAAAGAATATTATCACATGCAATTTCAGACTTAAGTAGATATTCTGGAAAATATATGTATTTCTCCTATTCATATTTCGTGTTTTTTTTGTAATTTCTCTTATTTCAATTGATTTAGGGGTACAAGTGGTTTTTGGTTGCATGGATGAATTGTATAGTGGTGATATCTGGGTTTTGAGTGTACCTGTTGCTGTATAGTGTACATTTCACCCAATAGCTAGTTTTTCTTCCCTCATTCCCCTCCTCCCCTCCCTGCTTCTGAGTCTCTACTGTCCATTGTACCAAACTGTATGCCCCTTCCTACTTGTATCTCAGCCTCCCTTATAAGTGAGAACATGCAGTATTTGGTTTTCCATTCCTGCATTACTTCACTTAGGATAATGGCCTACAGTTCCTCCAAGCTGCTGCAGAAGACATTATTTCAGTTTTTATGGCTGAGTAGTATTCTATGGTATATATATACCACATACTCTTTAACCATTCCTCAGTTCATGGGCACTTAAGTAGATTCCATATATTTGAAGTTCTGAATTGTGCTGTGATAAACATATAGAGTAGAACTGATAAAAGTGGTCATTCTTTTTTTGTTGTAGTTTTCAGTGGGAATGCTTTCAACTTTTCCCCATTTATTAGGATGTCGGTTGTAGGTTTGTCACATATGGCTTTTAATAATTTGAAGTATGTTCCTTCCATGCCTAATTTGTTGAGGGCTTTTATCATGAAAGGATATTGGATTTTATCAAATTCCTTCTCTGCATCAATAAAAATGATCATATTTTTTAAATTTTAATTATTTTTATGTGGTGAATCACATTTACTGACTTGTGAATGTTGAGCCATCCTTGCATCCCTAGGATAAAACTCACTTGATCACAATGGATTATCTTTTTTATGTTGTTGGATTCTGTTTGCTAGTATTTTTTTGAGAATTTTTGCCTCTATGTTTATCAGAGTTATTGGTCTATAGTTTTCTTTTTTTGTTGTATCCTTTTTTGGCTTTGGTATCAAAGTGATACTGACTTCCTAGGATGAGGTAGGGAGGATTCTTCCTTCACAATCTTTTGGAAAAATGGAACAGTTTCAGTAGAATTGGCAATAGTTCTTTGAATGTCTGATAGAATTCAGCTATGAATCATAAATTCACAGGCTAATATCACGTTTCAAGGAACTAGAAAAACAAACCAAATGTAAAGCCAGCAGAAGAAAAGAAATAACAATGGTAAGAGCAGAACTAAATGAAATTTTAAACAAAAAAAAAAAACATTATAAAGAATCGATGAAATGAAAAGTTGCTTCTTTGAAAAGATGAACAAAATTAATAGACCACTAGCTAGATTAACGAAAATAGAAGAGAAAGGATTCAAATAAGCTCAATCAGAAATGAAAAAGGAGTCATTACAACTGATACTACAGAAATACAAAAGATAATCCCAGACTACTATGAATACCTCTGTGCACAAACTAGAAAATCTAGTGACAATGGATAAATTCTTGGAATCATACAACCCCTCAGTCTCAAATCAGGAAGAAATAGATATCCTGAACAGACCGATAACAAGTAGGGATGTTGAACCAGTATTAAAAATATCCCTTCCAAAAAGCCCAGAACACACTGGATTCACAGCTGAATTCTTTCTTCTCATTTACAAAAGTCAATTTAAATGTGATAAAAATAAGCTTCCGCTGATAAAAATCTTTTAAACATGTATTTATTTATTTATTTATTTATTTTATTTTATTTATTTTTATTTATTATAGCTTATTATGGGGGTACAACTGTTCTGGTTAAGTATATTGCCCATGCCCCTCCCAACCCCCCGAGACTGAGCCTCAAGGGTGTCCATTCCCCCAACAGTGCACATCGCACTCATCATGTAGGTAAACACCTGTCCCCTCCCCCCCCAACACCCCGAGTCAGATCTTCAAGTATGTCCATTCCACTGACAGTTTGCTTCGTTCTCATCATGTAGATATACACCCATCCCCTCCCCCCACCTCTGTCCAACACCCAATTGGTATCATTCCCAAATGTGCACCCAGGTGTTGATCAGGGAAACCAATTTTCTGGTGAGTACATGTGGTGCTTATTTTTCCATTCTTGGGATACTTCACTTAGTAGAATGGGTTCCAACTCTCCCCAGGAGAACCAAAGATTCAATTTTTTATATTAAAGTAGAATAAGAGCTGATATATTTTGGAGTTAGAAGGAGTGACACATGAGTGTAAATATAGTGCTACTGTATTGAATTTTTTTTTATTTTCATAGATTTGGGGGGTACAAATGCAATTTTATTACAGGGACAGATTATGTAGTGATGAAGTCTGGTCATTTAGTGTACCCAATTTGGTGTACATTGTACCCATTAAGTAATTTCTCATATTTAACTCTCTTCCTGTATTAAGTTGAACCATATGATTCAACCACCTTTAACTTATACAAACTGAAATTTCCTACACCTTGACCAAAATAGAATAAAATTTGGGTGATATTATCTATCTTTGTCTTTCAGTCTGAAATTGTATTTGGAATAAGAAAAAGCCTCAATTAACTGCTAATCCAGGGATTTTCAGGCATGTTTTATAGTCAGAGCTGTATTTCTAAGGAATCTTGCCTCCAAGACCAAATACATACAACAGGTAAATGGAGACTTGATGTGGTTCCCACAAAGCAGAAACCCTAGAACCTTGACCAACAGGATTTCCTCCTTCTTGCTAACTCATAATTGCTGAAATGGTTGAGGGAAGACAATTTTAAACAATTATTCTAGTACATCAAACCCATTTTACAAATAGAAAATGAGATTCCAAGGGGCAAATTGACTAGAGCAAATTTATAAGTCCTATCAGTGGCTGATCAATATATAAAATATAAGATTTATTACTTATACACTATACTGATGATTATGGTATGAATAAAACTTAGATTTCTCAAAAGCATTTATCTCATCAGCATTCAGAATTTTTAGGTTGTCTATATATTTATATAGCAGGGTGCCAGGATATAAAAAGACCCTTGAAAGGCCATGCAGCCAGTTATGATTTGCATAGTGTATTCTCGTGTTCTATTTCTCAGAGTGTTTGAGCCCACCATCTGCTTATTTTTATTATTTTTTTAACTTGGCAGTGAGCAGACAGTTGATAGTTTGGGAAGATGTGTTATGATTGTACAGAATGTTATTTCATGGAGAAGTATGGTTCACCATTGCAGAACTGTGTCACCAAAGCTTTTTTGGAAAGAATTGGCTTATATCACTAGGAATTATTATCCAATACATTAGTATCTCAAGATCAGTTAAATTAGAATAAAGTACCAACACATATTCCATTTAATCCCCTCAGGAGTGTGCAGTTTAAAAGAGGACATGGGTATCATTCTAACTCAAGCTTGGTGTTGCATCAATTAACTTGGAAGAGAGAATTATAACATAACTCTAAAGAAGTTAAAAGAAAAAAAATTGACTTGGTTTCTAATTAAAGGAGCTATCCTCTGAACTCGTAAATATACATAGCTGACTATATTAACATTCTGCTTGTATTACAGCAAAATGGTAAAATTTTGTGAGGTCTTTGTGAAGTTTACAAGCCAAAACCTGGGTGTTATTTTCATGACTTCCTTTCATCACATCAAACCCCTCTGTCTCTTCAGATACTTTGTGAGATCTAGACTTTATGTAAAACTGTGGAATACACGTCCAGGCCACATTCTCAATCCCATTTTTACTGCAATACATCTGATTCCTATATTATTTCTACATTGAGTTTAAATTTCTTTAAAGCTATAGCAGAGAATGTGAGTGGCTATACTACTGAAATCCCAGGATAATACGTGATTCATCCTATAATTTGGTATTTAACATCTACTTATTTCTCTAGAATGTTAACTACATGAGGGCAGACTGTGTCTGTGAAATTCTCTGACAACATTTTGCTTTGCACGAATGAATTCTAAAAGTATTTGGCTAATGATTGAAAATTTACTGGAGAGTATGCTGCAAATACTTTAAGTACCCAGGGCATGTTGCCAACGTTTTTTCTGTCTAAATTTTTTTGCTCAAGCACAGCAAAGAGGAAATCATGTAGGATGTTTTTGTGATTATCGAAGCAAACATCATTTACAAGGAAACTTCAAATTTAAGCACCTTTTGTTTGAAATCCTTATCTAGGCACTGCACAGTTCCCTGAAGATGATGATACCTTTTGTACCTGCCCCTTTGTGACCAAATCCTGCCAAAGCTCTGTCCCAGTGTCTCGCACAGACTTTGGTACTGGGGTCCTCCCGCCTCAACAGACCATCACGCTATTTGTCAGGACACTTTTATACTTCTCAGGCTTGTTTAATAACCCTTGCTATTTCGGCTTGGCCCAGGAGAACCCCAAAGGGTACCTACCCGTCTGTTCCTTTGCATCTTTCCTCTGCTTTTGGCTCCAGCGGCTTTCAGTCTTACAGACGAAAGGCAGGCACCAGCTGCTCCCCAAACACTACAGTGTTTCTCAAAATCTATGTGGAGGAAAAATGTGATTGTTTTCTTTTTTTTTTTCCAAACATCAGAAACCACATTCATGTAAATTGGATATAATGCACACTATTGGATGAAGGGGACACTAGAAGTTCAGGCTTCACCACCACACAATATATCCACATAACAAAATTTCACTTGGACCCCCTAAATCTATACCAAAAAAAAATTAATATATGTAAAGTCCTTAGAAAAATGACTGGATATTCATATGAGCTTTATAAACATCATGTATATATTTTTGCCTGTATTTCCATACCAAATGAGCATAATTATATTTCATAAGAAAAGGATAACATTCAGAACAAAAATAAATGAATTACTAGAAAAATGAAAGGAAAAAATAAAAACACAGAAAAAATGTAATTATGAATATAATCCTTATTCCTTACTTTGCTTAAATACAACAGACATTCTCAAAGTGCCAATGTTTATGCTCAATGTGTCTACTTATCCATACTAAGCAGTTCATGGACCACCCTTTGGGTAGCACTGCTCTAGGAGGTGAAAGTCAGGTCCTCCCGTGAACTCTCTGAATGAACCAGAGTGGGCTGATAGAACTCTGCAGAGTAATAAGCATCAAACCTGGAGGTGAGATGACAATGACCCTTTTTTGTCCTCACTCTCTATGGGTGCTTCTCATCCCCAGTCCCCACTTCATGCTAGCATATCCTACTTAGTTGAAAGATCTGTATTTTGGTTACTCTTTAATTCCCTTTTTGAAGTTCTGGTCTTTTGTGAGTTGGAAGTGGATGTTGGGATAGACAGTGCAGCTATCCTTTAGAAAATTTGGCATGCATTGTCCTAGAAGCTTTTTATAAAGTGATGCTTCTCATCAATTTTTTCCCGTTTGGGGCTTCCACAGAAATCACAAAACTAAAATCACATTCACTGTCCTGTTACATTAGCATAAAATTCAAATACTTTAAAAGCCTTCTTATCTCTCCCACCAAGATATCTTTGGTTAATCTAAAAATTTAGTTAGTTAAATAAAATTTCATTGAAGGAAATCATAAGAAATAACTAATAATTAAAACTTTTACTTTAAATTTGAAACATATATGTGTGCATTCATCCATTCTTTTGACATATGGCCAAGGCCTTTCCTTAGATCATATGTACACTGATATCATTTCCTATCTTCATTTTTTCTATAAAATGAAGCCCTATTGCTTTTATAATACTAATTTTCAAAATTTACTTTTTCCTTAAAGCAGAGCAATAATCTAATGACATGTAAAAAAGCAATACAAATGCCCAGATATACCTTAGTTTTTACAAAATTCTTTCCCATCTCCTCTCCAATTTTTATAGTTTGTCTGGTACACTCCAAATTTTACAGAATTTTAAGCATATCAATAATATTCAGTCGGGAGAGAGCACCGAATTCTAACCAGGGATGGAAAGCAGTATGGAGATACCTGAAAGAACTAAAAGTAGAACTACCATTTGATCCAGCAATCTCACTACTGGGTATTTACCCCCCCCCCAAAAAAAAAGACATTCTATAAAAAAGACATTTGCACTTGAATTTATAGCAGCGCAATTCACAATTGCAAAGATGTGGAAACACCCCAGTGCCCACCAATAAATGATTAATAAATGTGGTTTATGTATACTATAGAGTACTACTCAGCCTTAAAAAAATGGTGAATTAATATACCTTGTATTAACCTAGATGTACTGGAGCCCATTCTTCCAAGTGAAATATCACAAGAATGGAAAAACAAATACCACATGTACTCACAATTAAATTGGTAGTAATCCATCAACACTGATGTGCACATATGGAAGTAACATTCACTGGGGACCGGGCAGGTGGGAGGAGAGAAGAGAGGATGGGTAAGTTTATACATAATGGGTGCAGTGCATGCTGTCTGGGGAATGAGGATGCTTGTAGTTTTGACTTGGGTGGTGTAAAGTCAATTTATGTGACCAAAGAGTTTGTACCCCTGTAATATTCTGAAATAAAGAAAAAAAATGTAAAAAAAATATTCAATATTTCTAAAGCATTCAACCTCATTTTCACAAAATAATGCTATTTTCTCATTCATTGTATTGATTTACTTAATATAAATATTTACTTAAAATACATAATTATTTCAATAATCCCAAGGTTTGGAAACAATTTATTCTCAAATTGAAACTCCACCAGTAGGAGCAGAACTATTTTTACATCTAGAGAAAGATCTACTTGTCAAAAGGATTGTATATTGGTGTTCTCTGGGTATCATCAGTTTATTTAATATTGAGTGCTGAAGATGAAGAGTTGTTGTTAATTTCCTAATCAATTAAGTGGAGAACAGTTTAATGAACCTATCCAACAATAATATACCATTTTCTGTAGTGATTTTTTTTTTTTTTTTTTAGAGAGCAAAGATGGTTCACTATTGGAAAAATATTAATATGTTACCCTGGTTAAATATTGAAAATATATAAATAGAATCTACTATATTTATGCAACTATATATACAAAGATACTCAAATTCCATTTGATAAACTTTATATTACTGAGAAAAGAAAAGACATTTTTAACTTAGATTGTTTTAATTGTAAGATTTCATTATCTAACGCATATTAGGTATACTTAACATACTGCATAGTGCATAGTAACCAATCAGCAAAGACTAAAATACAGATTATTCTTCCATGCCGTGCCTTAGAACAATTCCTCTGGAAAATGGACACCGAGAAGGAGATTTGTGTTCACACTGTGGAGCACTCTGAGAAATGACACCTAGGGAGTGAAAGATGAAGGAGTAAGCTTAAGGAGAGTTGGACAGGAAAGTAGTTGCAAGACAAGCCTCAGCAGATCCTGTGAGGAGCACTGCAGCTGGGATGGTCTTTCTGTGTTGCACAAATGACGCAAGAGGACCAAGCCCATGTACTTCCACTTGGACACACCATTGGATACAGATTACTCTTGGAGGGGAGGCATGATCTTCTATGAGGAGGTCTCCTTCGGCAGAGGAAAATTCCCTGTCATTCAGCTGTGACCTTACAGTAGTCACAACTCGTGGTAGCTGATGAACTGTTCTCCTTGCCTTCTGCACTCTAGGCACAATGAACCCAAAGTGGCCTGTGGTAGCTATAGCTTAAAGTTACTGGGATTCTTACCTTGCCCCTTGACAGAATTGTACTCTCTCTTTGGGGCCTCTAAACCCAAAGCATCTAAGGCTATAAGTTCAGAAATCATAAAGTACCCTAGTATGTCACTAGGTGCAATAGAAATCAAGGGCATTTCTACTTTCTCCTCTTGTGTACATGACCCTTGATTGCAACTATTAGAGACCCATAAAAATAAAATAATCATTAATTATTGTGCATAGTGAATCCATGGGGGATGGTGGTCCATCCTGGCAAGGAATATTTTCAAAGCTAGCACCTGAGCTGTGCCTTCAAAGGCCATCCCATTGCTGTATTACGCTAGCAACATCTGGCTTATGGACGCCATGATTATGAGCCCATTGCTACATCTTCTTTACTGGAGACAGTCTCTTGTTCTGAAATATTGTGATGTAGTGTTATGTGTCAGGAGATCAAATACTGTATTCCCTGAAATAATAATGCTGAATGAGTCCCTGTAAGCAGAAAAGACAAACCCATACCCACAATGTATGCAAATTTCAGTCAAGATGAATATTCTCCTTTTCCAAGGTAGAAGGGGTTTACCATAATACCAAAAATTAGTTGTCTTCCTCACCAGTAATCCTTGATCCAGGGCTCAGTGCTGATCTCTATTATTCTGCACTTCTTAGGCCATTGTGAATTAACTACTTGGTGGGTTGCCCCCTCCTAGCCTCTTTCCCTGCCAACGCGATTCTGTTCACGTTAGAATGGTGATAGCTGATGAAAACAGCTAATGTCAAAAAACACAATAAAAACAACAACAAAAACAAAAGAACAAGAATTTATAGCCATTTGATTATTTAGTGCTTCATCCAGGATGGGTGATCTCTGATGGGCATTAACACAAAGTACAAGATCTTCACACCTTATGCTCATTCCCATAGATCCATCTCCAAGCTGCTTCCCCTGACCTCTCATCTTTTTCCTTTATGGCTTCTATTCAGCTAACCAAGATATTTGTCACTACCCATGAATCTATACATATTCTTTTTTTTCCCACTTATTCAACTAATATTTATTAAGCATCTGCTGTGTACCAGGCACTGTTCTAGGCACTGAAAAGTGAATAAAACAGGTAAAATCCCTGCCCTTGTAGAATTTATATGCTGGCTCTGGGTGAGAGGTGGGCAGACAGTAATCAAAGTAAATTAGTAAATTTTGCAGATATCCATATCCTTAATTGGGCCACTTCCGTTTCCACACGTAGTAGATGATTATGGGCAACTCTTGTTGCTCAGCCTAAGGAGAGGGTTTCCTTTCACTGTAGGGCTACAGTTTTGCCAAAGTCAATTTTTAGCTCGAGTACACATACCTATCTGACTCATCTGAGAATCAAGCTCATCATTTTATTTCCTCTGGCAGCTGGTCATAAGGGACCCATCCATCTGATCATAGATCTGAACTGAAAGAAAAGCATCAGTGATTAGGGCTTTGACTCACACAGCTTATATGTGCCACCTGGCCTTGATTATGCCTAATCTCAGACATACTTGCTTTCATGTGCATCTACTCAGCCTTCTGAATCCTCGCATGATAGGCAGCTCTGCCTATATGGTTATACAATATCCTATGGAGAGATGCTCCATCCTATGTGTATCCAGTAGCTGGCCAGGGGCTCTTTTACAAAAATTGTCCATTTCTCAAATATAGAAATTTGAGACTCCTTGTTGTGATTTTTCCCACTGGCATTTGCCACAAATACCACCTACGATATTTTTCTATTACAGATCCTTTTAGTACAGAAATTCTCAAACTTTTTATCTCAGAACCTCTTTATAGTCTTAAAAACATTCAAGAACACTAAAGAGCTTTTGTCTATGTGCATGATGTAAAATATAGACATATAGATATAGGTTTAGGTATATTCACTGTATAGACATTAAAATTGAGAAACTTTAAAAATGTTTATTAAATAATTTAAAATAATGATAATAAACCCATTGTATGCTACCATAAATAATATGTCTATGAAAAATAACCATACTTTTCAAAATAATTTAGTGATATGAGTGGCATTGTTTCACATTTTTGTAGATATTTTTGATTATCTGGCCTAATAGATGACAGTTGGATTCTTGCATCAGCTACTGCATCAATCTGTTGCTATATGTTGTATCGCTTAAAGTATATGAAAAAGAAATCTAGTCTTTCAAATATGTAGTTAGAAAAAGGAAGTATATTTTAATAAATTTTTCCTATAATTTTGGATATTCTGCTTTGATACTATACCAAAATTCAACAAGTGGCAATTTCTTAAAGCTGAGTTGCAATATGGAACCTGACACTATATTAATTAAATTTCATATTTTGTTAAAATAAAATATGCTGAACTTTCTTGCACTTTGAACAGATCTTTTATCCATGCTTGGTTTCATAATGTTATCCATTTGGCACCTGGAAAACAAAACAAAACAAAACAAAAAAAAAACAAACAATGAATTATTCAATGAGATCTTCCAACTGTTGAGACAGCTCATTATACAATATCAAAAATTAACATTTATTAATATCAACATTGATCTCATCAGAAAGTTTTCAAAATATTAGGAAGCTATCAAGCTCATAGTTTCAGACACAAGTTTCACAATATTCTAATTATGATTTGAAATCTCAAATGTTATTGTCATTCATAATAAATAATGTCAAGGAGTTCTTTCAAGTCTGGAAAATGCCCCATGATAAAAGTAGGTAATGTATATGATTGCAAAGTGATTATAATATTCTATGCATAAATTAAACAACTTATAAGAAATAGTAGCAATATAGGCAACTACCAAAATTTAATACTCTTATTGCAAATATAATTTCAAAAGATCATCAAGATGAGAAATTACTTAATGGGTCTATGTTTGTTACTCCAGTGAAGGATACACTAAAAGCCCTAACTTCACCACTCTGCAATATATCCATGTAACAAAATTACACTTGTACACCATAAATTTATATAAATTATAAAAAACTAAAAGAAAAGAAATATCAGCAGTTGATATGAAGTACATTGTCATGTGTAAAAATACAAATGCTTAATAAATATATAAAATAGTTGAAGCCCACTAGTAAACAAAAAATAAAAATTAAAAAATGCTAAGCAACATTTTGACATGTCCATTCATATATACATATATATATGGAAAATTTACATGTTGGTGAGTATTTTGAGAAAATTTGATTTACACATTTTTGAAGCATTAAAAAATGGACAAATTCTTTCAAAAGCAAGTTCAAAATGAGTATCAAACTCTATTCATTTGAACCATTAATTACTTGAAAAAATCTATATATTAAAAATATGATATTGTTATATATGCTCAATATTAACATGGTAGAATATTACGAAGTCTTTAGAAAATTTAATTTTCAATAGGCAAATTGTTCATTATATTTGTACAAATGTTTGGAAAATAAAGCACCTTATCAAGTATTATTCCCTCAAAGAAACTCTCTAATATACATAATAGTCACCCAAAACCAGCCTTATCATCTATTTTAAGTTTCTTCTAGAGAAAAAAAATGTAAGTTTTTTTGCCTATTTTAGATATTTTTCTCACACAATGAAATTAAAGTTCCATGGGAAAATGTTCTTTATTGTTCATTCTGTATTCCTAGAAGACATACAGAACCTAGTATATTATAGAGATTCAATAGATAATTGTCATATTAATGAGTAATTGAAAATTAACAGGATTAAAACTAAGGAGTGATAAATTTACTGTTCTATAATTTTCTAGGTTTTTTTTGCACATTGTTCTTCAAGACAATTTTTCATATTGTAAACACAAAATTATTTTTTTGAGAAAGAATGATCTTTTGAAAAGGCATATAACATCCAGGCATCTAAGAGTTTTTATTTTTTTGTTCGCTTTTTTAATAATTTACTTATTGTCAAATTGGAAATTCTTTTATCACTTAATATAAGGCATGTCTAATTGCTAATACAACTGTTCCATATTTAAAGCAAGCACTTAAAATCTTTCTGTGTTTACTCAATTTCTACCATGTTTTTGTTTTTACTTTTATTTTTTACAGGAGACAATTTCTCTGCCATGGGCACAAGATTCTCTATAGCTCTGGAATTGCCCTACTGAGTATGCTTTCTGGAATATCAATTTATCATTGATTTTTAAGGCTGTGCTATTGCATTATGATGACCTAAGGCATGGTTCTTTTATATTTCACTTTACCCTATGATGTTTTACTTTGCTTTATTGCAAAACCCCAGATAGCACTGAGGCCCATTGTCAATTCTCAAAAACATTGTCACATAAAGAATAAAAATCCACAGAAATTGACAAAGAATACTTGTGTTAATTATCTGGTCAAATGAAAAATTTTTCAGATTTATTGCTTTGCTGTAATAGTTTCTTTTTCATCACAAGATTATTTGGTAATTATCATGAAGACAAGATTCTACCCTTAATTATATCTTTGATGCCCAGAGCAAAAAAAGGAATGTCTCAAGTTTTTAGTGCCATCTGGCATTTTGGCATTCTAGTTTTATTCTATTACCTATTTTAAAACAAGGTTTCACTCTCCTCTCATCTTCTATAGGAACTCTAATCATTCTGTATATTAAGAAGGGTGCAGTGGAGGAGATCAAAGTACTGGGGGTGATCTCATCATTCTTTGCATAATTTCCATGGTTACAGGCAGAATCATCCTAAGGAGGGTGGGGCTGGGGAAGAGTCCCTTGAGCCCTGGGTTTGGTAGACAGAGAAACATATTGAAATTGTCATCAATTCTAGTCAGTTGCCTTAGTGCAGGTTTTCTCACATTCAGTACTGTTGACATTTATGTCCAGGTAATTCTTTTTGTGTGGGCTTGTCTGTGCATTATAAGGTGTTTAGAAGCAGCCCTGACCTCTACCTACTAGAAGAACTAGTACCTCCCCTGTGACAATCAAAAATGACTCTAGACATTGATTGTCAAATGCACTGTGTATGACAAAATCTTTCCTCACTTCACTGATAACAACAGGTTTAGGGAATAAAACAAAACATGCGACAATAACCACCACAACAAAAACATTTCATAATCACTAGGACCCTCAAATTCACATAAAGTAATTTCTATAATTTTCTCTTGGCCAATAGCATTTCTCAGACAATGAAACCAACTAGAGGGTCCAAGGTTCAGATTTTTAAACTTTAAAAAGCATATTAATTATCTGGGATTTGTCTTAAAATGAAGTTTCTTGGACCCCACTTCCAAGAAATTCTGATTCAATAGCTTTTCAATGGAGCCTATCAAATAGGGTATTGGTTACCCAACCATGAGATCTACAGAATCACACACAAAATGAGGTAATTCATAGAAACATGAAGAAATCAGATAAGAGTTGTCAAAGACTCATGATAAAAAATAGTGCAGTCAAAAAAATGTGAGATACAATGGAAGGTTCAAAGAGGAAAGGCTCTAAGTTAGTGGGTAGAAAGAAGCCTTTTTTTTTTTTTTAAATTTGTACATAAATAGGTCTCAACAAATAAGTTTAGCCTATATTTCTCTGGAATTAAATGCTCACTTAAATTCCTAAGGTAATTTAGAAGTACAAGCCATGTGCAAACAATGAACCAAATCTTTGTGTGGAAAATTGTGTCTGTTACCTCAAATGGTAGTTTTAAATAAGGTTCTCTTGATCATATTTAAAGTAACAGATGCTGAATTGGCTTTGATACAAAGTATTAGTTAGAACCTGTATCTAGTCATTACAATGGATTTGGTCATTGAAACGATATAACTAAGTATAACATTTGCCAAGTTAGTTTTTTTTTTTTTTTTTTTTTCCATAGGACATGAAAAGAAATCCATAGAGGCTTTATATTGGTTTTGCCTGGCCATTCTCAGGAAAACACGGCTCTGAATGTGTTCACTATTCCTTCTCAAACCTCTGCTGACAATCCCATCAGTTCTTTGAAAACAGTGATTACCAGACACAATCATTTCTGTCAGTTGAATAAGGAGTTCTTTTAAAAGAAACATTTCCCAGGCTGTGCCTTTCATGGCTTCTTTTTCAAGCAAGTAGTTAGACTGAATTTTCAACAAAGACAAATAAGACTACACTGAAGTGATTTTTTTTCCTATATTGAATAAAAATTGTAGGAAATTCTTTTATTCTTCAATTTGTTACTTCGAATCTAATAGATTTGTTAAAAAAGCAACCCTCATGAAGGCAGGGCTACTTTTGATCATTTTTGTTCACAGCTGTCCCCGCAGAAGTTAAGAGAATCCCTAACATCTGGAAGGTTCTGAATAAATATTTATTAAATGAAAAATTAAACAGAAACTCAGTGTGTTGATATTCAAAAGAAAGAACAATTCAAGCTTTCCTTCAGACATTTCCGAACAGATATAACCATAGATAAATATGCCTTGTTTTATCTAAGGACACCCCCTCTATTTGTGCCCACTGCCTCCTCAGCTACCCAAAGCATTCATTCTCCCCGCTTTCTCATGTATCAACGTTGTTTTTCCTCTCTAGTGAGCCATGAACCTAGTATACAGATAGACTATTTTACATCCTGCTGGGGGAAAAAAAGAACTATTATAAAAAAAGGAAAATAAAAACTCTCTTTTGCCCCCTTCATTCTCCAATATATCTCTATTTCTCTTTCTCTTTACAAAAAAATGTTGTCTACACTTTAAGTTTTAATTTCTGCCTGCCTATTTTCTCTTGAACCTTCTCCAGTTAGGTATTAGCTCTCATGAGTTCACTGAAAATTCTCATGTTAAGGTCAAAAGACAAGCATTGGTTACTCAATCCAATATTCAATTCTTTTTTTTTTTTTATTTCAGCTTACTATGGGGGTACAAAAGTTCTGGTTAGATATATTGCCCATGTCCCTCCCATTCCCCCGAGTCTGAGCATCAAGTGTGTCCATTCCCCAGACAGTGCACATTGCACTCATCATGTAGGT
>CM052441.1:72634558-72681556 GCA_028533085.1 Varecia variegata
ATAGCAGACTTAACCTTAAAATACTAATGATTATATTAGATGTAAACGGTATAAATACACTACTGAAAATGCAGAAATTTTCAATGTATTTAAAAATATCATCCAACTCTATGGTATCCACAAAAAATTCATTTCAAATATAATGATATAGGCATCTTGAAAGTAAAAGAAGGGGAAAAGATAAGCAAACATTAATCAAATAAAAACAAAAAGATCTATATTAGTATCATATAAAACAATTTAGAGTAAAGAAAATCACCAGAGGCAAAGAGGCATATTGCCTATTATAAAAGGGGTTATGTGAAAAAGTTTATTGAAAAGAGTTTCATGTGTGTGGTAAAATACATAGCTGCAAAATATTTGAAACAAAAACTAATAGAACTGAGGGAAAAGATAGGCAGATTCACAATTATAGTTGGGATACTTAAACTCTCCTTTCTAAACAACTGATACACCTTGAAAGGAAGTCAGCAGAAATATAGAACACAATTAAGTCATTGTCTGATTGGATCTAATCAACATGCATAAGACACTCAACCAACAGCAGAATGAATACATATTATTTTTATGTGTCTATAAGATACATACCAAAATAGATCTATTATAGGCCATAAAACAAACCAACACATTTCTGAATTTGTTTTCTGACCACAATGTAAGCAAACTATTAATCATAAACAGACAGATAACAGGAAATTCTTCAAACCCTTGGTAATTAAACAGCAAAATTCTAAATACAACTTGAGTATCTTTAATTTAAAAACCTAAAACTCTGAAAGGCTCAAAAATCTGAAACTTATTTAACATGAACATGACACCACAAGTAGAAAATTCCACAACTGACCTCACGTGATGGGTCACAGTCATTTTGTTTCCTTCACAAAATTACTAAAAATATTATATAAAATTACTTTCAGTCTATATATAAAGCATATGTGAAGCATCAATAAAGTTTGTGTTTAGACTTGGGTCCCATCCCCAACATATCTCATTATGTATATATAAATATTCCAAAGTCTGAGAAAATATGAAATCTGAAATAGTTCTGGTCACAAGCATTTCAGATATAGGATATTCAACCATGATTTAGGTAAAGAATAATTGGGACACAGCTGAAGCAGAGCTGAGAGGGTAATTTATAGAACTAAATTCATATATTAGAAAAAATGAAAAGTCTCAAAGCAATAATTTCATCTCTTACTTCAAGAATCTAGAAACGGAAGAATAAACGCTAAACAAGCCAAAAAAGGAAATATAAAGACAAAAGTGTAAATGAATGAAACTGAAAACAGAAAATCAATTTAACAAAGAGATGGTTATTGGAAAAGATCAATAAATTCAACAAAATTCTTACTAAAGTGGTAAAGGAAAAAAAAGAGAAAACACAAATTACTAATTACATAAGGAATGACTTTTTTTGACTTCTTTTGATTTCTTGCTACTTCCTCCACCCTCACCCCTCCCAGCCACCTTGGGTCAAAAAGAAAGTGAAGGGACAGGCCTTACTATATTTATTTTAAAGTTCTGGCAGTTACTATAATGTGACATTTAGGAAATGATAGACCAATTGACCAACAGAATAAAATAGAAAAAAAAAATGTCCTCAAACCCTTTGATTCCAAGATCCATTTATAATCTTAAAAAATGATTGAGGATGACAGAGCTTTTTTGTTTATGACTATATTTACTATATTCAATATTAAATTAGAAAAAATACAAATATTTAGTTATTCATTAAAAGGTAACAATAAAAACTTAAAATTAAAATTTTAAATTTATTTAAAAATAACAAAATTAACTCACAAACTATACATCCAATAAAGGGCTAATATCCAGAATCTACAAAGAACTCAAACAAATCAGCAAGGGAAAAAAAAAAAAAAACATTAAAAAGGCAAAAAACATGAACAGAAGTTTTTCAAAAGTAGATAGACAAATGGCCAGTAACCATATAAAAACATGCTCAACATCACTAATCATCAGAGAAATGTAGATTAAAACCACAATGAAATATCATCTTACCCCTATAAGAATGGCCATTGTTAATAAGTCAAAAAGCAATAGATGCTGGCATAGATGCAGGGAGAAAGGAATGTTTATATACTGTTGGTAGAACTACAACTTAGTACAACCTCTATGGAAAACAGTATGGAGATTTCTGAAAGTAGATCTACCATTTGATCCAGCAATTCCATTACTGGGTATCTACCCAAAGGAAAAGAAGTCATTTTATCCAAAAGTGCATTTTATCCTGCACTCAAATGTTTATTGCAGCACAATTCATAATTGTAGGGACATGGAATCAACTCAAGTGCCCATCAATTCATGAGTGGATTAACTAAATTTGACATATATATATATATATATATATATATGTATATAATCTTCCATGCAGTACTACTTAGCCATAAAAAGGAATGAATTAATGTCTTTTGCAGCAATTTGGATGGAACTAGAGAACATTACCCTAAGTGAAGTATCTCAAGAATGGAAAAACAAACAACACTTGTACTTTAGTTACGTAATTTTTAACTAATTGATAAGCACACACATGGGCACAGAAAGAAGTAAAAATCATTGGAAATCAAGAAGCGGGAGGGGTGAAGAGGAAAGGGTTATATACCTACCTAACAGGTACAATGAACACTATTTGGGTGATGGGCTCACTTATAGCCCTGATTTAAGCATTATAAAAGTTATCCATATAACAAAAACACTTGTACCACCTCAATATTTTGAAATAAAAAAGAGAGAAAAAAAGAACAAAAATAAATCTATAACATTATTATAGGCAACATTCTTATGAAAACATAACTTGTTTCCAAAACAAAAAACTGAAAATAGCTTTGGATTTTTGCAAATCTATTCAATATTCTCCTTAATAGAAGCCATCTGATTTTGTCTGTTTCTACATTTCATCACTTGCTATGTATTGTTTTGATGGATGTATATGAAGAAAATCTGGGCTCATAAAGATATACGGTTAGAAAATGAAAGACTATTTTAATGATTTTTTGGAAATAATTGTGAATAATCTCCTTTGTTGCCATAGCAAACCGTGGTGAGCTGTAGTTTCATCAGATGTGCAATCTTGAGCCATATGTTAGCATCCAGTAAAGTAGTTGGTGAGTTCAGCTTATGAAAAGTGTCATCCTTGAAGTAAATCCCATATAAACAACTACTCATTGGATTATCAGTTTCTTATTCACCCTAAAGATCAGTTTACGAGTCCTAATTCCCTAATTTCCTAATTTCCATAACAGAGAGTAGGACTAAGAAGACAAAAAGTATTTTAAAAGGATGTTCTAGAAAGGATGTTCTAAAAGGATGAATTAAAATGTTCAGCTGAGGTAAGCTCTAGGTAGTCCTGCTCAGCAGAGAACTGGGGGCAAGTTGTGAAGAAAAAAGCCAATGATGGGTGAAAAGCCTACAAAGGCAAAGTGGATGAAGTTTGGCAGTCAGGGAGAGTAAAATACATGTAGTCATTTTATGAATGAGAAAATTGAAGCTTGAGGACAGTATATAATGTGTCCAAAGTAACACAAATAATAATGGGTGAAACTGGCATTCAAGCTCAGTGACACATATCTCTAAAATCTACCTATAATCATTTTTATATTCTATATCCCTGTAGTCAACTTCTTTTTAAACATTGCACTAATATTTCATGTCCCCATAAATATGTACAATTATTATGTATTCATAAAACTTAGAAATATTTAAAAGGTGATTTATGTGGTCAGTTAAAACAAAACAAAAATATTGCTTTTTAAAAATCAGTGGAATGAAAGTTTTTTTTTTAAATGTGTACTTCTCTAAAATTCACAAAACTAAGTTGAATCTGCATAAATCACTTTTTACTGGAGCTATTAAATATACCTACAAATATAGAAAGATCTTTATCTCAGAAAGAAAATGTGGCCAAATTTAAAAACTGGGTGCAGAAACGTGTAACACTATAGCAGCCTCTTCTGGTTGATTTGTAACTTTTCATTATTTGTGAAACAAAACTGGAATGTCTCGTAGTAACTGAAATATAATTTTTTATTATTTACGTAGCAAATACACTCTGTAAAATTGAATAGTGCATATTTGGTAAGTTTCCTATTTCAAGCATAAAAATTTCTAAATTTAGAATACTATTTAAAGTAAAAGGCTGGTCCACCTTAACGTCCTTAAGTTAAATTTTTGTCAATATTTAATAGGAAGCAATTATTTTAAATAAATATGACAGGTCCTAGGGAATTGCTATTTTCTCCCCTTTATTCAGTGACTGCAACTTGTCTCTGCCTTCTTAAAATGCTTGAAAGAATACCGCCAATAATTAAGACTTCTTATATCTATGTCAATATGTTATAAATCTAAATCTAAATACTTTACTATAACTTTTTACAATTATCTACACACACACACACACACACACACACACACATCCCATATGTGGAATCAATCATTGCATATATTTCTTCCTGTATTTATTTTGTATATGATGATCCTGAAGCTAACAAAGATACATAAAATTCTGTCTACGTAGGTATAATACCCCATTTATTTTTACTAACAATTCTATAAAGCTTTAATATAACATAATAATTTAGGTCATCAAAGCATAACATACCATTTTACTATATGAACAACATACTCTTACTGCAAAAATATATAAATAGTAGATCAGGCATAAGCTTAATTCATTATTCACAAGGCTGTAAATTAGCCGTTCTCAAAATAGAGGGATGCACTATGCACAATGGTGAGACAGGGCTAGAGTGAGGTGGAGAAGTAGAAGAAAAATATGATTTAACATGTGAGCATATACCCATATACAAATAATATATTTAAGATAAAAATAATTTAAAATTACATACAATTGAAGTTTATTACAGTTAAAGAATAAAGCAACTATTTTTGGCTAATATGAGAATTCTTCACAAAGGTGATTTTTCTTGAGTTCTATTTATAGGGGAAAAAAAGCTTTATTCATTTTCTGTCTGGCCCAGATGCCTTGATGCGCCATTTCTATCACTCTGCTAACAGAACTATAAAATGTCTTTGCTTCCATACTTGTTATAGAAACTACCAACACCATGTGAGTATTGTCTTAGACTGGGTTTAATCAGAGAAGCAGGGCAACTTGTGGTTTATTTAGAGGCTGGATTTTACACAATGTTTGAACTGGTTATCTGAGTCTGCGTAGGCTACAGCTTCTGTCTCTGGTGTAGAAAACTAAAATGAACAAAGCGAGTGATCAGGAAAAGATGGACAAAAAGTAAGGCAAGCAACAACAAACTGGCACTGTTAAGATGAGCTGGAAACCGAGAGGGTAAATGAGAACTGCATGGGTCTCCCGACACCTCTAGACTGACCTCAACGTTGATGATGGGGGTGTGCTGCAGAAAAAACTCATAATACTCAACATGGAGATAAAGGCACTTCTGTCCCAAGAGTAGAAGAAGATCAAGAAGGATTTGGCAGGATATGAGGAGTGAGGAAGCTGTAGGTCCGGATGCTACCCCATGCCAGTACTGAGAATCAACACGTAAGTGACAAAGTGATTAGCAACACTGACACTCCTATCTATCTATCTATTTATCTATTAATATCTATCTGTGTATTCATTTGCCTTTCAACTCTTGTCCAAAATGTCTTTGTGGTTAATGTTAACACAAAATTATTCAGAAAAAAAAGATTTGAAGAAAAACTAGTTTCTACTTAGCTAAACTGACACAATACAAATGTTCACATACTGTGTTTTCTGTTTCCTACCTGCTAACATGGTATTAATAGCTCTGCACTTCAGAAAAAAAACAAAACAAAACAAAACAAAACAAAAAACAACATAGTTCTGTGTGGTATGTATGGTTTCTAAACTTAGGTTGGTATCCATCACCTTTATATCACTGATCTCATTTCTCCATCCACAAACCCCCAGAAGTTGTTCTTTCCTTTATAGCGCTTATCAAATTCTACCTACATTTTCCTTGATCCCAGTGCCAATTCAACAGCAAATGACATTGTTGTTACTTTCTAGAAGACAAAGAACTATCAGAAATAACTCAATTTTTTCTCCCTCAGCACATAAAAAATTATCAGTGTCTCAATATACCACTACATAAAATTGTTCAGGAAAATACCCTTCTTTTCCAGTTGAAATTTAATTCCTCAAATTTATCTCCATACAAATTCTATTCTTCTTTTTCTTTGGAATTCATGATCTTCAGTTAAACTCTATTACTCTGGAATTATACCACCAGGCAATGTTATAGTTGCCCTGGTATAACTTACATTAAGGGAAGATATTTTTAAATTTTTCACCATCTGTGGACTGCTCTTACAACAACACTATCATTTGTCAGAATTCAAGAATGCCACCTTCCAGCTAAAATATCTCTAAAGACTATCTGCTATTGATGAAGTTAAGTATAAATTCCTCTGTCTGGTGCTTAGGCCTCTCTACGATATTGCTACAACCTAGATTTATGGAATTCTCTTCAGGTGTGTATTTCACACTTGCCAATCAAAATCATCTTGTGTTTCATCAGATAGCGCTCATGTTTTTTTTTTTTTTTGTAATTACTTTTGTTATTCCTAGTGCCCTAATGTTCATTATTACAGCCAATAAACCTTTATTGAATGCACAGTGGTACATATTGTTGGGCATACAGAATGAAGAGGACAAAAACCTTCCCATGAATGAGGTAACTACCCAATGATAAAATATTCTTGAATGCAGTTATCATTCTTAGCAATGATTGCCATCATGTAGGTGTACAATGGTGGTATGAAAAGAGAAAAAATAAGTGCCCTACTTTTCCTGGAGGGGAAGGAAGGGTTGAGAAAAGCTTTCAGACTACTTAATACTTGAGCTAAGTGTTGAATGATAATTCTGGTTCAGCACATGGTGACAGGACCTACGTGTTTCCATCTGTGAGGAAAGTTTTTCTTATAATTTGTATATCAAGTACTACTTACTTCAGTTGCGTTTCCCATGTCACTAATCCAATAAACATCCTGTCTATGTTGATCCTGTTTGTATAATCTGACATATGCTACCATTTGTCTATTCTTCTGCCTATGGGCTGGCAATAGCAAAGCTCCTTGTACCTATTACTGGCTCAAAAAAGGTTGAATAATTGCTATGGTTTGAATATGATTTATTTGTCCCCACCAAAACGTATGTTGAAATTTGACACCCAGCATGGTGGTGTTAGGAAGTGGTGCCTAGTGGGCGGTGTTTGGGTCATGAGGGCAGATCTTTCGTGAATGGCTTGGTGCTATTTTCCCGATAGTGAGTGAGTTGTCCATCTATTGAGAATGGATTAGTACTCTCAGAAATGGATTGATTACTAAAAGAATGAGTTGTTATGAAAGCCAGGATGCCCCTTGGGTTTTCTCACTTTGCACATATCTGCTTCCCCTGTGACCTTCTCTGCCATGTTATGACTCAGCATGAAAGCCCTAGCCAGAAGCCAGGGCTCTTGAACTTTTCGGTCTGCAGAACCATAAGTTAAATAAACATTTTTTTTCTTTATAAATTACCCCATCTCAGGTATTCTTTTATAACAACACAGAAGGGACTGAAACAATAATAGAGTTCCTTTGAGAATGTCCGCACAATATTCTTTTCAAATATCAATTTGTATGTTTAAAAAATTATGCAATGTTTGGAATTTAATCTATATAATATGACCCACCCCAAAGGTGAATTAAATTGGCATATTGCTCTCCCAGAAGTCAACACCTCTGAAGAAGAAGCTATAAAAAGTATTTTAGGGAGTGGAGCAAGGGTTTCTTCCTATAGCCTTGGAACAAATATCAGGAACAGCCTTATATGTCTTCATTACCTTTCAGGGGTTTTAATGCGGGGGAGTAGTGTTTTCATTGTCTTTTGTCAGTGTAAAATTCAATAATCGAAAGTCATTAAAGACTGCTAAATGTGTTTTATTTATCAGAGTTGTATTTACAAGAAGTCATTGATGCGTAAGTTTCACTAACACTTATTTATATGGGGCTACGCCCAAGACATGGGAGACGTGAAAGGACTCTTGAATGGATTCACAAAACTGTATATTTTAAAACCCCAATTTGTTGAGATTGCTATCTCCTTCACCCTGATGTCCTCACTATCTAACTCCTCCTTGGAATAGCTTTTGGGGGCTTGCCTAAGGGGAATTTATGGTGAGGGTACCTTTATTTTGATTTGGGTGGGCTATCCTTGTATAGTTCACAGTCACTGCAATGAGTAGTTACTGGCAGCTACCCAGGTAGTGAGATGGCTTTCAGCATACTCTGGCACTCACTGATCAACTCACTCAGTATCCTAACACAAAGGTAAAGGACAAGAGACGCTATAGTGATATTGGTATGTCCTAAATCTCACTGTAAGTATTTGTGAGTTGGGGCATAAATAAGCTCTGAAACATATGAAGCTAATAATAACTAGACTGTGGAAGCTTTCTCCAATCTTCAGACATACAAAGTTGTAAACAGATTAGGTTTCCATCAAGACCTAGTCAAATTGGAAGTTCTCTCCTGTTAGAAAATACTCAGCAATGCAGCAGATACAATCATAAATATACCGTACATTTTTCTTTTCTTTTTTATTGGAATTTCCTGAAATAAAATTGATAGATTTTCTGTGTTAGGGTATATATGAAGCAATACTACATGTATCAAATATGTTGCTATATAAAGTTACATATTTTATATAACCCAAAGTATCGAGGTTATTTTATATATCTGACACATATTTTCCCCGGTTAAGTAGAGTGTTTCTTCTAAGAAGAAACAGCCATTCAAACTATGATTAAAGTCTTAAAATGACCCAAAGAAACAAGTGTTCCAATAATAAAATTTCTATATATATTCACCAGGAATTTGTTATAAGAATAATTTAATTACCTTTAATAGCTTAATATATTTCAGTTTTAATTTCAAGGTTCATTATAATTGTATTTGTGTAATTAATTTAGAATTAATTTTATATAATTTTTCAAAATTATTGCAATTCAGTATTATTATTTTCAGAATTCAAATGTGCTAAAAAGGAAGTACACTAGTGTAAATGAAAAATCTAAATGTAAAGAAAATATTTTTGATGTTTCTCATCTTTGAAATATTCTTATATTTTGTGAGTTTTTTTCACACCATAAAATAAGCATATATAAATATACTAATTCCTTATTTGTAACTTTGAATCATTTTACTCTAAATGAGCTTTGACAAATTATACAAGTTTTAGTTCCACAAAACCTAGATATGTCCCTGCCAATTGTTAAATAGATATTTTGTTTCTATTATTAGTAATTAAATTGTGTTTTTAAAATTTGATTAATAAATTGATTCCATTAGGATAGTTAATGGAAAGACTATAGTGACCCCAGTGGGTTAAGAGATGTTGAGGTATTTGCACATTCGACGACTGTTAATTAAATTTGTTGATATATCTGATTGTTATTTTCCTAAAATACTAAAGAAAAAAAAATCATAGAAAGAAAATAAAAGAGAAACACACACAATTACTTTTTGTTTAATTCATCTGAATTATTTATGGATCCTTAGCTCAACCTTAATTTGGGAAAATGATGTTAAATTATAGTATCAGTTATTTGTTAAAGATCCTTAAGATCAATTTAAAAGTTTAAGAAATGTGTTATATTTTAAGTAGGTAAAACATAAGAATGTTAAAATGGTTAAATTATGAAATGCTGAAAAGTTGATTAATTTTTCTCAATATATTGTATTTTTATTTTATAATAAAGTATAAATTACTGTCAATGCCATATGTTAGATAAAACATTTCTCTAAATCCTTCATTGAATGTGAAAATTAATTTCTGGTTGTTTAATTTCTTTTTATTTTCCATGAAATCTGGAGAAGCGTTCATTTGTTAGTAAAAATGATTTGACCTATAAATAATGCTGTCTAATTTTTTCAAAACTAAGACTTAGAAGGGTTCTCAATTCAAAACCAAATCTGCAACTTTTCAAAAATCGCTCATTTCCATTGCTCCATATATATTTCATTATACTGACCTACTTATGACACCAACTTGAAGGAAGAGCTTTAAAAAATACACCTTCCCAGCTAAAGAGAAGCATTACATTTAAAAGTACTATTAGGCTCAAGAAGGTTATATTGGAGGAATTATAAGGGATAATTTAAAATATGAAAATAGGTCAAGAATGGACTACTAAAAAAAGATAATTCTTTTTTTAATGTGCTTTCATTGACAGGTTTCAAACCATGACACACTGACCAACCTAAAGAGTCTTCCAATGATCAAACATATTGAACAAGCATTCTTTTAAAATATGCCTATACATAAAGAAAATAATCCAGATATCCATCAATTTCATGCTCAGCTGTACTGTATCTATGAGCTCTGTTTGTATCCCCTCAATTATTTAATAATTAGCTGCTCACTTCTATGTGTCAGTTACGCTCTTTATCCTGGGCATTTCTATGCCTCTAACTTTTATTGGCTCCTAGAATATCTGTCTTCAAGGTTTTAATTTTACATCAGTCACTATATTTTTGTTTATATATTGGATGCTACCAAATGATCGTTTTTTACAAATCATAATTAAACATGGAGTTCAGAGATCTTGGCACCAGATGTTACACTGGAACTTGTCATGACAACAAAGTCATCATTTAATTCCTCCAGGTTTCAGAAGTTTTCAAGTGTAGAAGGAAAATGTTGGTTTAGGGCAGAGAAGACACTGTGAGCTCTTTAGAAGTCACATTTAGGATAATTTTACATAGCATTAAAATATCAGTAAATAAATTAATTGCTATTAGCAACCTTTGATTAACCACAAAATCTGGCAGCCAAGAGTCCTGTATGGTGCCACCATTCATAGAATCTAGTGACTCGATAAAGGTTTCTGCAATTTTTTACACATAGCAAATATAATCAATGCTCTGCCCAGATTACATGATTCCATTTACCATTCCCTCAGACTCATGTCTCAGCTTATGTGTGCTATTGTTTCTAATGTATTGGAATCTGAGACTCTCTTAAAAAAAAAACTATTCCTAGGCTCCCGTAGCCACTTGACCAAAAAGGGCAGGAGCCTGGAAAGTTTACTCCCCTGAGCACCCAGGTAGCCCATAGTCAATCACTGGCCAGCCAATAACTGATATGAAAATCTTTGTGTCACATCTCCATGGACACATATCCTGATCAGGATTCCCCTTTAGAGACTGCCTGTAGATGGATGGTATTTTGCCTGAAATGGAACCTTGCTTTACTTTTTCCTTCCCTTACTCCTTAGTCTTTTTTTTTTTTTTTTTTTTTCCATTCTCTAATAGTTTTTCTTGACTTTTGTCATGGCATTTGTACATGGCATTCTTCCAAGAATTTGCTTCTAAGGAACTTGAGCTAAGTGACCACATTCTACATTTATTGATTCATCTCTTTACTTATGTATAACAAATAGATTAACCGCATCAAGACACTGGACTACAAAATTGCTGAAGAGCTTGGAGGCTCTTATTTTCTTATTTATTTATTTATTTTTATTTATTTTTATTTATTTTTTTTGAGACAGAGTCTCACTCTGTTGCCCAGGCTAGAGTGCCATGGCATCAGCCTAGCTCACAGCAACCTCACACTCCTGGGCTCAAGCAATCCTCCTGCCTCAGCCTCCCAAATAGCTGGGACTACAGGCATGCGCCACCATGCCCGGCTAATTTTTCTACATATTTTTAGCTGTCCATATATTTTTTTTCTATTTTTTTTAGTAGAAACGGGGTCTTGCTCTTGTTCAGGCTGGTCTCAAACTCCTCAGCTCAAACAGTCTGCCCGCCTTGGCCTCCCAGAGTGCTAGGATTAGAAGCGTGAGCCACTGTGCCAAGTCTTCTTATTTATTTATTTTTTTTAGGATTTGCTTAAATCCAGGAGTTTACCTGATGGTTGTTGTCAATATAGTCTATTGTTGTTATTGTTATATATTTTATTTGCACTTGTATTTTTTTGTTTTGTTTATTTATTTATTTTTTAATTCGAGAGGGTCTTTATATTTTAGAGTTAGTTCCCAGTATGAGCTGACAAAACTGTGTGTATGTGAATATGTCTATATTTCACCAAACTAAAAGAAGACATTGATCAAAATTTAAATGTAATGTGGTAGATTTGTACTATGGAATGTTTATAGCAGTTAGAAAAATAGATTAGGGGCACACATGGAAAGAGGGGCAGATCTTAAAGAAATAGTTTTCAGTGAAAAAAAGAAAAGAAAAAAAAGGAGATAATATACACATAATAACACAATGATATTTACATAAATTTATGAATATTAAATAATGGCTATTTACACAAAGACAGAAGAAGACATCCTAGAAGATATCAAGACATTAGAAAAATTATTTATGAGAGGCAGAGATGGGGAGGGAAGAAAATAGCATCAATCAATCCATTAATCAATAAATAAAATGATTGAGGGAAATTGCACAGACCAGTGATGAAAATACACAATTAATTGAGGGATCTAATTAATTTTTTCACCTTAGATTCAACTGGACAAAAGTAAATCAGAGCAACTTGCTAGAGTTAATGAGAGAGAGCAAAGTGACAATGAGAAAATGTGCATTTACAATAAGAAACAACCATAAATTAATCATATTTTCTTCAACCAGCTGATATGGACCAAACTATATCCACACAAATTCATATGATGAAACCCTGATTCCCAATGGGACTATATTTGGATATAGGGCATTTAAGGTTAAATAAGTTTATAATGGTGGGGCCCAAATCTAATAGGATTGGTGTCCTTATAAAAAAAAGGAAGAGAAACCAAGAAAAGCTCATGCACAGAGGGACAGCTAAATTAGGAGGAAGCAGAAAGATAACAGACAACTGCAAGGAAAGGAAAGAGCCCTCAGAGCAAATAAAACCTACTTGCACCATAATATTGAACTCCTAGCCTACAGAAATCAGAGAAAATAAATTTCTATTGTTTAAGTCACCCAGTCTGTCGTATTCTGTTATATTAATAACAGCCCTAACCACTACTACACCAATCAATTTCAAATTATTGCTACCTCTTTTTCTGAACTCTCACATTTTGGAACTGATTAGAATAAAATAAGGATAACACTTTCCGAAATTGGTTAGTTGTTTTTGTTTTTCTCATTTCCCCATATAAGATATTCTTCTTTGTCAGCCAAAGCATCTAGCTTCCTTAGGATTTAAAATGTTGGTAAGAGAAATAAAATTGGGAGTGTGGGTGATTAGTGCTGAGTAACTGAAATGCCAAGAGAAAGCTTTTGTTTACTAGAAGAGTGGATTAGTAAAGAAAGAGCAATCTCATTGAAATGGAAGCCCTGCTAAAGGAAAGGGATTTTCTAAATAGTAATAATATAGGTTCAATTTAGCACAACCTAAGCTCACTCTACCTAATTAGATATGGCATTTCATTACACAGGAAATTTTAAAAAGCAGGATATTATATAGAAAAATAATCTCCCCAAACCCAGTTTTGGAAGATAAAGAAATGAAAATAGAAATCAAAAGTGAAGCAATGAGCCATGGGGACACATATGCCTACTGTCCAGGGAGGAGATCCCAGAGAAATGAGAAAGACCAGGAGAAAAACAGGAAAGCTTATGCCTGGATTCTTATTTGAGAATCTGATAGGCAACGTTATTGAAGGCTATCCTTCCCCTCCTCAATGTAGACCAGCTGCAGCTAAGTACAATATACTCTGTGTGTGCGTGTTTGTGTGTGTATCTGTGAGAGAAAGGGAAAGAGAAGAAGAGATTATGCAGAAGAGCCAAAAATTTTTCTTCATTTACCAGATTTCATAGCTCAAATTTGCTATGTGCTCAGAAAATGCAAAGGAGGTTTTAGAAGAGCAGGCTGCCATGATGGCAGCTAAGTGACCCTGTAGCCTAGGCCTATGGAGTTCACCACCCAAGGCCGAAAACCAAATGAGAATCATAATCCATAATATGTCAAGGTCATTAAAAGCTGAAGAAGTTCTAACATATTCAAAATATTCACCAATAGATCATGGAAGAGCTGAGAGAAAGACAAGATAAATATCTTCCAATTGCCAAATTTAGCTTCAGACACTGGAAGAAAACCCATGAATAATATCCAATCAAGCCACACATTGAGAATTTTAACTAAAAAGATTGAATTATCCAAGATACTGTAGCTCTATAAAAAGATCACCTCAGATATTGGAATAAGAAGCTGCATTTACTTTACTGATCTGCAGAGTATATGTAAATTTCTAACTTCAGTACAAAAATTTCTCAGTTATTAAATAGACTATGAAAAAAGTTCCTGTAAAAGGGAAGGAGCTATGAGCTATGCAGAGAAAACATTTAATTGCCTAGACTTTTTTTATTATTATGATTATCATTGCATTATAATTGTTTTTGTGGCTAGATATGAATATACAATTCTCATAGAAAATTTTCTGTTAAGTACGTAAATCCTATATAAAAGTGCTCAGTTCTAAATGAGCAAAGCAAAGTTTTACAATAGAATAAACAATTGAATGGTTCATTAAAAATACCTTAAAAGTTTACATTATTACTGGAGACAGAAAGAGTTTTTTTTTTTTTTTTAGGTGAGTTTCAATTGTTCCTTAAGTAATAGGAATATTGCTTCAGGTTTACACAGCTAAAAAGAAAATATTCACTTATCCAAAGCAAAACAAAAATATTAAAAAATTAAAACAAAACTATTGGAATTAATCCTGAAGAGAAATTTCAAGTTACTGAAAATAACTTCCAAATACTCTTTCAATTATCCATCGAATAAGGGCAAATGAATGTTTACTTATTCATTTCTTATTATATGGTTACTTTAAATATTCTTAATTCAAAAAGGGAAGTACATAATGTATCACGAAGGATGCCACTTAACTTGAGTATTCCCTGGGGAAGGTAGAGAGTACAGTTATTCTAATAAGCAGTCAGTCTAGAACCAACTGTTACTCTATTTTAAATGTTATGTATGTAATATATCAGTTTATTATTTATTAGTAAATTAAAGTAGATTTGAAGGATACATTGATATTTTTCTTAAGTATTTCTCAGTATAACTGACTATAAGCTTATAGAACTTTGAGTCTCAAAGGAATATAAAGGACATTTAGTCTAATAACCGCACTATTGAGAATTCTTTCTTTAGAATTTCTGACAGTCATTTAATTCTATGAATAACTCCAATGAGTGGGATCACTGTCTCTTTCTTTTTATTTGTCCCTCCTTATCTCTCTCCCTCCCTTCCTCCTTTCTTCTTTCCTTCCTTCTTTCCTTCTTTTTTTTTTTCTGCAAATGTTTGCCGACTATGGTGACTAAATATTGAATATGAAAATAAAGAAAGATATGTTTAATACCTCCTTTAATTTTAGGATACAAGATAGGCAGTAAATCAGCCCATTCAAGACAATGTAATGAGTCCTACAGGTTATCTATTAAACAATTAGCAGACAATTTATGAGAGCATTGTCTAAGTTGACAAATAAAAATGAGAATAATGTGGTCAAAAAGAAAATTGAAACTGGTTTTCCTTCCACTCTTTCTTCTTTTTTCCTCTCTCTTTCTCTCTCCCCCTTCTCTCTCTCTCTCTCTCTCTCTCTCTTCCACTTAAAGTAGCAGAAGAGAACAGCTATTCATTCTTTTAAAAACATCTAATTTAATTTAAAAAGTGAGTTTGTAGTCATGATAAAATTTATCTCTGGAAACTTTTGATACTCATTTTTTTTTTCCCCATGGGATAATTCATAGCAAGTCTGTGTACTCTTTAAAATGATGATATTTCCAATATTCCGTGATTTTATCTTATCTCTGCCTACATTAGTGTGCTAGTTTGCAAGGACGGCTGTAACAAAATAATACATATTGGGTTGCTTAAACAACAGAAATTTATTTTCTCTCAGTCCTGGAGACTGGAAGTGCAGGATCAAAGAGTTAGAAGGGTTTGCTTTCTCTGAGGCCTTTTTCCTTGGTGTGCAGATTGCCACCTTCTTGCTGGTTGTCCTCACGTGGTTGTCCCTCTTTGGTTTATAACTCTGGACTCTCTTCTTCCGCTCATAAGGACACCAATCAAATAGGATTACAGCCCCACCCTAAGGGTCTTATTGTCACTTAATCACCTTTTAAGGACCCTATATCCAAATATGGTAACATTTTGAGATACTTGGGATTGTAACTTCAACTGTGAATTTTGGGAGAACATAGTTCAACTCATAACAGTCCAGTTTAATTTTCTTTTCTGTGGGTTATATCTCCTCTGTTCCTTCAGCTATTTCTGTTATGGATCCTAGGATTTTTTTTTCCCCAGTATATCTAATTCTTCTAGACACATTCCTTTTGCTAGTGTCTCTCATGTGGGGGTAACTATACACAGAAATTCAAATAAGAACTGATGACTGATGATGAGGGAAGGAAGACTATAACTGCACCACTGTATGTGTTACAGAGTTAAGAATGCAGGCATGAATTCTGTCAGACTTTATTTGAATCCTTTCTCAGAAAAAAAAAAAAAAAAAAAGACTTCAAATATCAGTAAGTCATTTGGCTTCATCTGGAAAACAGCAAGTACACCAGCTTCATGTGGAGTGTGTAATGATTTTATAATACTTGCATTTGTGCTTGGCACATCATGAATATGCAAAATTTCAGTGCTTTCTGCCTTTCTCCTTCTCTAGGGTGGCTGCAGGTGTATCATGTTTTCACTAATTCAATGACCAATTTCCCCCATCCCCCATCTTATTTATATAACTGTTGCCAAGTGAAGCCTTTCTTTTTTTTTTTTTTTTTTTTTTAATTTCAGGATATTATGGGGGTACAAACATTTTGGTTACATGCTATGACTTTGCCTCACCCAAGCCAGGATTTGAGGCATGTCCTTTCCCCACTACAATGCTCACCGCGTCCATTTCTTGTGAGTTTACCCATCCCCGTCCCTCCAACCCCCCAGTGAATATTACTATAGAAGAGAAATGGACATTTATACGCTGTTGGTGGGACTTCAGATTAGTACAACCTCCATGGAAAACAGTATGGAGATTCCTCAAAGAAATAAAAGTAGACCTGACATCCGATCTAGCAATCTCACTACTGGGTATTCACTCAAAAGAAAAGGAGTGGGTTTTTTTTTGTTTGTTTTTTGTTTTGTTTTGTTTTTTATCAAAAAGACACCTGAACCTGAATGTTTTTTGCAGCACAATTCACAATTGCAAAGGTGTGGAATCAACCCAAGTGCCAATTCATGAGTGGATTAACAAAATGTGGTATATGTACACCATGGCATATTACTCAGCCATAAAAAGGATAATTTAATGCCTTTTGCAAAGTGTGAATTGAACTGGAGACTATTTATTATTCTATGTGAAATATCTAAAGAATGAAAAAAGAAACTCCACATGTACTTGCTATTAAGTTGGAACTAACCAACGAGCATGCATGTGCAAAGAAGAAGTAAAACTCAGTGGTAATCAAGCAGTGGGGATGGAGAAGAAGACAATGTGTGAAAACCTATCTAATGGGTACAATGAACACTATTTAAGTGATGGACACACTTATAGCCCTGACTCAAGCATAATACAAGCTATCCATGTAGCCGAAAACATTTGCACCCCTTTAATATTTTGAAATAAATAAAAAAGAAAATTCATATGCCTTCTATTAAATCAGTATGGTTATTCGTTTGACAAACTAATTTCTTGAATTTGGTGTTAACTGTGTATCTACCATTGATGCAATAAAATTTTTAATGCTTTGGTTAAGAAAGTTTAACATGTTATCAAATATGTTATAAAAACAATATAATAGTTGAAATTTATAACTTAATTGGGAAATATCCTCATTATGAAGAGAAATTTTTTTGTGATTCAAATAAAATTTCCCATCATCGCTATTGATTTTCTCCTGGATGTGACCTACATCCCATTACCCTTGGCGCTCAGGCCAGATTTGAGTCTTAGAATAAAACATTTCAGAAAAATTCCCACATAATGAATTCTTTTTTTATATCAGTCTATAGAATAAACAAAACCATATTCAGTAATTGTCTCTAATATGTGAAGTAAAATATCAGCTTGATTGAATATACCATATAATCTGTTATACAATCTGAAGCATAATTGGCGATAGCCCTGACCTCAAGCTATTTGAAAGATAAGTTACCAGAATTGCAACACACTGCTCTGCTCAATAATTCAGGCTTATTTTTAATAGATAGCTGACTTTCACATGAAAATTTGAAGAACTTCTGCAAAAAATATCAGTCTAAAGATCTATATTTGTATTTTTAGAAGGAGCAGTAGGCACTTCAAAATTCATAAAGGAGACTTTTTCTTGCCTGTTAGTATTAATTGTAGGTGCATCAGGTATAAAGTACAGCATGACACATCTTTTGAGAATTTGTAGCCTCAGATAAAATGATTTTATTTATGCATCACATTCATGTAATTTATGTTAGACCTAGTGAGATAATCCTTAGTATACAAACCTTAAGCCATTCAAGGAATCGTCATCACTCTTACTATTAAAATAATAGCTAGCCCCTAAGGAACTGTGGCTTTTAGAAGAAGGCAGCAGCCAAGTGCGGGACAGCTCAGTCGTGGTAGGAAGGAAATGGACTAAAACAGCATATTTTCATGCCATGTGATGCCTGATGAAATGTAAAATGAGTAATAAAGGCATTTAATGTTCATACATTTTCTACCTTCACTGCTTCTCGTATATCAATGCGCCATAATTTAACTAGCATCTTCACCTCCATCCCTATGTTAAAATTTAGTGTTGCTAAATCTTTATTTAGAGTTCATTGGATTTCAGTAAGATGAAGTGGAGATAATTTGTAATTGTAGCAGCTGTCACATCAAGTGCTGACTCAAAACATATATTTTCTGCTAAGATATATTGTTTTTATATATCCATACTAGGGGCCTAGTTGCTGGAGTCTTGATCAAGAGTAGATATTTGTGGTATTACAAGGTCAAGATAAGTTTCAGTGGATGACAAAAGTCAATTTAAGAGAACGGTCTGCAAAGAATCAAAGTTTATTTTGATGCAAGCTGATAATCTTTAGTAGACAAGATTTCTCAACTACGTCCTATAAAATCTATATTATATGACACATTTAGAAGGAAAAAAAAAACATCTGGCATAATTTGCATATTCATACCATTTATTCTACCTGTTTTTATGCCTTGTTCATAGGCATAAACAGGAAAACAGACACAGCTCAGATCAGTAATTCAGTCTGCTTTCTTGCATGAAAAGCTTGTTAACACTACCTTGGATTTATGAATAATAGAGTCCCACTTTCCTAGTGACTCTTGTTCCGTTGAGGTAGCTGTTATCTTCCTAGCTTGAGCAGTGACCTCATGGCGGCCCTCAAACTCTGCCTGAGGTATCTCAGATTCCACTAGAGGACTGGACTTGCCAGTTGTTATAGCCTCCCTTGAGCTTCCTAAAAAAACTTCCTCACAACTGCTGGGCTTTAAACCCAGATGCTAGGCCACCCTATGGATCTAATTAGGCAAGCTTTATATATATATATATTTCCATATTCAATTGACCTATAACTTTAGCTAATTAGCCTTAGCTATCTAAAAGATGCATGAGGCAAAGTCATTTCCCAAAAGGAATATATTATTTCAGTTAGTTCCCAAACTCTATGAAATCTCCGCTTTACACACTCAAGAGTTTATGCTTTTGATTATGAGCAAAGGTATAAAACTTAGGCCTCTGGTGTATGGTTAGTTAGAAGAGGTGCTTAGAAGCACTTTGATAAATAATGCAAATCACCTATAATTAACCAGCTATTTGGTATGTCCTGGCCTTGGTGGCTCAGATGATAGTGAACTATAGTCATTGATTGATGATAGGTTGTTGGTATTATAAAGTCAATTCATGCATAAAAGGTAATATTTCAATTAACTCTGAAACAATTTCACAAAGAGATGTCTACAAAATTAAATAGGCAATGCCTTCTATCTTTTCAGGACTAAATGGAATAATGAACTAAGATATAATATACACAGATAATAATATATAATATTATAGTCCACTTTCCAAGAGAGTCTGTAGTAGAAGAGTATAATCACACTATTACATAGCGTAAATAAGGATTGAGAACTTTTATGTAGAAATATAAGCCCCATTTTCAAATATGTTAATCATTGTGAACATTAGGCTTCTATTTAGATGGCCCTGCCATCTAAAATTTGTTTCCTGTAAAATCAATTGCCCCAGTTTATTATGTAGAAAATATATAAGGGGTGTTAATATGGTAAGATGACAGTTTTAGTTACCTAAGTATACCACTCTAAAACACAGTGGCTTAAAAACAGCAGTCTTTCATTTGGCTCACAAATCTGCATTTTTTGCAGGGTTCGCTAGAGGTGGTTTGCCTCTGTGGTGTCAGCAGTAGCATTAATAGTTTGCTGAGGCTGGAGGATCTACTTCTAGGAGGACTTGTATACATGCCTGGCAAGTTGATGCTGACTTTCAGCTGAAGTTCAGCTCAGGTTGTTGGTCTGGAGGCCTCAGTTCCTCTCCTCATAGCATGATGGCTGGGTGTTAAGTGTAAGTGTTCCAAGAGCTAGAAAATGGCAGTTCCTAGTTTCTTAAAGTCTAGATCTAGAAACTAGGAGAGCCTCAGTTTTGCCATATTTATTCAATTCAAACAGTTACACAACCTGATGAAATACAAGACAAAATAAACTAGCTCCACATCCGAGTGGGAGGGGTGCTGATCTTTTATCTACCTCATCTTTAATCTACCTCAAATACTGGAATTGATGTTGTACTTCATCTGGTCTAGCTTACTTTCCTTATAGATATGCAAGCTGAAGATGAGAATCTATTAGTGGTCATCTTTAAGTGTCACAGCGATTAGAAGTGGTAGTAATAAAAATAAATCATACTTTCTCTTCCTTATTGAGTAATAATTACAAATAAAAATTGTATACATTCAAAGTATATAATTTTTTGTTTTCATATATGCATACATTGTGGAATAATTTCCACAATCAAGCAAATGGGTCACAAAAAAACATTGAATTGTGCACTTTAAAATGGGTGAATTGTGTGGTATGTGCATTATACCTCAATAAAGCTGTTGCTAAAAAAAAAAAAAAAAGAACCAAAAACAAAAGATCACTTTCATTGAGGATTTACTGTGAACCAGACACCACAAGTTTATTCTATATGTATTAATTATTTAATCTTCCCAGCAGTTCTATAGGACATATACACATAGGTACAATTGAGGCACAAAAACATTAACTAACTTGCTCAAGATCGCACAACTAGTAAATGAAAGAGCCAGAGTTTCAACCCAGACAAATATGACACTCTATTCCCTCTTGATGGGCACCCTGAAAACCTAATTCTAACTCTATTGCTAACTAACCCTTTGTGTACTTCATTGCTATTCTACTATTATACCCAGAAACTTTCTAATAAGTCAGCATAATTTAACAGAAGATTTCTACTAGTTCAGTATAACGTCAACTGTGTTTATCAGTTCTAAGAGATCTTTTTTGTGGTGTCTTTAGATTTATCTAAATATAATATTATCTGCAGACAAGGATAATTGGACTTTTTCCTTCACAATTTGGAAGTGATGTCCTTTATTTCTGTCTCTTGCCAAATTACTCTGGCTAGTACTTCCAGGACTACACTAAATAAAAGTATATGTTATTGTTATAACATTTGTTAGACTCTGATGACAGATGGATACAACATAATAACCTATGGATAGATGGAAGGCATAACTGTTTATTACTTATAACTGAGATGAGAGAAGGCTGCCACATAGAGCCACACAATAAATTGCATCCAAGGGAAGGGTAAGAGCAAGCTAGATTGTAATGTCTTCACATTATTATTATTATTTTTGTCTCTTTCTCTTCCTATATAGACACCAGTCATATTTGATTAAGGGCCACCATAATGACCTCGTCTTAACCTGACTACATTTATAATGATCTTATTCCCAAATAGTGTCACTTTCTGAAATTCAGGGAAGGACTTTGGGGGAGTACCACCCAACCAAGTATACCTGTGGATAGATTTCCGTGGAAATCTTCTCTTTGTTATATAGATATTACCAAGAACATGATTTAATGAACATATCTTAATGGCTCTGTGTATATATAGAACAACTATGTTCTTATTCTATATTCTATTCTATATAAGAATAGCTGATATTTACCAATATTGATTCTTCTTATAATGTAGACAAATCCTCATTTAATAATTTAATGGAAATGCTCTTTTATATAATTCAGAATATATTATGTTGCAATTGGCAATAATATGCTCAGGCAATATTGATAGAATAATTTATTGAATGTATTAGAGCTTAGCAGTTAAACATTCAAACTGGAAACTCTAGGATCTGTTTTTAGTCTTATGTCCCTTACTTCTTGGTAATGTGGTGTTAAGTATGTTAACTATATAATATATCCAACTTATTTACATCATTTTTGGAAGCAAAAATGGTATGATTTCTGGTAAGTAAATATAGAGTATTTACTTAATATATTTTAGTTGCTATTTGTCACCCACTGAATATTTTCAGATAGTATTTGGGAAGGAGTATTGGTGATCATTCTTAATTTGTTTGAAATTTTTATATTTCTTTCACATGTTATTTAAGGTAAAATGTGCTTTATTAATGTAATGGGATCATCAGTGATTACAATTTTAATATCATTAAAAGTTCTAATGGAATATCTATTGGTTCCTATAATGCGCAAAGACATATGCTCAAGCTTGAGACTATGTATTAACAAAAATACGTACAATTAACTACTGGAGGACTTATTTCTCTGGATAAGATTAGCATATCATAGGCAGCCAACACTTCCATTGAAACAATTGGATAAAATAGATGATTGTAATCATCATATTTTGAAAAATATCAGAATACTATGGAAGGAATACTTTGTGAGCAAAAATTGTGTAGAGCTGAGCCCTTCCCAGGTGAGCTGATGATATTTAGCCATTTTCTTCCCTGGGATTATTTGTCCATTCTGGATATCGGCTGAGTTCAGAAGGACTCTACTAGAGGAAAAGAAACCAGAAGCACCTTTGATGCCTGTCTGGGAAGGCATGAGGTATAATGTCAAGAAGAGCACAAAGGTACAGCTGGATTTCCCTGTAGGACATTTACTAGGTTCACAGCTTAAGAGGCTAAAGACCTTGTATAGAACTCTTAAAAGTTCAGAGTGAAATGTTCGCTAGTCTCCTGGTTTTGGAAAACAAAATCCTGGTAAGAAAGGGAGCTTGGGAAAAACACAGTATTGGTCACTCTTTTAATATATTCAGCAGATTTGAAATTAGTATGGGTTTGGAAAAATAAAAAAATAAAAAATGAACATGAAAATCACTGTATAGCGGATCTAAATATCTTGAAGCCTTTCAAGCTTTAGGAGAAAGACCTCCCAGATTCCTAATCAATAACCTGAGATGGGGCACAACAGAGATAAACTAGAGATAGAAGAAATCATACTGAAAGAAAACCTTTTCCTGTTCCCTGAAACAGCACAGGGTGTGTATTGAAAAAAAAAAAGAAAGAAAAACAGATCTCTCTCTCTCTCTCTCTCTCTAACTACCCATAAACCTCTAAGTATGCATATTTTCTAATATGCATACTCAGGTTTATTTGTTTTTCCATTTTAAAATGTAGGTGCAGGGGTCTTAATGACTTAAAATGTAAGGCCTTCTCAGTCTAAGGAGCTCCAATCAGTCTGTACAGTACGATTCTGATCTTTATTTTTTCTCTCTGCTGACTTCAGGGAAAGCACTACAGTGGTTAAAATATGTGGAATGCTCCCTGATATCCTAAAATGGTAGGGATTATTATAAAACAAAGAATTGTCAAAGTCTCTGAAGTTCAAACTGGATTCACTTTTATTATAGTCTCTTCTTCTTGGATCAGAGCTTGCTATGATGTATAGTTGTTTCTTTATTCACATTTATTGTTCACAGAAACAGTGACTTGTCAAGATAGATATGATAGATTTCGAAGTCAGAAATCTGGGTATAGGAGAAAGTTGCTATAAAAAATAGACTTCAAAATACAGTGACCTAAAGATAATAGATGTTTATGTTACTTTAATAGAACAGAGCCTTATATTTAGGAAGGTAAAAAAGCATGGAGTAGCATATATCCAATGATACATTGCACAGACCAACATATAGTCTCCAACTGGACAGCCATGTGTATGTACAGCTATAATGTTATTATTAATAGAATGGAATAAAGAGATATATGAACTTTGGAGTATTTTACACAGAGATTAACATTCAGTTTCTAAACCATAAGAGAAATGTTAGTTTAGACCTAACCTCAAAATTTCACTAAACATTGGATGGAGAGTATCAATCACATGGAAATGCTGTGAGAATTATTATATATATTCTTGGCCAAAGTGGGTGCTCAATATTGGTTGATAACTTTGTTTTTGCTTAGGATTCATTTGATAATTTTTTATTTATCTGTCTGTCACCATTCTAACATCTATGTATCATCCATATTTATCTTTTATAATTTCATAATTACCCAATTATCTTGAATGGTCTTGCCTTTGGTTTCAACTTTGGTAGTAAATTATATTTTGTCTTTTAATAACACCTCTTATAGAAGCTGTTGTTCTGTAAATTCTTTTTATTGAGTGAGATTTAACCTTCACAGCATGCTTGAAACATAAGTTGAATTGACAGAAAAAAATATTGTTACAATAATTTATTAATAATATTCATTGCCTCCACTTATCTATTATAACTATCTGAATAAAAATAATTCATCCAAAAACTGTAGAAATACATAACACACATACACAGAACGTCCTTGAGTAACTTTGTTTCATTCATTATCCTTTCATTATAATGTTGATGAAAAGAAAAAAAGAATCAATTCTCTTTTTGGGACACTGTGTGGAGTCTGTATATTTTCCCCGTGGGTTTTCTCCGCATACTCTGGTTTCTTCCCACATCCAAAAGATGTGCCCATTAGTTGAATTAGTGTGTTTGCACTGTCTCAGTCTCAGTGAGTGTGAGTGTGTGAGTGCACCCTGCAATGGAATGGCATCCTGGCCAGGGCTGTTTCCCCTCTTGTACCCTGAGCTGCCAGCAGAGGCTTTGTCTACCCGCGACCATGAACTGGAATAAGTGAGTGTATAATTATCTTACTTCTTTTTATTACTCATTCTTTAGTGTATATATAGCTCATGTTTATCTCAATATTTAATATTAGAAGAGTTTTGGTCTTTATTTAGAAATTTGATGATGTTTTCTGACTAGAAGTATGTAGTAGGAACTTAACTCATGTTTATATCAATTAGCCTATTGTAAAATTGGTTTAATTATGCTATTTTGCTTAAATCAAAGTTTTCAAGAACCTGTCAATGATATGACATCGAGGACTTACTGTCTGTGTGTTTATGTATGTGTGTGTGTATACACTTATACACACACACATTCCAACACTCGTCAATAAATAACTTGATTGTAACCACTAGGCAAATGGCATGGGGCATTAGTTTCCTATTGGTGCCATAATAAATTACCATGAATTTAGCAGCATGAAACACTCACTTATTATGCTACATTCCTGTAAGTTGGACTTCCACACACATCGTCACTTAGTTGGTACTCTGTCTGTCACAAGGCCAAAATCAAGGTGACAGCAGACTGTGTTTCTTTCTGGAGGATCTGTGCATGAATCCACTTCCGGGTTCATTTGGGGTGTTGACATGATTCAGTACCATTGTGGCTATAGGACTGGAGTCCCCTTTGCTTTCTGGATGTTGGTTGGGGTCATTCTTAGCTTCAAGAAGCCACATGCATTGTGCATTTCATGGTTCATGAGGCATTTCAGCTTCAGTGATAGCAATGATTAGTCACCTCCTCATCATGCTTTGAATATCTATGATATGCTCATCTACCTCATGTCTCTTCTGCCTTCCTTCTCTGTTGCATCTGACTGTTCTTTCTTTTCTGTTTTTAAGTGCTCCTATGATTACATTGAGCATACCTGGATAATCCAGAATAATCTCTCTAAATTGAAGGTCAGCTTATTAGTAAATATAATTACATCTTCAAAGACCCTTCATAGCAAACCCTAGATTAGTATTTGATTGAATAATCAGGGGATAGGAATCCTAGAAGTGGCAACTGCATCTTAAGAATCTGCCTACCACAAATGGAAAATCTGGAAATTTTATTCTTTACATTAATTTATGTAATAAGCCATTCTGACTGTGAATAAAAAGGAAATTGATAGGTTGATCCTGCAAATTGTCATAAGATTTATGCACATGAATTCAATAAATAGTGGTGACTACAAACAGACATTTTGAATTTGTAATTATAGCATGTGGCATTAATTAACTAGTTGCATTTTTACAGAGATCAAGCTTCATTTATTTCCTTGAAGTAACTGAGCAATTTTCAGTGGGATTCCAATTTCCATTTTATATTTCATAAATATAATGTATCATATTCTGACTATATTCCCGTAAGAAAAATGCTACTATTTGGGAGATTAATCTTATAAAATATGAAGCCATTTATTAACTTTGTTCCAGAGATCTTAAGACTTAGTTAGTACTATCAACTTGTTGTGAAATCCACCTTCCATCTCATTTTCTAAAAATAAATTTGGGCCCTAAAGAATTAATTGACTTCTCTAAGCTCATACAGTGAGTCAGTGAAGAAAGGAAAGTGATGTTTCTGCTCCCTTCTCTTAATTGCATCTGTTAGACTATATTACCTTGTTTTAGAGAGTTAAGTTTTTATATCCTTTCATTAACTGAGCTCTCAAGTACTATATAAACCTTTATAACAGAGGAGGAAATTTGAAAAAAAATTATTTCCTTTTAACCAATAAGTTCAAAAATTTAATGTAAATTACACTAAAATAAAGTTTTCTGCTTGCTTTTATTACTCTTTTGCTTAGAAGTAGAAGAGGTTGTGATGTCCAGAAGACTTTAAAGGCCTCACAGAGCTTCATTGACATTAGGGTATTTACATACCAAATAGTTATTAAAAGCATCAGTTTTATAGTGCAAGCAAAAAGGAATAAAACCATGATTAATTTTTCATGAAAGGCTTATAGGTTTTGGAAATGAATAAAATGTTGTTGAGAACATTTTTTAATAGTCATTTAAAAAAACAATTCAAGATATTAATAAGGTAAAATTCTGGAGGATTTATATTTTACCTACAAAATATTTTCAAATAACCCAATAATCACCACCATTAAAAGGAATAGCAATTATTTGCTGTGTATTTAATTTGTGTATGATACTTTTTATAGTCCTAAGGATAAGAGATATTTATAAATTTGACCCTGCAATTACAACCCTAAGAATAAAGGTAGAAATATGGATCACATATATAAAATTATTGTTTTGAAAATAATTGAAGTAGCTTAGGATCAAAGGAGTGTCAGAGTATGGCAATTCAGAGAGAGTAGTTGTAACTCACAATTTGTTTAGGAGCAGTGCTTCTCAAAGTGTGGTCCCTGGACCATCAATATCACCTGGGAACTTGAGTTACCCATCCCTCTTCAAGACCTATTGAACTTCTGGAAAGGAGACGAGCCCCCTGCACTTTTACAAGCCCTCTAGGTGATTCTGAGAGTTAAAATTTGTGAGAATCACTGGTCTGATGGATAAGAGGAAAATAAAAAAAAAATTTGAAAGCCTCGAATGCATGAGAAGGAATTTTCATTAAGTCTTAATACCTAGAGAACTTGAGCTTACCTTTTGAATTGAGAATTTTAAAAGATTACTTTGTGTGCCAAATTATTTGGGAGAGAGATTAGGAACAGATAAAGAACACAAATATTTATTTTCTTTTTATACAAAATACAAACAACATTTTGAGAGCACTCTGAGAATGAAGTTTATTCCAAGTAGGTAATGTTTACTGAAAGGCAAAAACTGGATAACAGAGTGATGTTAATATAGCAAGCAAGATAAGCAGTAGATTCCACGTTAATATAAAGGAGCTTATTACTCACATAACTTTCTGTTCTTTTATGTCAAAATAATTAAGAAGAGATGATGATACATTTATATAAGATTGCTCCATTATGCAGAATAAAGGGAGTGAATCTACCTCTCCCTCAACTCTTAAAGCTTCATTATATAAAAATATGTCCCTCCCTGCTTTCCTTAGAGGAGGGGCAACAATTTATATAATGATTTATGGAAAGTATCTCATTAAAAAATCATCATATCTCATTAAGTAAATATATTTAATATTTCTGTAGAAAATCATAAATGATTATGTTTATTTTTGATTTTCTTTATTTTCTTCTGAATATTTTTTCTTTTATTATTGTTAAAATTTTAAAAATATTTAAATCCTGGCCTACATATGAGACATAAGTGAAATGGCTAAATCACTATAGTAATTAGAAAAATTATGAAAAATTCTTCATGTATTATCAAAGTACTCAGAATTATAAGCCTCACATCAAAAAGATTAAATATTTTGAGTTGTCAGCTTTGGAGCTCTTGTGTCAGTTTTGTATCAATTTGCTTTATCTCTAGTGTAGTGTACACAAGTTAACTAGCCCATTATACCAATACCTGAACAGTTTAGTATGCAAACAAAATAACACAGATGTAGGCAACTTGTACACAAATTTCAAACAGAAGTTTCTCTAGGAACATTTTTCAAAAATGAACTTTCTGAAGCATTTTTGGAAGGCTGAGAGAATATTCTCTGAAATTTTAGTTTATTATTGAATTTTATTTTGGAATAATCAAAGGATATAAACGTGGATTATATAGATAGCAAAACGTTTTTAGCATGTTACCTTCACAAGATTTTAGTGCTGGCATTTGTTTTTGTATTTACAGTAAAGCTGGCACAAACAAGCTGGTAAGAAATGAGTTGAGGTGGATGTAATATGTAAATGATAACCACTGTGCCAAATAAAGCAGAATGAAATTAAAGGACATTGCTCTAAAGATGGCTTCCAGTTTGTTCAAACAGAAAACGTGTTGAAATATGGAATATAAAAAAGGTATAATATCAGTTATCCAATGTTAAGTAGTAGTTTAGTCAAAGCATATATCAGTGGCCTGTGCCATAGGGGCATAATGATAGCTAATATTTCTGTAGTGATTCAACATGACAGGTGACAGTAATAGTTCTAAATGCTTAACATATATTAGATCATTTGATTTTATAATAATCCTGGAAGGCAGGTCCATTTATTACTCCAATTTTATAGATAAGAAATCAAAGACACAGAAAGATTAAGCAACTTGTTTAAGGTCACACAGCTAAAAGTGGAGCTGGAATTGAAAGCAGGGAAAGGTTTTGCTTGTGCTTGTAATCTTAACCACCATGCTATGAGTGTGCAGATTATTAGATGTATATTATATTTAATGCAATATTTACAGCAAATATTGTCATGATCATTCATATTCAAGGATAATTTATCAGAAGGTTTTATCAGCTGTAGGAGTAAAAATTAAGAATGTTTCTCACCAATTTTCAAAATCAGAAATTATAACATTTTATTTCAGAGTAAGATGAGAGGATCACAAATGGTTTGCCACATGGTATTAAACAATCCAGTGACTATTTACTCTTTTGTATTGAAAAAGCTAGAAATAATGAAAGTCAAATTTCAAAGGAGATCTTTTTCTTTGAACTTAAAGACCATATAGAATCCTGATTTGCTTCATTTTTTTCATCGGATAGGTAAACACAAAATTTTCATTATGATTCTTTTAAAAGACTTGTCATGAATATAAACACTTTATTCTATGTTTTAAACATTCATAATAATAACATTAGTACCTTTATGTATGAACACATGCTTAAATGTATATGCCCTGAGTATATCTAAAACACTTCTATATTTAATATTAAATAACATTTATTTCAAAATAATATAAGGTACATATTCTGGTCTTCATCTTTTCTTTGTGGACTTTGTAATATCTAAGAATCATCAAAATACTAACTTAAAAATTCACATAACTCTTCAGAATTATAATATGTTTTTAAAATAGAGACACAGATTCCTATTGCAATAAAAATATTGTTAATAAATGTCTATTTCAAAAAATACATGCCCTCTTAGAAAATAATTTGCAATAGAAAATTTCTGAGGTATTCTCAATTTAATACAACATTCCTTTTGACAGATGAATACTAGCCAAATATAACTCAGGATATTACATATTAAAAAGAAGCATAATGAAATCCTTATCCATAAGTTAATAATAAATTAAATAATATACTTATATTAGAATTATGTTGTAGAAAATAGGAAATTCTACATTGGTAGCAGCTAGAAAGAAACACATATAAAAAAGATTCTTAGAAAAACAGCCCAATCATATAGTAAATGCTATTTTGTTTAAAATAACTATGGTCTAAATTTTCAAGAAGGGTAAAAAATAGCCAGCCACAGAAGCATTTAGACCATGTACACTTTTCAAAAATGAACCACCAATATTCACCATAGAGTTTGTGAATGTATTAAATTGGGTTTTTTTTCCCCCCAGAAGTGTGCCTGGTTTAGAAACCAGAACTGCTTTCTAAACACATGATGACAGAATATTAGCAAATGTGCTTAAAATCATTTTCTTAAGCCAATTATCTTTTACAATTTCATAACTATTATGTTCGTCCTGGATTTTGAAGAGAGGCTAAATTCCCTTAAACACTGACAATTATTTAAAAATATTTTATAGTTTAAGAAAGTAAACTGAATGGCAGTTTATTTCTGTCTAAAGAGATATAATAGCTTTATTTTATTTAGCTGCCTTTTATTGTTTAATTTTGAAGGACATTTAATTCATTTATAGGCACATGCCTGCCCTATTAGAAACAGTCTGAGGAAGAGGGAGATGGAGCACGTGATTTTGAAAGGTATTTCTGAACAAGTGATCCATGTCAGCCAACTGAAATATTTGATCCCATTTCTCTTGAAGCTATTGTTTCTTTGGAAGGGTAACTTGCTGTTAAAATGGAGAATTGACGCTTGCTGCTACAGTTAAAATGGTCTGCCCCTCAAGGCTCTTAGGGAAAATAGCTGAAGAATGCAGAGTTTAAACTGGTTCTTGTTGTTTCCATTGGAGTCTTAACATTTACTTGCTTTTATTGATCTGAGGCTTATTAAATAAGTCTAGTAACTTAGTATTGTACAGTCTAGTGATTTATGCGTGTAGTCTTTAAATAGTGTGAGTCCTGGGAGAACGGTAAGCCTAGAGACTATTAATAATATTCTTAATTATTTGCTGTTTTCCAATCTTTCCTGTCTTTTAAATTCAAACAATGGTGAATATTTTTAAATACATAGCTTTGTGAAGAAATACATAATTAAGCATGAATATTTGTTTATCTTACAAAGATATATTACAGAAACTGATGTGAATCGATTTATTTTTGTGGCATATACCATCATCTGAGTATATTATGTTTATTCTTGCTTTTATCCTTGATAACTGTGACTTGGATAGAAGAGCTATGTGCCACCTTCCTAATCTCCTTGCATCTAGGGTGGCTATTTGCCATCCCATAATTAGAAATCTGCCGAGGTTTCTGCTTAGGCTTTGTTTTACTGACAGAAAGAAAATGACACGGATTTTCCCTCATCCTCTCTCATTCCTAACTTAAAAGTAGACCTAATGCCAGAAGCTGAAGCAGCTTCCAGGCAACCAGGAAGCAGCAAACATGAGGCAAAGAATTACAGAAATGTTGCCTATAATAGTGTTGAGTCCTCAATCAGCAGGAGCCTCTGGCTTTGCCTGATTTTATTGTTCGGTTTGAAAAAAAACCCACAATTTTCTAAGAGGCAACATTAAGGTTTTCTGTTACTTGCGGCTATACCCAATATTAATTTTTTTAATAGTGAATGAAGTATAGTATATATCCAGTAGAATCCATAAGTCCCATGCACCAATAGCATTATTTTTTTCAACTGTGCAAATTTTATAGCTGTCACATGCCCACAGGCTCACCAGCTGTGTGACTGCAGAAGGACATGTGGGGAGTAGGCGATTCCCCTGCATTGTGTGTGGTCTGCAACCTGCCGCTGCTGCTACTCTCTAGGCCTCTGACTATGAAGATGGTGGTTTCCCAGAGAGTCCCAGCAGCTACACTCACATTTAAGGAAGAGTTCATAGCCTAGCCCTATAGCATGAACTTTTGGCAAATGGGAAATAAAAAGGTAGGAGAGAGCTGAAGGCAGATAAAATCTTATCTCTCCCTCCCCACAACAGATTATTCAGAGACTCACTAATTCATACAGTCTTTCTAAGGTTGTCCACCAAGACTGAGCAAACCATCAACTGTGCTTACCAGAAACAGAGGCTATCTTCGTAATGCAACTCCTTGTATCCTTGCATTTTCCCTATTTTTTTTCCTGCCTCAATTCCATTACTCCCTTATTTTTGCATCCCTGGAACTGCACTCCCCATGATGTCATGCCATGTGTATCTTTCCTCAGGACATATTTTCTGGAAATATGGGCTAAGAAAACTAATTTGGTTGGAAAATATTTCTCTGAAATAAGACTTTATTGTAGTCACTTCAATGCATTGCAATTTTCCCTCTCCACCCCACCGATGCTTATCCTGAACACTTTGTTTCATAGTTTATAAGGTTCTAACAGTAAGCTCAAGTGAATAATTACCCATATTTTCAATAGTGCTTGAGATATTTTTAATTTACTTGAATTTTATTGAAATATGATACAAAAATAATTGAAATAGTTTTCTTGAAGCTAACTAGTACTCTGCAATTTTATTGAACAATATCATATTATGATAAAACACCTATGTATAATATGCATATGAACAGTTGACCCTTGAACAACACAGACTTGAACTGTGCAATCCATTTTTAAACACAGTTTCCTCCCTCTCTGCCACCTCTGAGAAAGCAAGACCAACCCCTCTTCTTCCTCCTCCTTCTCAGCCTACTCAACATGAAGATGAGAATGGAGACTTTAATAATGATCCACTTTCACTTAATGTAAATATATTATTATATACATTATATTGTATATTATATACATTAAATATATAGTAAATGCATTTTCCTTATGATTTTTCTTAGTAATATTTTTTCTCTAGCTTACTTTATTGTAAGAATATAGTATGTAATACATATACAAAATATGTGTTAATTTACTGCTTATGTTATCAGTAATGATTCCTATCAACAGTAGACTATTGGTACTTAAGTTTCTGGGGAGTCAAAAGTTATATATGAATTTTTGAGTGCATGGGAGGTCAGTGACTCTAACCCTCATATTGTTCAAGGGTCAGCAACCCTAACCCCCACATTGTTCAAGGGTCAAAAGTATGTATATAGCATACGTGTGTGTGTATATACATATGTGCATATATATGTATATTTATTAAAATTTCTTAAAATTAAGAAAGTAAATAGAAGCACTTTTTTAATAGTAATTTCATTTGACTCAAATGTAAGTTTGAGTCATAGTCCCTTAGTACACTAATTACCATCAAGCTGGTACATATAAAGTCTCCTAAATATGTCTTTCTAGACTGTAGTAGTAATCAGAAAGTAATCAGGAATTTTTTAAAAAAAAATGAATTTCCTTAAACAAGTATCAGCAGTAGGGGAATAATTCAAGGAAGGTTAAGCCTTGTCACATCTTGTAGGAGGTTTTGAATAGAAATCTTTTTACAGAGCACAGTTAATTTAATTTGAATTTAAAATCTTGACTCTTTATTGACCCCCTTATTTTAAAACTGATGAACTAAAGACTTAATGGATTTTTAAAAAACTTAATGAGAATCAGGTTTAAACCGCACACCCACTCCCAGAAGAAAACCTTTTACAGGTGTAACAGATGAATTACTATCAAATATTTTATAACAAAGCAGAAATATCTTACATATTATGAATACGTATAATAGGTAGAATTTCCTACTCTTACTCCATTTGTCAAGCTAGGAGACACAATTCCCTAAAATCAGATCAGTTTAGAATGACAAAGCCTTTAACCAAACATCTATAGAATAGAAGCCAATACACTGGATAATGATAGCTATAAAAATAATCCAAAATTCATAACGAATCTCAGAATTTATCAAGCCTGAAAATCAGCCGAGACAAATATGCTACAATAATCTCCGAAAAGCCTTAAAACCTTTACAGGAAGATATTGAGACAGCAAATTCTAGTTTGGAGCTGTTCTAAATTTTTAGATATTAGCAATGTTGTACAGTTATTACACGGTGCTTTTTGATACTATTCTTTTTCCCAATCCAAATAAAACATCTATTTCCTCTTCCACATGACTGCCTCATAAAATATTAGAAAATAGCTATTCATAATAATAGATAATACTGAGTACTTACTAAAAGTCCAGCACAATTCTAAGGGCTTTCTCTGAATCAACTCAAGTATTTCTACTTTATAAGGTAGGTGCTACTTTAAGGCACATAGAGGCTAAGTCATCATTGGTTTTAACAATAGTAAGCTCTAGAGAGCGAGGAAAAATGTCATAGTAAAGGTGACCTCCTGGCTCCCTGCTCCCAGAGAAAGAGGTAAAGAATTTGCTCTGCTGTGCACGAGTGGATCACCCACCTACAAGAACAGCATTGCGAAATGGCAGAGAAACAGAGTGGCACACACAACATAGGGGAAAAAAATTAAAAAAGATAAATGGGAGATAGCATTGCAAAGTCTGGAGAGAGCCAGATAATACAGAGTGTGGGGCAGCTGCATCTGCCCGGCCAGCGAGTGCAGTGAGATCTGACCCACAGGAGAACGTCCTGCTTCCTCACTGACCTCCATGCCCACTGAGACAGGGACCTGCCTGAAGTCAGTCAAAATCGTGGCAGGAAACATTGGGGTTTGTGGAGAGCTCAATAACGGGAAGCATTTTGAACTCCCCAGAGCTCTGTGCTAGGCCTGCACTGGGCATACGGAAGGACTGGTCTGAGCTACCGCTGGAGGGAGTTAGGAGACAGGCATGTCACCTCCAGCAGTTAGCAGGTCCAGAACAGTGGAGTGAACACTGAAAAGGGGACTCTATCCTGGAAACCGCTGTGGGTGACTAAGCTGGCTCAGGGTGGGTCAGAAAGAGCAAGACCTCCTGCCAGACAGGCATGAGATTGTGGGAGGGCAACACAAAAGAGACAAGGGGCCATCCTGATGTCTCAGCTCCCAAATCCGGCATCTGCCAACTCCTGAATGGTCTAGCGCTAGTGCTCTGCGAGTGGGCAGCTGCCATTTTTGGAGTCCACAACCCAGACACCTTGGTGCACTATGGTTTTGGGCAACACCCTTCCTCCAGGCTGGGGACTCTCGTGACAAGCTCTACCCTTCCGTGACCTATTGTCAACTAGCCAGGTCCATTTTGACAGGTGAATTTTGAGTACTTCCCCAGTTATGGGAGGCTAACACCTGTGGGATTCACAGGCACTGGGGCGCTGAGTGGACTCAGGCATCACTCCTCCCCCTAGCACAGCAACTTTTTCATGCCAAAAGTGTTAGGCTCCACCCCTGGAGGTAGGGAGAGGCAAGAAAAGCCGCTTTCCCTGTGTGACTGGCATGAGTCTGTGGGGCCTTGGCGCAGATGAATACTTGACAGCCCAGTGACTCTGCCTATCAGACCTGCTTAGGTCATCCAGTAGGAACATTACTCCGGGGCCTGATCTCCCTGTTCAGTTGGCTGTCAATAGTGGGGTTCATGGTCAGGGAAGGAAAACCCTGGCCAGAGGCCACAGCAGGTGCACCAAGTAAACCCTCTCATCAGGAGCAGCCTCCCAGTGTGGTGGAAGAGCTCTGAACAACATATTAGCGGCTCCCCCTAGCAGCAGATCAAGCAACCTTAGAAGCACACACATCCAGGCTGGTAGGTAGCAGCTGCAATCTGCCTTGCTCCTACAATGACTTTAAGGAGGGATAGGATCCAATTAACCCTCAGGAGTGGCAAGATCCTTCCTAAAGATTGGGGACGAGTATTCCTCACCTGGGGACCAGAAACCAACACAAAAACATCAGATTACCTCAATTTCTGGCTCCTCCACACAATCTACAATCAATGACAGAGAGGGTAACCCCAAGGCTCAACACAGTGCCCTCCATCTCAAACTATTAGAGGGCAGTGGAGTTATACACACAGGTGTGATTTTCCACATGAGAACTTAAGCTGGGGGACAAAATTCACTAATCTCCACTGGAAAGAGGTGAAGACAACAGGTCAGAGGTAACCCAACTTGCCAAAATACCTCCAAGGCAATACAAGACCAGCACGCCTCCTCCCACCACTGTTAAGGAATGTCCCTTGTGGGCTTGAAGTTAAGGGCACAAACCAGTCCTAGCACTCCCAGCTGTCAATCAATTACCCTGATGAGAAAGAACAAGAGAAAGAACATGAGGAATATGAAAGAGCAGAGAGAAAAGACACCCCCAACAGAAATCAAGAGACCCTAAAAATCCGATACTAATTTAAATGAAATGATTAAATTGATGAAGGAAGAATTCTGAATATAGATTGTAAGGAAACTCAATGGAATTGAAGAGAAAATAGAAACCCAACACAAAGCAACCATGAGAACAATACAGGAAATGAATGAAAAATTCTTTAAGGAAATTGAAATAATATGAAAAAAACAAACAGAAATCTTGGAAATGAAGGAGGCATTCAAGGAACTTCAAAACACAGTGGAAAGCCTTAAAATAGAATGGATCATGCAGAGGCGAGAATCTCAGAGCTGAAAAAGCACACAGAAGCAAGAGACAAGACCAAAACATACAAGATATGTGGGATTATATAAAGAAACCAAATATAAGAATTATAGGCATCCTGGAGAGAGAAGAAGAAAATACACAAGGGCTGGAAAATCTATTTCTTGGAATACTGGAGGAAAATATGCCTGGCCTGGCCAGAAACCTAGATATCCAGATACAAGAAGCACACAGATCTCCTGGGAGACTCAACATGAAGAGGCAAACACCATGTCACATAATTATCAGACTGGCCAAAGTAAACATGAAAGAGGAAATTCTTTGCATAGTAAGATGAAAGCCACAGACAACCTACAAAGGAAAACCTATCAGGCTAACTGCAGACTTCTCAAATGAAGCCCTACCAGCCAGAAGGGACTGGGGACCCATCCTTAATCTTCTTAAACAGAACAATGGCCAACCTAGAATGTCTTACTAAGCACAATGAGTAAGACATTACTCTCTCCTTCATCTAGGAGGGAGAAATAAAGACTGTCCCAGAAAAGCAATCACTGATGAAATTTGCGAAGACCAAACCTGCTCCACAGGAAGTACTCTGACCTACATTACACACTGAACAGCGCAATAGACACTCGTCAAATTAAAAACACTCGAGTTAAAGCCCAGAACCGGATTCCACAATGGCTCGAGAGGTAAAACAAAACAATAAGAACTTACCGAACAATATGAACAGAAATCTACCACAAATATCAAGTCTCTCAATAAATGTGAATGGCTTGAATTGTCCTTTGAAAAGACATTGGCTGAGTGGATAAAACACTATAAGCCAAGTATCTGCTGTCTCCAGGAAATGCATCTAACCCACAAAGATGCTTTCAGACTCAAGGTCAAGGGTTGGAAAACAAATTTTCAGGCAAATGGAAACCAAAAAAAAAAGCGGGGGTAGTGATTCTGATTTCAGACAGCATAAATTTTAAAATAGCAAAAGTAAAGAAAGACAAAGATGGTCACTATAATATGATGAAAGGAAAAATCCAACAAGAAGACTTAACAATTCTTAATATCTGTGCACCCAACACAGAAACACCCAGATATATAAAGCAAACCCTGTATGAACTAAATAGCATGATAAACAGTAATGCCATAGTAGCGGGGATTTCAGCACCCCACTGTCTGAAATGGACAGATCCTCCAAACAAAAAATAAACAAAGAAATAATGGACTTAAACAGAGGTCTAGAACAAATGGATCTAACAGACATCTATAGAACATCCCACCCAAATAAAGCCAAAAATACATTCTTCTCACCAGCTCATGGAACTTTCTCCAAAATCTACTATATCCTAGGCCACAAATCAGACCTCAAAACATTTTAAAAAATAGAAATTGTACCAAGTATCTTCTCAGACCATAGTGGTATAAAACTAGCGATCAATTCCAACAGAATCGCTCACCACTTCACAAAGTCATGGAAATTAGACAATCTATTGCTAAATGACTGCTGGGTGAAGGAAAAGATTCAGATGGAGATCAAAAAATTATTTGAATTAAATGATAACAGGGACACAAGCTATCGAAACCTGTGGGATACAACCAAAGCATTCCTGAGAGGAAAACTAATAGCATTAAATGCTCACATCCAAAAGACAGAAAGCTCACAAATTAACAAACTAATAAACCATCTCAAGGAACTGGAAAAGGAAGAACAAATTAATTCTAAACCTAGCAGAAGAAAGGGAATAACTAAGATTAGAGCAGAACTAAATGAAACTGAGAATAAAAGAACTATACAGAAGAGAGATAAAACCAAAAGCTGTTTTTTTCAAAAAGTTAAACAAAATTGATAGCCCTCTTTCTAGATTGACAAGAACTAGAAAAGAAGGGACTTTCATAAACCCAATCAGAAATGAAAAAGGAGAGATCACTACAGACATCATGGAAATACAAAACATTATCTTTGAATACTATAAAAATCTATATACCCACAAGCTACAAAATGTGGAGGAAATGGACAAATTCTTGGAAACACAGACCTCTCTAAGCTCAATCAGGAGAAAATAGAACTCCTGAACAGACCAATATCAAGTGCAGAAATTGGAGCAGTAATAAAAAATCTTTCAAAAAACAAAAAAGTCCCAGACCAGATGTGTTCATACCTGAATTTTACCAAACATACAAGAAAGAACACACACTTATACTGCAGAAATTATTCCAAAACATTGAGAAGGATGGTATCCTCCCCAACTCATTCTATGAATCCAATATTAAGTTGATGCCAAAGCCAGGACAGGATGCAGCAAAAAAAGAAAGCTACAGACCAATATCCCTTATGAATATAGTTGTTAAAATTCTCAACAAAATTTTAGCAAACTGAATCCAACAGCACATGAAAAAATAATTCACTGTGACCAGGTGGGGTTTATCCCAGGGATACAAGGCTGGTTCAACATACACAAATCTATAAATGTAATTCACCACATAAATAAAAGCAAGAACAAAGACCATATGATTCTGTCAACAGATGCAGAAAAATCATTTGATAAAATCCAGCACACTTTTATGATAAAAACCCTCAACAAAATAGGCATACCTGGGACATTCATTAAAACTATTAAGGCCATATATGACAAACCCACAGCCAACATCATATTGAATGAGGAAAAATTGAAAGCATTCCCGCTTGGAACTGGAACCAGGCAAGGTTGCCCACTATCTCCACTTCTATTCAACATAGTGCTGGAAGTCCTTGCCAGAGCAATCAGAAAAGAGAAGGGAATTAAGTGTGTCTGAATAGGGGCAGAAGAGTTCAAACTCTCACTCTTTGCTAATGAGATGCTATTATACCTAGAAAATCCCAAGGATTCATCCAACAGACTCCTGGAATTGATAAATGAATTCAGTAAAGTCTCAGGATACAAAATTAATGCACACAAATCAGTAGCATCAGATATATTTAAATGATCTAAGATATATGTGCATGTTGAAGATCCAAAGTGACCTTTACAACATATCTATCAGTAACTTTCATTTATTTTCATCTATCATAAAACCAACTGTTTTCATGGCAGCACAGTTGGCATAGGCTCAAAAGTATTAGTCTCTCTGTTGGGACACCATGTTAACAACATTCTCCTGTTGCTTGTCCATTTGCTTTGCTCGGCAAACCTCCAGATTCATTAAAAAAATAATAATAAGGTTAAAATTATTCTCATAGAGCAATCTGGGGATAAATTAACAAATATCTGCAAAGAATGGTAGAAGCAGCAATTCAACATAAATACTTAAAGATTATTACAACAAGAGTTATGAAGACTACTTTTAGATTATGGTATTTGGTAGTTTTAGAAATTGTTTTATTTTATATCCACATATATCTAGAATTTTTTGAATAAAGGCCATATGACTATTGAATTGGGGAATGCATAAAGAAATATCAAATAATTTATATCAGGAAATTACATTGTTCACTTCTCTTCAAGAAATTATGAGTTTAACATTCCAAATAATAATACTTTGTGCTTATACATATGAATTCCACTAAGACTGTAAAGTTGGGAGATTCAATTATCCATTCTTCAATGCAATGAAGCTTGCAAAGTGCCTGGAGCTATCCACACAAAGATAATGCTGAGATATTTCTATATTACAGCACATTAATATAAAGGTATTTGGAGCAAATATACATTTTGTGACATGTTATTATATGTCATAACAGTAGTTTCATTTACATATGATTTTATTGAGCTGTATCTTCTTGAGCTGTACAATGATAAACATATGATATTAAGCTAGTAAAAGATTATAGATTTAGCAGAGAAAAAATATTAAATATCCATGTTTAATAAACTCTCTAATATTCTTACTTTTAATTCATATTGTCAATGATATCACCATTTTGTGATCTGTGGAAGTATATTTTTCTCGTTTTTAAAAAATACAAATTTAGATTAATAAACTCACATACCCTAAAATCATTTGCATATAACAGTAATTTATATCTCTATTTTTCTTCTTTGATCAATTTTTATTTCATGTAGATGAGTTTTAAAAGCTTTATATTTTGAATCTTTACCACTGCCTGATTTGTAGTAAAATGCAAGAGAACATTTTTGCAAGTGCAGAAAGAGTAATCATCTATGAAAAATCCCAAATGTGTCAGAAAATCACCCCATCTCCTTTAGAGAAATATACTAGAATATTGAGGTAAGAGTATATTTAAAAATTTCCTATATGGTCTAGTATGTCATATAAATATTATATAAAATAGGCACTCAATATATGTCCAGAAATAATTTTCCTTTTATAGTCACATAACATGTTCATTCCATGATATTGAAAAGCATTATACAGACAAGTGTCTGTGATTGACTAGGCTTATTTAATGCTTCTGAAACTCTTTTGAAAAAATGTATGGGTCTTATATGATAGACACAGTAGTCTGACAGATAAAGTAAGAAAGTGCCTTAACACTGAAACTAATTAATAATTATAATATTAGACAATTAATATTTATGAGAACTTAAAGTATATTAGGCATTTTGAAAGTCATTTGAAGAGACTAGGTATGTTCTATGATAGCTTAAATCAGTAATACCTGAGTTACTTTCTAGTCTTTTAAGGATAAAAAAAATGAAAATGAAACATAGGCTATAAATGCAGCAAAAAGGAAGGATGGAAGTAGCAAAAATCCAGAACAAGAAAATGAAATTAAAATTAGATATTTATGTTAGATGATTATATTTTTACAAACTCACCTATTAAAAGAAATAGGTGGTTTAATATTAAAATAACTAAATTAGCCTTGGGGAGAATGCAAAGAAAAAATGAAGTGCTATATAATTGACAAACATTTGAAATAGCACAACTCAGAATAATTGAAAATACAAGTGCATGCTAAGGCAAACCAGTTAAATTTATACACAAATAAAGCAAAATTTATAACATTTATATTATAAAGTTTAAGTACAAAGGTAAAAATAAATCTTATAATTGTAAATTCTGCTTTGTGTTTGTTTGTTTGTTTTTTTAACATTATGGTCCTTCCTGGTATAATTCAACTAGAACTTGAATAAACTAATTATAAAAGCAAATAGAACCAAACAAATATGCTCCTTAAAAAAAAAGAACAACCAACAAAAATGCAAAACAAAACAAACACAGCACATGGTTTCAAAGATGTTACTGGAGTTAGAAAAATTAAAGAGAATACCTGCACAATCAAATAAAACATGAAAAATTAACTGACCCCTGAGCAAGGTCAAGTGAAGTATGCAATGTAAAGATGCACCTGTTCTGGAGGCAAAGGCGAGCAGCAGCAAAAGAATTTAGAGATTAAACTTTGTGCCTTTGAAGAGTAAGAAAATGGTCCAACATCCTAGAAATGATAACACAGGGTGAAAAATAAAGATTTTTTGTCTTCCTGTTTGAATCTCTTTGCAAGATAATTGACTCTTAAAGCAATAATAAAAACAGTATCTTGTGGAGTTTATGACATATTAGAAGTAAAATGCATGGTACTCATATGACAAAACCAGGAGAAATGAAGATGAAGTATAATATTGTAAGTATCTTGAACTATAGTTGAAGTGGCATAATATCACTTGCAAGCAGACTGATAAATTAAAGCTGTATGTGATCAATCTTAAAACAACTACCTAAATAGCAAAGCTTTATAGTTTATTAGTCAACAAAGGAGGTGATATGAAATAAAAATATTCAACTAATTAAAAAAAAGGCAGTAAAAGGGACAAAAATGGAACAGACAAGTAGAAAACAGATGCCAAAATGCATGATATAAATCCATTAATATAAAAATCACAGTACATTTAAATAGTTTAAATAAATAATTTAAAAGGCAAAGATCATCAGACCTAAGTAAATATACATAAATATAAGGTTCATAATACGATTAATGTCAGTGCTTCCAAAATCAACCTATAGATTCAAGAAAATGCCAAAAATCTCAACAGACTTTTGTGTATAATGTTTATTTAAAAATTTTCATAAAAATGCAAAAAAATCTAAACTATTCAAATGGTTCTAATGAAAAAGAACAAAGTTGGAAGGCTTATACTACTTTATTTTGAACATTATTATAAAGTCATAGTAATCAATAGTGTGACATTGGAGGGGATGGGTGTATACCTACATGAAGAGTGCGATGTGCACTGTCTGGGGAATGGACACGCTTGAAGCTCAGACTCGGGGGAATGGGAGGGTCATGGGCAATATATCTAACCAGAACTTTTGTACCCCCATATAAGCTGAAATAAAAAAAAAGATGAACAAATAAATAAATCCATGGAACAGCTTAGATAGTCCAGAAACACATTCATCCATACATAAGCATTTGATTTTTGAAAAAGGTACAAAAGGATTTCATTGGATAAAGAATAACCTTTCAAGAAATGGCACTGGAATAAATAGATATCTATATGCTAAAAACAATCTTCAATTCATATATCACAAAAATTATCTGACAATGAATCATAGACCTAAATGTAAAGTTTAAGATTAGAAAAATTTTATAAGAAAACATAGGAAAAAAAGTATTTGTGACCCTGGCAAAGATTTAGATAAAACCTCAAAAGCATGATTCATAAAATAAAAAAATTAATTAGATGATCAAAACTAAAACTTTGGCTCTTCTAACAATACTGTAAGAGAATTAAAATACAAGTCACAGATTGGGAGGCTTATAAATATCTAATAAAGTACTTCTATCCAGGATATATAATAAACCCTCAAAACTCAATAAGAAAACAAAACCATGAAAATGGACTGATTTAGCAGATATTTCTCTAAGAAAATATACAAATGTACAAATAAATGCATGAAAACATGCTCCATATCATTAGCTATTAGATAATGTAAATGAAAACCACAGTGAATAACAAATATATCTCTCTTAAAATGTTTAATATTAAAAAGACAGACCATTGACATAAATATGTAACAAATGGAACTCCTACATTCCTGGTGAGAATGTGAAATAGTACCACCTTTTTGGAAATCATCGGTTTCTTAATCAGGATTTCTTACAGTCAAAAGACATTCTCAGATTTATTCAAAAAGGAACTATAAACATTTAAAAATAACTTAATTAGATTTATTTACAGATTTACTCTTTTGCATTTGTGATCATTTTTGAGAGCTGGCCACATTTGAAATAAATTTTCAGAAATATCTAAATTATTTGTAATATGTACTAAAAAATGGAAAAGCTATTTTACTTTTAAATGCTTTAAATATTTTATTGCCTCAAACACAGCACAGGTATAGCCATTTGAAAAATATAATTTGACTTTTTCAGAGTGGTTTGAATTTAAATTATGAATGAACAGTAAAATATGTTTTAGAACAGAAAAATGTGTTTTTGTAAATGAAAGATGTGAAATATGTTCTTATTGCATAACATATTAACCTTCATAAAGTAAAACTCACTTATCTATATATCAACTAAAACATTCTGCTAATATACATCTTCATGAACCTATAGTACAATAGAACTCATCTGTATAATCACAAGCTTAAAGAAACAAAACAAGTCTGATTTCACATCCTTCCAATTACTTCTTAGAATAATTTGGGCAATTCGATTGACATCTCTGAGCCTCTGAAGTTCTGAATGAAGAACATATGATTAGCAAGCACCTTACATCTTACTAAAAACTCAAGACTAAATCCTAACTTAAATATGTATCCTGGAACCTATCTGGTCAGGGAAAGAGAGAGAGAGAGAAAGAGAGAATCAATATTAGTGAGAATGCAGAGAGAGCTGAAAAGTTGATAAATATGGGCAATATATAGAAAGTTCAATTACTCAAACAGCTGATAGATGAAAAAAGCAGGCCGGCCACACTGCGTCCATTATAGGCACAAACACAAAGAGGCTGATCAGAATGCTTGTTTGTCCCCAGGACTAGCTAAAAGCTGACCTAGTATATTTAGTTAATTGATTGGTATCCTAACAAAATCCTGAGATGGGCTGTCACCTTGTGCTGCATCCTTAAACTGGCTCAGACAGACTCTGACTATCTTCTTAAATCAGTACTATGAGTCTGGGAATAGAATAGACTGTGCGTTTCTCTTGCTACCATCGAATAGATCCTACCACATAATACCTACCACATAATTTTCCACCTGGAAAATTCAATGCCAAAAAGACATAATGTACACTGATTATTTAACTTATGAGACATTTGGTATTACCAGATTTCCCATCTAAACCTTAGCCTAAATTTTTCTGTTACTATTTCCATGTTGGCATTAAAGACTTAATTTTGGATAAATGATGTAGTCATTTTCTCTCAAGTTTTCTTAAAGCTAAAGAGAGCAAGTTTATGCAAAATCTTCTGACTAAAAAGAAACACATTTTTATGATTTTATTATAGACTTGACAGGTGGAAAATACTATAGAATAATTGTCTCATAATTGTTTTCACAGTTATTACTAAAACTATGAAGACCGAGTAGAGAGCATTGAGTTTCCCAGTAGATAAATATCTTAAAAATAATGGCTCTTATAGCATGCCAACTTTATGTATTTTGCTCATTTTGTAATGTCTAACAGTGCAAGTTATTCCAAGATGTTGCTTTCTCCTAGGAATAATAATTAGGGAATCATTATCTTTAATAATAAATCTTTTTTTATGTGCAGTTTCACAACATAATTCTTAGAGGGGCACTTGCTTATCCTATACTCTTATGTAGGACATTTTCCACAGAATTGCATGGGATTAAAAAATTTTATCAAAAAGATAAAATGAACTTTAAAGATAGTTGTGAGATGTGTTAAAATATGTCAAAATAAAATCAAAGCCATAAATTGATTTTTAAATGTATTTATGCTGCATATAAATCATATAGAATATTGTATTGCTCTGAACTTTTGACGTTTTAGTACGAATATTTGCTCAATTTGTTATCATATGCTAATCTCCAAATTAGTACCAACTATGATAGCTCAATTTATTTTAATTATTTTTTTTTATTTTTTTTATTTATATAGACTTAGGGGGTTCAAGTGCAGTTTTGTCACATAAATAAATTGTAAGGTGGTGAAGTCTGGGATTTTAGTGTATCCATCACCCAGAAAGTATACTTTGTACCCAAGAGATAATTTTTCATCCCTCACTTCTCTCCCCCTTGCCAGCTTTTGGAGCCTCCTATGTCGATTATTCTACTCTGTATGACCACACACACACATAGTTTAGGTCCCATTTATGAGTGAGAACACATAGTATTTAATTTTACATTCCTGAGTTACCTCACTTAGGATTATAGCCTCCAGTTCCATCCAAGTTGCTACAAAAAACATTTATTTCATTCTTGTTTATGGCTTAGAATTCCTCAATATACATATATATCACATTTTCTTTATTCAATCGTAAGTTGATAAACACTTAGGATGATCCCATATCTTTGCTATTGTGAGTAGTACTGCAACGAACATGCAAGTGCAGGCATATATTGATATAATGATTTCTTTTGCTTTGGGTTGATACCCAGTAGTGGGATTGCTAGATCAAGTGGTAGATTTACTTTTAGTTATTTAAAAAATCTCTGTATGGTTTTCCATAGATATTGTACTAATTTAAATTCCCACAAACAGTGTATAAGGATTCCCTTTTTCTACATCTTTACCAAAATCTATTTTTTTCAACTTTTTAATAATGGCTATTCTGACTGGAGTATGATGGTGTATCATTGGGGTTTTATAATTTGCACTTCCATGATGATTCGTGACATTGAGTATTTTTCACATATTTGTTGACCACTTTTATGTCTTATTTTGAGAAATGTCTGTTCATGTCCTCTGCCCACTTTTTAATAGGGTTATTTGTTTTATTCTTATCCAGTTCCTTGTAGATTCTGGATATTAGTCCCTTGTTGGATGCATAGTTTGCAAACATTTTCTCCCCTTATGTAAGTTGTCTGTTATTGTTCTTTATTATTATTATTATTTTTGCTGTGCATTTGCTTTTTAGTTTAAGTCCCATTTGTTTATTTTTATTGCATTTTTTAAGAGGGGGTCCTAGTCGTAAATTCTTTGCCTAGGCCAATGTCCAGAAGAGTTTTTCCTAGGTTTGTTCTAGAAATTTTATAGTTTCAGGCCTTACATTTAAGTCTTTAATCCATATTGAGTTAATATTTGTATATGGTGAAAGATAAGGGTCCAGTTTCATTCTTCTACATATGACTCCACTTTTCCCAGCATCCAGCACTATTTACTGAATAGTGTGTCCTTTCTCCAGCATGTATTTTTGTCTGCTTTGTTGAAAATCAAATGATTGTAGGTAT
>CM052441.1:72682056-72710383 GCA_028533085.1 Varecia variegata
AGCGAACTGTCAGTGGAATGGACATACTTGAAGATCTGACTCGGGGTGTTGGGGGTGGGGGAGGGGACGGGTGTATATCTACATGATGAGTGCGATGCACACTGTCAGGGGAATGGACATGCTTGAAGATCTGACTCGGGGTGCTGGGGGCGGGGGAAGGGATGGGTGTATACCTACATGATGAGTGCGATGTGCACTGTCGGAGGAATGGACACTCTTGAGGCTCAGACTTGGGGGGTTGGGAGGGGTATGGGCAATATACATAACCAGAACTGTTGTACCCCCATAATAAGCTATAATAAAAAAAATTAAAATAGAAAACAGTGAGGGAATTTCTCTTAAAACAAATGAATGTGACATGAGGAATTAGTTTTTTTATGTAATGACAGACCTTGGAAACCACAAGGGACAGTAAGGCAAACCAGACTGTGGCAAGAGCAAGAAGCCTCTGCCCTCTCCCCTTCCAAGGCTGGAGGGACACAACAGAACAACCACTGCAGAGGAAACTGGAATTTCAGCAGACCTGCCAGAGTGAAGTTGAGACCAGGAAAGTAAGGCATTTCAGACTGTACTTGAAAACATCATTTGCATATACAAAACCAGGAGAGAGTTCAGAACATTTTTCTAAATCATTGTTTTTCAGGGCCTTATTCACAACAAATGTTGTTTACACTATGAATATTTATTAATATAAGTTATTAAGTATTTAATAAAATTGATACAGATATTTTGATGTGTGAAACCAAACTCATTCCAGGTTTACAATTTCTCAAATTTGGTTTAAATAAAATATGTTACTCTACCTCTGCTTTTACTAAATTGCATACCAAGTAGAATCATAGAAAACTATTTCTGTAAAGGGTCAGATAGTAAATATTAATATTTTCAGCTTTCTGGGAGTACAATATGTGTTGCTAGCAATCACCTCTGCAGCTGTGGGATAAAAAAAGCCATATTAATATGTAAATTGATGTACAGTACTAGATTTTCACTGCAAGGTGTAAGATTTGGCCTGTAGACTATAGTCCACCAACTTCTGCTTTAGAATAAAACTTCATTCTAATAATGGCTTTACATGTTGACCAATGATTTTAAAAGTGAATTCATTCAGCTCTACAAAGACATGGACCTTTAAAGATAAAAAGTTTTACTTTGAATTGGTAAAATGTTTAAAACAATTAGAAGGCTTATCATCATTGAGCATCTTGATTTTAAAAATATCTCAAATAAATATGGAAACTTTACAAAAGATTACTATCAACTTTCAGATATGCTAATAGAAGAAATCAGATAGAACTATAAATATTTATTAAATAGTGACTCTAGTTAGAATCTTTGTTTTGCATTGAATGTGTATGTTTCCACTTGCCTGTAAAATTGTCTGATGACCTGGTAATTAATTGAAAGGAAAGAAGGAAGAAAGGAAGGAAAGAGGAGACAGAGAGGATAAGAGAGGAGGGAGGAAAATTATAATGGTGCTTGTATGTAAATATTTAGTTCAGGAGATTTCAGAACTTTCAAATATCTTGCCTTAACTTTTGATCTATCATCCTCATTATCTTCCTCATGTTGAAGTGAATGACTTTTACCCAGACTAATGAAAGGGTTGTCCTAACTCAAAACTTTTCTGAAGCAAAGGAGAGAAAAATGTTGTAAGTGATATGATTTATACTGGCCAAAAAAGTCATAAGGAAGGAAAGAAGGAAGGAAGAAAGGAATGAGAAAAGGAGAGAAGGGAGAAGAGAGAAGGAGGGAGGGGGAGAGAGAGAATGTGTAAGAAATTTAATGCAGAAAATTCTAAAACTTTATTGAATGGTTTTATATCATTTTATTTCAAAATATTAATTAGGGAGGAAAAACTGTTCTGTTACATTGACATCTTGCAAAATGCTTAAGTCAGGACTTTGGGCCTGTCACCAAAATAGTGTTCATTGTACCCAGTAAGTAAGTTTTTATCCCTCAACCACCCTCCTGCTCTCCACCTTGCTTGTTTTCTCATGTCCTTTATATTGATTTTTGCCCATGTGTACCCATCTATTAGTCCTCACTTATTAGTGAGAACATATGGTGTTTGTTTTTCAATTTCTGAGACCTTTACTTAGGATAATGGTCTCCAGTTACTCCATGTTGCTGCAAATGATATTATTTCATTCCTTTTTATGGCTGAGTAGTACCCCATCATATATATACATTTTCTTTATCTACGCATGAATTGAGGGGGACTTAGGTTGATTACTCATCTTTGCAATTGTGAATTGTGTGGTGATAAACATTCGAGTTTTATCTTTTGGTTAAATGACTTCATTTCCTTTGGGTAGATACCCAGTGGTGGGAATGCTAGATCAAATGATAGGTCTACATTTATTTCTTTGAGGATTCTCCATACTGTTTTCCATAAAGGTTGTACTAATTTTTAGTCCCACCAACAGTGTATAAATGTTCCTTTCTCTTTTCATCCACGATGACATCTATTGATTTTTTTGACTTTTTAATAATGGCCATTCTGATAGGGGTAATGTGGTATCACATTATAGTTTTAATTTGCATTTCCCTGACAAATAGTGATGAACATTTTTTGTATGTTTTTTGGCCATCTGTCTATATTTTTTTGAAAAAAATTTGTTCATGTCTTTTTCATACTTTTTGAGAGGGTTATTAGGTTTCTATTTTTTTTTTTTTTTGGCTGATTTGTTTGAGTTTTTTGTAGATTTTGGATATCAGTCTTTTGTTGAATATCTAGTTTGAAAATATTTTCTCCCATTCTACAGATTGTCTATTCACTCTGCTGATTATTTCCTTTGCAGTGCAGATGGTTTTTAATTTAATTAAGTCTCATTTACTTATTTTTGTTGTTTCTATATTTGCCTTTGGAGTTTTAGTCATAAATTCTTTGCCTGGGTTAATGTCTAATAGAGTTTTTCCTACATTTTCTTCTATAATTTTTATGATTTCATGCCTTACATTTAAGTCTTTAATCCATCTTGAATTGATTTTTGTATTTGATGAGAGATCGAGATCCTGTTTCGTTCATCTGCACATGGCTATCCACTTTTCACAGCACCATTTATTGAATAGGGCTTCCTTTCCCCAGTGTATGTTGTTGTCTGTTTTGTGGAAGAACAGATGAGTGTAGGTACATGGTTTTATTAACTATTTCTGTTTTTTCTATTCTGTTACCTTGGTCTATGTGTCTACTTTTATATCAGTATCATGCTGTTTTGGTTAGTATACCCTTGTAGTTTAATTTGAAGTCAGGTAATGTGATGTATCCAGGATTGTTCATTTTACTTAAGATTCCTTTGGCTCTTCAGGCACTTTTTTGGTTCTAAATAAGACATAGGATTATTATTTCTAGGTCTGTGAAATATGACACTGGTATTCTGAGGGGGACTGCATTGAATCTATAAATCACTTTTGGCAGTAATGGACATTTTAACAATGTTGATTCTACCAATCCACGAGCAGGGCATATTTTTCCGTTTGTTTGTGTCAACTTCAATTTCTTTCATCAATGTTTTGTAGTTTTCCTTCTAGAAACCTCCTTGTTTTTGTTTTTTTTTTTTTATTTCTAGATATTTTATTTTCTTTGTAGCTACCATAAATGATATTGAGTCTTTCATTTTACTCTCAGCTTGACTGTTTTGGGTGTATAGAAATGTTATTGATTTATGTATATCAATTTTGTAACCTGAGCCTTTCCTAAATTTATTTATTGATCCTAGGAGCCTCTCGGTGAAGTCTTTGGGGTTTTCTAGATACAAGATAATACTGTCAGTAAAAAGCAATAGTTTGACCTCTTCTTTCCCATTTGCTATGCCCTTTATTTCCTTCTATTGCCTGATGGCTCTGGCTAGGAGTTCCAGAACTATGTTGAGTAGAGGTGGTGACAGTGGGCACCCATGTCTTCTTCCAGTTCTTAGGGGGGATGCTTTCAACTTTTCCCCGTTCAGTATGATATTGGCTGTGGGATTATTTTATATGGCTTTTATAATTTTGAGGTATATTACTTCAATGCCTAGTCTGTTGAAGGTTTTTATCCATAAATGGTGTTGGATTTTATTGAATGCTTTTTCTGAATTTATTGAGATAATTATGTGGTCTTTATTTTTGTTTCTCTTTATATGGTGAATCACATTTATTGATTTCCATATGTTAAACCCTCCTTGCATCCCTGGGATAAAACCCACTTGATCAAGATGAATTATCTTTTTGACATGCTGTTGATGTACGTTTGCTAGTATTGTGCTGAGGATTTTTGCATGGATGTTCATAAGGAATATTAGTCTGTAGTTTTCTTTCCTTATTGAGTCCTTTCCTGGCTTTGGTATCAGGGTGATACTGTCTTCATAATTGGTCTGTTCAGGATTCTTATTTCTTCCTGATTTAGGCCTGGGAGATTGTGTGTTTCCAAGAATTTATCCATTTTCTCTAGGTTTTCTAGTTTGTTTAAAGAGTTTTGTAGTAGTCATGGATGATATTTTGTATTTTTGCTGTATCAGTTGTAATGTAACCTTTTTCATTTGTGATTAAGGTTATTTGAGTCCTTTCTCTTCTATTTCTGGTTAATCTGGCTTGTGGTGTATCAATTTTGTTTATCTTTTCAAAGAACCAACTATTTGTTTCAGTGAGTCTTTGTATTTAGGGGGTAGATTTTCATTTCATTTAGTTCTGCTCTGATCTTTGTTAGTTCTTTTCTACTGTTAGCTTTGGTTTTTATTTGTTATTTATGTAGTTTCTTGAGATGTTATACTAGACTGTTAATTGGCAATCTTGCTATTTTTTGATGTAGGCATTTAAGGCTGTGAACTTTCCCCTCAGGGCTACTATTACTGTATCCCATAGATGTTGAAAGCTGTGTGCCCTTTGTCCTCCAGTCTGAGGAGTCTTTTGATTTCCACCTTAATTTTATCACTGACCCAAGGATCATTCAACATCGAGTTGCTTAATTTTCATGACCTTGTGTAGATTTGAGTGTTTCTTTTGGAATTTATTTCTAGTTTTATTCCACCATGGTCTGAGAAGGTACATGGTATGATTTCAGTTTTTTTGAATTTTATGAGACTTGTTTTGTGGCCTAAGACATGATTGATTTCATAAAATATTCCATGTGCTAATGGGAAAATATATATTCAGTAGTTTTGGGAGAGAATGTTCAGTAAATGTCTGTTGGGTTGATGGATAGTTTACAAATATTTTCTCCCATTCTGTAGGTCATCTGTGTACTCTGTTAATTATTTCTTCTGTTGTGTAGAGATTTTTAATTTAATTAAGTCCCATTTATTTATTTTTGTTTTTGTTACATTTTCTTTTGGAGTCTTAGTCCATAGATCTATAAAAAAATTTTTAAATGGATAAACTTATTCTACGAGACAGCAGATCTTATTGCTATAAACTATGATAAATAATAATGTATAAGATTAAGGAGGGGATAAACAGATGGTTAATAACAGGCAATTAAGAACTCAGCCAGAGACACATATCTGAGGTGACATGTTATGAAAAACACAGGAATATTTAAAAAATGGACATCAGATACTGATGTAGAAACTGGTCATTCACATGGGAAAAATAAAATGTAATACTTAACTCATAACCATACACAAGTACTTTGAGATAAGCTAAAAACTGAATTGCAGAAAGAAAAACTTTAAATATTTAAAAGAGCAAATATAGGAGAATATATTTGTGTTCTCAGGTTAGGGATAGATTTCTTAAATAAACCATAAAGACACAAGTGTGAAAGCATAAAAAGACTGGTATCTTTGATTACATTAAAATTACCATCTCTTCTCTTAAAATTAAACTTTTCTTTGGCCACAGAATAATGAATGAAATGGCTACTATGCAGGCTATATAAAATTCTTTGAAATCTATATGTAAATAAAGAGACAGAAATGAACAAAACCAATATATCATTCACAGAACAAAAACAAATACTCTTAAAGATTTTTTTAAAAGTACAATCACCTGAGAAAATTAAACCCATATTGATTATATATATATATAATTTCTAGTAACTCTGTCAGAGACGATGAAGGACAATAGGAACTTTTAAACACTGCTGGCTGAGATGGATATTGGTACAATCAATCTGGAGTGCTTGGCACTATGAGATGAGGTTGAAAATGAAGATGCACATACTATACAAAAATAAAGGTTTCTGTTCACAAGGCTTGGGTAACACCTACAAAAGAATGTGGATAAAATGTTGTCTATATTTGCAATAATATAGGAAGAATTCCAAAAGTTTATTGATGAGGGGATAATGATTTATTCTGGACAGTGGAATACTACCCAGCATTGAAAATAAGTAAATGTTAGCTACATTTATCAACCTGGATAAACCTCACAGCATAAGTAAATGTTAGTTACATTTACATACGAAAATAAGTAAATGTTAGCTACATTTATCAACCCAGATGAATCTGGCAACTTAATGGATATCTAAATAAATACATGCGGACATACATAGTAACAAATACAGAGAACAGAATATCTTTGTATGAAATTAAAAGGGTTCAAAATATTCCCACTTTTTAGCAATATTAGTATATACTGATAGTATAATATATACAGATAAGTGAATAATAAGTCAGGTGGTATGACCATTTATGTTGGTTATATAATTTTTGATATTCTGCTGGGAATTCTAAATATTTTAAGTTTTAAAAAAAACATGTTTTTATTTCAATCACGTTCTCTGCTTAATATCCACAGTACAAACCCTCTTCCTACTCTCATGCCTCACATATAAGCATTTCCCATTTCTTTTGCCAAACTCTTCTATTTCGTATTCTGTGGCAATAACATCTGCTCCCAGTGTGTCAGCTTTCAACTCTATGAAAGTATCTTTCAAATCTACATCTCTAGTCTAAACCATTCCCTCACTAATTCTGCATTTCCAATTTCCTGTTGGGTACTACCAGCTGAGTATCCTACTGGCAACTTGTAGAGGAGTATTTTATTGCATGAGGATCAAACAAGGTTTAGTTAAAGCTCATTGAACATTACTGCGATTAGCAAACAAGGACATGCAAATCTTTGCTATGTGCACTCTCTCCTGTAACTGTAGTGATTTATGAAACTTGTTTGTGATCTCTACATATATGTCATGTATTATGATATTTAAAATCCTTTACTACACTCCAAAAAGATAGGAAGGATCTCTTAAGAGGTAATATTCTGATTTTAAATGAGATAAAATAGGCTCATATTCCAATTGGTCTGAAACCATTTCAAATTCATTAGATATGTTTGATACTTTGAAAGAATACAAAGGGTAAATTATTCCTTAACATTACAGTATCCTGAGTTGAATATCACTGAGCAGGGAGAAGCTGAACATACTTACATCATTTTGGTATCCCCGACCTTGTCCGGTTTGATCTTTAGTCTTTCATGTTGACCCCCAACAAAAAAAAAAATAAAAAATGCAAAATTCTTACTTATTACTGTTTCTCTGGCATGCTAGTGCCCATCACTTTTCATCCTATGCTTTTCTTCTTCACTTACTATTCTACTTTGGCTGAAAATATTCAGTCCTTAACCCACTGAATTCTCATTTCTGCAGTTCAATCATGTACTTAATCTGGTCCTTTAAGTCTTTAATAATCTCTGATATCAAAATTTAATTGTTTCTGCCTAATTGCATTTTATTGAATATCTCTGTCGGATGTAATGGAAATAACTATACCTTTTTTCAAAACTCTCTTATTCTTTACTATTTTTTCTTATTGTTTCTTGCCATTTTCTTTCCTACAAGCAAATTTTTTTGTTTCTTTTATTCTTCCAGTTTCTAAAATATTGTCTCTCAGAGGGACTTAAAACTTAAAGAGATTTATAGTTTTCTTTTCCTGGGAGCTAAAATAATAGTGCTGTAATAAAAATGAATTCATATGTATGTTTTCAGGAATCACATATAAAGAAAAAAGTAATTGCACACTATTTTAGACAGCTTAATATTTTGCATAAATATCAACATAGAACTGAACACAAGACAGAGGAGAAGGGAATGTTGTGTCACACAAAAGAAGAGGCCTGACCCTTCTGAGGGTATTTCATGTTTACATTGTTTTGGATGTTTTCCTCTCTTCACTCTCTTCCTCTAGTCACTTTTCTGTAATAATGCTATCTCCTGGGAGTTGCACCGTCCACTCCTTCCCTAGGAAGCTGCTATCCCATTAAAAAGAACTGGAATCACAGTCTCTTGAAGACTTTTGATTTAAAATTTTTGTCGCCATCAGCATCTGCTGAATGTTAATAGCTTTCTCTTCTACTGATTCATTTCTGACTCCACAGAGAAAGAGTAAAGTTTCTAATTTGTTTTGTTTCGCAACAAGAGAAAAGTGAAACAGAATTTGCTATAAGTGAAATGCAGAAACAAAAACCTAAAACGTGATTCCGGTTTTGAGATCATACAGTGGCCAGAAACTTGATGAGCCTTAACAAGGGGAAGTTTTGAAGGAAAATAATGTTTTTGGAAACTGGGATCAGAATGACTTTTGCTGTCATAGCAGAAAGTTTGACAACACTGTCATCAATGGTAATGTCAAACATAGAAAATGTACTCAATAAATTCAGTGGTATAGCTAACAAGATTTCCTGGTTTCTTCTTGGCGCTCATGATAAAATTTGGGGAGAGACAGATGACTTAAAGAACAAACTTTTCATTTTCAGTTAGAATTTTGATGAGATATATAGGGCTAGAGCAGACTTTCCAGGTAGAGAAACATTTTCAAAACAATAGATGGCCTTAGGGCAAAGATCAAAGAAATCCAGAGTGCTGCCAGTAAAACATAGCCTCTGGGAATCCAGGATAAGGCTAGAAGCCCTTTGTTAAGACCTCAGAAAGATTTAAAGCAGTTTCTTAAATGCCTTTTCAGTTCAACAAAAAGGTTTCTAAGAATCTAAGAGCATGCTTCACTGATCTTGGCTAGACAACAGGTCTTCTAAATTCTTAAAAGTGTTGTCCCACCACTTCCTTACAGGGGTCCACGGTATAGAAGGCTTATCCCCAAGATATTTGTGGCTATGTAGTCTAATGGAATGGAATATAAACCAATAAATAGGAAATTTACAGCCAAGAAGAACCATCACCAGGGATAGGTCCCTAATCAAGAAACTGGAAACACAAACCCAACTATTTTAGAATTGTTGAGGACTAGTGGATGAATGCTTGCTGCTCCCCTCCAAATTTTGGGGTGTCCATTACAGTTATCCTATACCCAGACCATCATTGTGTGTTCAATGTGTATGGGACAGATAATTTGCCTCTTTTCTTCCCGAATCAAAAGAAATCATATTTAAGTAACTAAATCAAAGATGAACATCCCTACTGTGCATTCTCTGAATTTTGATCTCCTTAATTCATGCACACAATAAAATAATTTTTGTTATATGGCACTAACTTCTCAGCATGTATGTTATGAAGCAAGCATTAAAAGGCACTCACATATCTTCTCTCTTATTTTCAGATTTCTTCCCTTATCACAGAGGAAGAGGGCAGGGGAATGGAGAAGAAAATAGATTTTTAAAAGCCATGTGGATAAAAAGGACTTACAGAAAAATTCACTCAGCACTTCAAGACTGGTAAAAAAAAAATGAGAAAAAAAAAAATGAAGACCAGTGAGGGAGAGAGTAAATATTATTTTTCTAGTCTATTCTAAATGTTGATCCTTTATATAACTTGTTATTAATCAAGATAACCACCCTGAGAGATAGACATTAAATTTCCCCATTATAGATAAGGCAGTGAAGGTTTGTAGAAGTGGCAAAGCCAGGTTTCTGGTCCAAGTACGTTTGACTATAAAGTTTTGACTATTTCACTTTACCGAAATATTAACATTCAGGCAGCAGCTTGCCTAAGACATCACTGAGTCTGTGGGAATTCTGTGTCAGTAAGAAAACTGAAACTCCTAGAAAAAATTTCTCCTCCCTGTCAACATAGAGAGGTAACCTTAGGGAGAAGTAACTTAAGGATGACAAACCTGGAACCTTCTGTACTTTCAGAAATATGATTCCCAAGGACTTCATGCACAGAGGGTAGAAGCTACCAGTAATACAAAATTGTATGTAGGGAAAGCCGCTGATGTTATTCTTGAGGTAGTAAAGTTGGGTTCCTTCTAGTTATTGTTGATTGTCTCTTTATGCCTCAAACTTAACTCAGTATTTATTAATGCTATACTTTAGAAGTTAGTATCAGGTTATATTTCACCAGAGATCACTTCTAGGGCCCATCATTCATTATTTTTCCTTTTATATTTAAAATGAAATATTTAAAATAATTATAAAATTATTTTAAAAATTATTATATTTTATCATAATCACAATTATATTTCTCTTAATTATAAAACATGAAATGCTTTCGAAAGAACAAGTACAGTGGTATGTTTGTATCCATCATGATATGTATGTGGTAAGAAGCCCAGTGATAATAGCAATAGTAATAGGCAAGAATCTATCTTTACAACTTAATAAATCACTGTCTTCACTGATAAATAGGATTATTGTATTTTAAAATAAAAAAGTATATTTCAAGATGACCACGGAAGCTTAAATCATTTTTTTTCCAAAATTCAATGGACTTCTAGCTTTTACGAATACCATTAAAATTAGATGAAGAAGTTTAAATGACTTCTTTATGTACACTCAGGTAAAAGCAAAAAAACATATTGAGAGATGATTTATTAGAATGTTTCTTACCTTTCTATTGTGCTTACTCTATTAAAGCTCTAAACCGAGTTATCTTCTTTGATTTTCACAGCTGTTGCAGGTTGAATTCACTGCAAAGAAGTTTCTGAAAAAAGATTGGTGTCTTTATTATGATGTTTATTAAGGAGTTCTTCTGGCATCAGCATGAGGGAGTGAGATTGGGCTGAGAGAGAGGTCTAGCTGTCGTGCAGGCCCCATGACAGCCCCATATGACCCTATAGAAAGCACAAGAGCTAACATGTCCCATTAGAAGCATTCCAAAGGGATGGCAATTAAAAAGACGAGGCCTCTATCCTCTTGCTTCTGTGTGTGTGTGGACATGAGCCAACCCCGGGAGTGGCTCGTGTCCACACACAAAGCATCTCTCTGAATTTGAGGCACTCCCTGAAAGCCAACGGAAGGCCCTTTGCCAACTGCAAGCCCAGTAGTTCAGGCAATGTGCTCTCCCTCAAAAGGTATTTTTCATGGCCTGTCTCTGTGCTGGAAAAGTTTCTTTTGCCTGTGACATAGAAGAAAAACTGAGAGGAATAACCTGAATAAAGTCACACAGATATTAAACAGTAGAATCTGGCACAAATGACTGTTCTTCTGACCTTTCTCAGTTTCTCCCAGTGCTATGCATGGTAACTTATTCATGATGGAGACAGGTCCAAGCCCAAAAGACTATCTGAAGTAATGCAAAGGCGGTTTGTCTTCTGGTTTTGCTTAGAGACATTCCATGTGTCTTAGTTTCTCAGTTGTAAATTAAAAATATATCTGTCATTTTCTTTTTATTTTCTGGGGTTTGCACATCGTCCAATTAGTTTTGTTAAAGGAGACAATAAATCTCTGTGATTCTGGAGCTATTAAAAATCCCTAGGCTTAGAAGAGATTTTATCATGATGGGGCTATCCACATTGAAACAATCACAGAAAAGTCAGCTATATTAACTCTCATACAAGAGCCTTAAATTTAAAGCAGCCAGAACAAGAGAAACTTTGAAGCTGATTTCAGGCTAGCCAAGCTGTCGGTGGAGATAGGGCTTTTTGTACAGTATGAATGACAGGTAATAATTAACTCAAATTGTTATTATGTAATCACCCATACTAATCAAATCACTTGTTACACAGGATCTGAAATAATACTTAGGGTATTTGAAAAATGGAATAGCCTACACAGTTTGACCTCCACATTCATTTCAGGGCATATAATGATAATCTTTTAAAAATGTATTTGCCTATAGTCATCAAGTGATTTTTAAGTGAATGAAAACCTTTAACAATCAATGTCTTGATAACTACTAGCTTTCTTATGAAATGATTTTATTTTATATGGTGTTATCTAACTCTAATGAAAAATTAATACAGTTGTATCAATTTGAAATAAGGTAGCATTACCTTTTGTTGTCAATGAAGTTTCATGAGATATTCTTACTTAACAAGACGATTCTCAGAAAATGCAAAAGCAATGTAAATATTGACATTTTTAGATGGTCCAGAATGAACGAGTCTATACATATATGGGTATGTGCACATGTGTTTTTGTGTGTGCTGGGGAGATATGGTTGTGGTGGTCATTAAGTATTAAGTGATTATGACCAAAAAGTCAGACTCTCTTCACTTTGGAACACTCGATAAGATCATACTTCCTGAAAAGTTCTGACCAATGAGATGTGATGTGTCACTTTCAGCCAAACAATGTAGTGGGCAGTGTGAAACCCTCCAAGACATAAGACCTCCCTTATCTCTCTGGGATTGTGACAGGTAGTATTAGAGATGGTGATTACTCCATCAGCCTGTGTCCCTGTTGCAATAAACACTGTCTTGTTGGCTTGTCGGTTGATCAGGGAATAGACAGGTGTCTGTCATATAAAGTCATTGAGATTTTGAGGTTATTAATTACCATAGCATAATCTAGTTTGTCCTGGTTCAAACATTAGGAAAAAGACTTGGTGAATAGATGAGATTTCCTTGATTTGATCACTACACATTGTATACATGCATCAAAATGTCACAAGTACCCCCCAAAATATGTACACCTATGATATAGCAATAAAAAAGTTTGTCATAAAAAGGTTGAGACAAAGTGACTTATTAGCACAAACAGAAATAGAAAATATTAGCATACAGTTATGTTATCTAAAAATAAATATAACTTTTTATGAGAGCAATTTTGAAGTTGATTGTACCATAGACTGTGAATGAGGACTTGAGTGTGCAGAATTTGACAGAAGAATAAGTTGAGCGCTGTGAGCCTGTGAATTGTGACCTGTGGCTTCCCTCACTGACTGTCAGATCACAGTGGTTAGTACAGGATTTGCAGTAGCCATATATTTACATCGTCGTTCACCTTCACTGCTTGGAAGCAGGCCCACAGTCAAACCAGGTCTAGGGAAAGGCTGCAACTCTGTCTGTAGGTGCAGTGTGCAGGTTGATCAGTTTCTAGATGACTTCTCTAACAGTATGGGCCATCAGGGATGGGAGTTTATAACTAGGTTGATGGAAAAAGAGTCCACATGCAAGAAATTCAGACAAAGAAAGTTATTGTATTTGGTGGGGAAAAAAAAACACACCAGTAGAGCTATTTTTCTTACATATCATAATCCGAGCTAATAAAAAATATGATAAAATTGTTATTAAGGTGCCTTTGTGTACATTTTAACTGTTTCACTTACCTCTCTTTTGCAGTTCTGGAGATATTACTTGTAATTATGCTCAGTTACCACAATGTCTGCCTTGTCTCCATCTTCCAAAGAAGTCCTTGAAATGGGCAGATTTAATCAGGATTTATGTCTGTTCACATGTTCATATGGCATGAAGACAGGGCAGTTACTCTCTCTTAGAAAAGTATTCACTTCCTCCACTCTCCCATATACACTAACCCTCCCCAAAAAAAAAAAAAAAAATCAGTAGGAATTTTATTCTATGGGGCATTAGCTCAATGTTGATGTCTCAATCTCAATTTCTGATTAAACACTTGGATTCCATGTAAAGTTGGAGCTGGATTCCATTTAAATTTAGAAGGAGAATTCCATAGCAAATTTGGAATTGGTAGGCTGAGATAAGACTCCGAATCTGACTTAAACTTCAAGTGTACCTGATCCTAATTGTACACCTAGCTTCATCAAACTGGAGTGTGGGAGTATTAAAAAATAAATTAGAAATCATGTGTGATCATATTTAGAAAGGTATTCAGAAAAATTTGTATAAAATAGGTTAAAAGTATGTTGCCTATAAAATATGATTGTAACAAATATGGTAGAAACAGGCATGATAGTGTAAATGCTCCTCCATTATGTATAATATGGAAAATTTTAAAGTTTGAAATTAACTTTATTTCTGATTTTTTTCTGAAATTTTTTAAAGTACTAATATCACACTGAATGATCTTCTAGAGTGGTGCATTTTTAGTGTATAAACATGCACAGATTGGACAGAATAGTATAAGGAACTCTCATACACACTTCAGCAAGTCTCAATAGTTATCATTATTTTGCTAATTTTGTCTTATTCATTTCACACGTATTGTCTCTCTCCGTCTTTCTCTCTTTATCTGTCTTTTGGTTGTTATTAGCTAGAATGTCTTAAAGTAACGCAACTCCAACCAAGAAATTTTACATTTTATAGTAGTATCATTTAATTAGTGCAACAACAAAATAAGCAATACTTCCCTAATATCATCTATTGTTTTTAAATGTCCTCAATTATTATAAAAAAGTGTATTTTTAGAATTGTTTAGTAAGACTCAATATCCCAACAATGTCCTCACATGGCATATGGCTGATATGTTTCTTAAGTCTCTTTAATCTGTAGCTATTATCCCACTACTCCCTTTTTTCTTTGTTATTTATATGTTGAAAAAGTAATCAGGTTATTTATCTTTTAAAATTTTCCATATTTTGATTTGAATTCATTGCATCCTTGTACTGCTTAATTGTTCCATTGTCTTATGTATTTCCTGTAAATTAATCATTAGATCCAGAGGCTTGATTCAATTTAGGTTCCATTAGGTGTTATTTTGTACTTTGTAAAACACCCTATCTAGAGGCAAATACTGCCTACTTGCCCTATTCTTAATAGACTTAGCAGTGGCTTCTCAGGTTATTTGTTAAATCCATTCATTATAAAATTCCCCATCAATTTTCCACCTAATTATTTTTGTACATATTTCAATTTTGTTTCCTAGATTCATTATTTATTTAAGGAATGGCAAATGCTGATATTTGAGTTTCATACTTTTTCTACAGCTATTTGATACAATTATTTTATAAAGTAAAATTTTTCCTCCTCAGCACATTTGGTGACTAAATTATATACAGGAAATCCTAGATAAATCATTGATACTCCTCCTCTTTTAAATCATTTTTTAGAGCAATGATTTGATGACCAAGCAGCAAGCAATGGTATAACCGATAAGATTACACACACACACACACACACGCACGCACGCACGCACGCACGCGCGCGCGCATTTATTTATTTATTTTTGAGATGGGGTCTTGCTATGCTGTCTAAGCCAGTTTTGAACTGCTGGGCTCAAGTAAGCCTCACATCTCAGCCTCCCAAGTAGTTGGGATTACAGGTGGGTGCCACCACTCCCAGAAAGATTTTTAAAACAATATTTAGAAATTGTGCATTTACCAGTGATCTCTATTCCTCCCTCATCAATTAGAAAGTTAGTCCTATAATTCTCCATTTTTTTCTTAATTATAATACCCTTAAGCTTCCCATTGTATTTAAGGGGAAGCACTTTGCTTCACTGGCTTGGGAGACTTTTGAGTCAGAAGAAGCTGTCAAGAAAACTCAGGCATCTTTAACGAAAAGGCATCCTGAATGACTAATGGACTACAGTCATTACTCTCGGAGATCATCACCTATATTAACAGAACACTTTTATCTACCAATACAGACATTAGAAAAATTTATTAGTAGTTAAAAGATTGTAGAGATCATGCATAGTATTTGAAAAAATCCACATAGTTGATGATAAATGAAAGAATAATAATGTGAATGCTGGTAGACAACTTTTAAAATATGAATACCTTTCATCTAGTGATACATTGAATGGCATTATAGAGCAAATTTTAATTAACTAATGTAGAATGAAATCTAAGATCAACTTAAATGCTCTTTTCTTAAATGTATTTATATCTTGCAACTGAAATAAATCAAATGCTGAAAATTCAAATCACTTTATTCTGCCATCATTTTAAAAATATATATGAAGTGTGATTGAATATCTCTAGGATTTTTTTATGGAGCTTGAACATATTAGTATCTATAATTTAGAAAACTGGAATAATTATTATGTGAAACAACAAAAAGCTGTGGCTAGGTTTTAATTTATAACATTGTGCTATCAATACTATCAAAACTACCTTACTTTCCCTATGTTTGAATGCAGGATTTCTTACATCATTTCATAGCATAAATGCCAAACCATTGATGTATTTTGCTCATTATTTTCCCTTCTCATAGTCTAAGGTTTATTTTTAAGTGCAGATTTACTCTCTTTCCTTCATCCACAGTGGTCAGCACTTTGTACACTCTTCCGTACTTCAGAAAAATATTCACCAGCACTTCTTGCTTCCCTTGGGGACCAAGTGCAAGGAGGAAGAGGACACTGTCATCAACTGAAAGCTACTCAAAACCAGAAACATTTCAATTGGTATCGTTTTTAGCTTCATTTCATATTTTGGTATTGGGAGTTGTTCTGGTAAAAATAATGAGATGCCAAAGATATGTCTGGATAATTTGAAAAGAAAAGTATATCTTGATGATACACTTGTACCATTTCTATGACTAAAACAAAACAAAAGGGAACAGTTTAAAAGGTAAGTGTTCCAAAAATCTGAACCTTTCTCCCACTGTCAGGATATTTTTAAAAGACTAAGAAATCTTCTCTTTGATTTGAAAGCTGACACGTAAGGAAAAAATGTCAGTGCTAAAAAGTGTTTTAAAAATAAATTAATTAATCATTTTATCCCTACCTAAAAAAATATTCCTAAATGCTTTTTAGACACTAAGATTTCCTTTTACTATTTATAGCAGCTTTTGTGTATGGGAATCCTGCCCATCCCAAATTTCATCAAATTGGGAGGCTTTATTATTTGACAAATCTTTGGTCTGAAAAACTTCCTCTGGAGACATAAATCACCATAGAATAAAAGGTATTGCTTTTCATCAGATATACACAGATGATGGGGCTGCTTATTCTTTAAACCTATAATATTTAAAAATTTATTTATTACAGTGTTTTTATGTTAACCAGTATAAAATAATGCAGTCATGACACATACTTTCCTTTCTAACTTTGAAAATAAATGTAGAAAACAAGACTGCATTCATGTGAAACAGCAGTCCACAGCAATTAAACTTCTAAATGCATGATTCATGGGGAGTTGGCTGAATTTGACCTACTAACAAATGTGCCATGGATGGGTATGCTTCCATTCTTTCAGTCATTCTAAATCATCCTAATTAACAAATATACTTTAGACAAACAGATTTAGTAACATTTATAAAATTTACTTTAATAAATATTGTGTTAAATCAATGGTACACTGCCATTATAACAAATTTTATATTTTTGAAGCAGTGTAAAAGATGATAACGTTTTCTGTAGCTTGGGGTAGGAAATGCAATACCACTTTCAGTGCATATACAGAAACAAATGTGAAGACTCATGTGCACAGATACACACATACACATGCACATACAATTCATAACCAACTGACACTCTACACCCTAAATTAACCTACTTTTGCTTTTAGTTTCCAGCACACTACACTTACCCAATTATATATTGACCCTTGGCTTTTGTTCATGCTAAAAATATTTTCAACTCAATTTTGAAGAATTTTAAAATCTCCTTTTAAGAGTTTTCTTTAATGTTGCACCAAACACTGTGCCAAGAATGCTAATGATATAGCCATTATTTTTTACATAGTTGAAAAATGACATATAATCCTCTCTAAGGGCTGAGCATGTAATCTATAATAAATCTACTTCTTTGTTAAAGAATGACAAACAATAGACTACTTTATTACCTAGTCCAATTTATTAACATATCTTGAAATTAATATTGAGTAATATTTTTATAATGTTGTTAAGTGCTAAGATTTATTATTTCCTCATTTATGTGGGTAATTTAATGTATTGCACAATATATTATGTATGTGTAAGTTAATCAGCAATGTTTATATTCCTTAGTAAGGTACTCATTAATTAAAAGTGAACTCAATCATTTGTATTATACAAATTTGTAATAAAACATTCAGAACAAAATTATTATTTAACTTAGTTGAAGGATTACTAGAAATTATAGCAAATAAAATGATTTGTTCTGAATGTTCTTTTATTAAATTTTTGAAGAGGAAAAATCACCTATAGATGTCACACTTTAAATCATCCAACTACAAAGTGCTGATTTGGGATATAATTTGAAATCTTTAATCTATCTATTAATAGAATAGATCCATGACAATGGGTTTTTGTCTAACAGCTCACCCAGGCAAATCCTAAAGTCCTCTTGGAGTCAGTGAAACACAGATTTAGCAGATGGCTACAACATGGCTAGGTACAATAGAAAATCAAACTCACAACTCTGTAAATGCCACCAGAATGTACCAATCTAACAATTAGGATGACTTAAAAGAGAACTAACCTTAGTAAAAATATCTTGATGACAGCAATTATTACATCCCAGGGAACTATGTTTGCTTTAATTTGGCTAAACAATGCATCCTGTCTTTGAGGCTCTTATGTCCAATTATGTTAAACTCTCCATGTATTATATTGTTTTATTTTTAAGACAATAGTTTTCTATTTGATATTTCTATTTTATGTAATTTTGAAAACAACTTATTATAAGATAACAAATAATTATTGAAATATGAACACCAAAATATTGATTTTTAAATATATTTTACTTAAATTAATGAAGTAAGAAATACATTATCTAGACTACTGTACTAACATAATTAACTTTAAAAATTCTCATGCAAAATTACATCTTCTGAATAAATTTTTTTCACGAAAAATCTCTAATATAAATTGATAAATTTAGCTATTTCATACAAATGTATACAAATATATTTAAATATATTGATTGTTAAGTTGTTCATATGAAAAAACTAACAGCAAACAATTACACTCTTGAGTGTGTACTGTTTTACCACAAATATTTCTGCAGTTTTTTATCAAAATAATTTCACCAGAGAGAGTAAGTAATATTTTACTTACAAAACAACTTTTATTTACTATGCAATACAGTTTGCCATCAATAGTACACTATTTGGATGGATATTTGGATGGTTTCCAGTCTAGGGCAAATAATTAAGAATTTACCAATCTAATTGATAGATGTAAATTTCTATTTTTCTTGGTAAATATATAGAAGTGTAATTGCTGGAACATAAATGCATATTTTACTTTAAAAATGTGCCAATAGCTGAGTCTCAGCTATAAGAAATAACGATGATACGACATCTCTTTGGTTCTCCTGGGGAGAGTTGGAACCCATTCTATTAAGTGAAGTATCCCAAGAATGGAAAAATAAGCACCACATGTACTCAGCAGAAAATTGGTTTCCCTGATCAACACCTGGGTGCACATTTGGCAATGATACCAATTGGGTGTCGGACAGAGGTGGGGGGAGGGGATGGGTGTATATCTACATGATGAGAGCGAAGCGAACTGTCAGTGGAATGGACATACTTGAAGATCTGACTCGGGGTGTTGGGGTTGGGGGAGGGGACGGGTGTTTACCTACATGATGAGTGCGATGTGCACTGTTGGGGGAATGGACACCCTTGAGGCTCAGTCTCGGGGGGTTGAGAGGGGCATGGGCAATATACTTAACCAGAACGGTTGTACCCCCATAATAAGCTATAATAAATAAATAAAAAAAATGTGCCAAATGGTATTGCAAAGTGTTTGTACATACAATTTTATACTCCCACCAGCAATGAAGGTAATTCAGCTACTCTAACTTCTATACTGTTGTCAGGCTATCCAATTTTGGCTACGCTAACATGTGTGAAATGGTGTCTCTTTGTAGTTAATTTGCCTTTCTCAAATGACTAATGATTTTGAGCATCAAATGACTTTTGTATAATCTTATTTTATGAAGTTTCTCTTTAAATCTTTTGCCTATATTTTATAAAATTTCTCATTTTATTAATTTGTATGTATTTCTTATATAATCTGAATACCAGTTTGTCACACATGTATTGCAAATATTTTCTCCTAGTCTGTAACCTGCTTTTCATTTTTGTAACATGTTTTATTTGTTTAGGAGTAAATATAAAAATATGATAAAGCATCATCCAAATATAATAAAATACACAGGTCTTATGTGTTCAATTCGAAGACTTCTGAGAATTGCATACATTGTATAATCAACATATAGAACAAGATAGTGTTGCTATCATCCCAAAATGTTCATTATGCCTTTTTCTAGTCCTTAAATGTGTGCACAGAGGCAGCCACATTTTTATTTCTGTAATCATAAATTAACTTATACTGTTCTAGAATCTTATATAAATAAAATTATATAGTATATCACTTTTATTCCATCATCTTTCACTCAACATAATATTGGTGAAGTTGTGATGGAACTCTTTTCTATATTTTTTGGGGGTGTTGTGATTACAATGTGTTAATAATTGCCAAAACTCAATTATACAACTAAAATATAGTAAGTGATTTGGTTTTGATCTATGAGTAATAATGTTGAACTTTTCTTTTAAAAATTGGGATACTTAAGTATGAAAAATAAACAGTTATGAGGTAGATGCAGTTTATCAAAGAGTAATTACAGTAAAAATGAAATATTTTCTCAAAATAAGAAGACAGTGTTATAATATCTTAAAGGAATATGAAAAGAAATAATTGCGAAACCATAACTTTATACTCAGCTAAACTATGATTTGGCAATAGGGCAATTTAATACTCTTTTTAAACAAGTAAAAGCGTAGAGTTCATCACTCAAAAAGCAGACCTTAAAACTACGAAAAAGAAAAACTATTGCAAAAGCAATGGTAACAGAGATAAGTGGAGAATATATGGCTTTATCTATGAAAAAGATTGTTTAAATTTATAATAATCATTTATGAATTTAGCAAATAAGTACATTCTAAAAACTATACCACAGTTAGTATAAGCTCATTTGAAATGACCATATTTCAGGTTTTATAAGACTTTTCTACTACTAGGGAGAAGAGATATTTCTTAGAATTAAAATTTTTTCACATTAAGCTTTTTAACATAGTTTTAAGATTATTCAGTAAAAATTTTTTAAAGGAATAAATTTTAAGCTAATAAGAAGAAAAAATTAAAAAACACTAATGATCACAAATAAGACAGTAAAGTATCAATAGAACAAATGAAGCATAGAAAAAAGCAATGTAAATTAAAAGTACAAATAATGGTAGAAGTAAGATCAAATATACTCATGGTTACAAGCAATGCATCTGAACTATTATTTCTATCTAAAAAGTTGAGAGTGTGAAATTTGGTTGAAAATACACGTGTATAAAGTTTCCCAAATATGACAAGGCATGGAAAGATTAATAGTAAATGTATGGGAAAATAAACTAGGATGAATACTAATGAAAAGAAAGCTTATGAAATTAAAACAGAATGTCCTCTTTCTATGTAGTTAGTGTATAAATAACTTCAAATAACTTCATTACAAGCAAAAAAAAAAAAAACGAAAACAAACAAAAAACAAATATACAGAAAGCAAACAGAATAAAAACCATGTAATACAAAATAAATAATACCAGCCATATCAGTTATAACAATACATGTAACATTTTACTCCCAGTTAAAAAACAAAGAAAATTAGGTACCATTGAAATTATTAATATGATGAAATAATAACAACTATTTTCTACTCCTTAAAGCATATCTAAAACAAATTGAAAAAGAAGTTTCAAGGCATAAAATGGAAAAAGAGGTTAAATGAGAAACAAGCAAAATTAAAGACTGGACCATTAATTTAAGACAGAGTATAATTAAAGCAAAAAGCATTCAAGGGGACAGAAAACATCATATTATATTGATACAAGAGACTATGTACAATAAAAATATCATAGTCATAAAATTTTGTGAGCCAAATAACAGAACATTAAAGTATATTAAGCATTGTTAGAAATTCAGAGAGATACAAAAAATACATAGATATATTTGTTATTTATTTATTTATTTATTTATTTATTTTTATTTCAGCATATTACAGGGGTACAAATGTTTAGGTTACATATATTGCCTTTGCCTCACCCAAGTTAGAGCTTCAAGCATGTCCATCCTCCAGATAGTGCACACTATACCCATTAGGTGTCAATATACCCATCCCCTCCTCCCCCCCGCCACCTGTCTGAAACCCAGTGAATGTTACTATTATATGTGCGCATAAGTGTTGATCAGTTAATAGCAATTTGATCATGAGTACATGTGGTGCTTGTTTTTCCATTCTTGTGATACTTCACTTAGTAGAATGGGTTCCAGCCGTAACCAGAATAATACAAGAGGTGCTAGATCACCATTGTTTTTGTGGCTGAGTAGAACTCCATGGTGTACATATACCACATTTTATTAATCCACTCATGTGTTGATGGGCACTTGAGTGTTTCCACATCTTTGCAATTGTGAATTGTGCTGCTATAAACACTCTAGTGCAGATGTCTTTTTTATAGAATGTCTTTTGTTCCTTTAGGTAGATGCCCAGTAATGGGATTGCTGGATCAGATGGTAGTTCTACTTCTAGCTCTTTGAGGTATCTCCATATTACTTTCCACAGTGGTTGTACTAGTTGCAGTCCCACCAGCAGTGTATGAGTGTTCCTATCTCTCTACATCCACACCGACATTTATTGTTTTGGGACTTTTTGATAAAGGCCATTCTCACTGGAGTTATGCGATATCTCATTGTGGCTTTGATTTGCATTTCCCTGATGATTAGAGTTGTTGAGCATGTTTTCATATGTTTGTTGGCCATTAGTCTATCTTCTTTTGAAAAATTTCTGTTCATGTCCTGTGCCCATTTTTTGATATGGTTGTTTGATTATTTTCTTGCTGATTTTCCTAAGTTCTATAGAGGTTCTAGTTATCAGCCCTTTATCAGATGTGCAGCATATGAATATCTTCTTCCATTCTGTAGATTGTATGTTTGCTCTCGTGATAGTTTCCCTGGCTGTGCAAAGGCTTTTTAATTTAATCAGGTCCCATTTATTTATTATTATTGTTGAGGTGATTGCCTTTGGGGTCTTCTTCATAAATTATTTGCCTAGGCCTATGTCTATAAGAGTTTTTCTGGCATTTTCTTCTAGAATTTTTATAGGTTCACTCCTTAGGTTTAAGTCTGTTATCCACCGTGAGTTGATATTTGTGAGAGGTGAAAGGTGCCAAGTACACAGATGTATTTGATTTTAACACACCATATCTATCCATGAAACATAAAATAATGAGAAAATAAAGACACACAGAATTTGCACCATATATAAATAACTGAGGTGTTAGGTGAAAAAAACCCCAAAGCACTGTGATGTGAATTTGTTTCCCTTCCCTCCCCTTCCCTCCCCTCCCTCTTTCCTTTTGTTTGTGATATATTTATTCACTATTGAAGCCTACTTTTGAAAATATGTGAGATGGAAAATTAGAAATAAATACAGCTTTTTAATTACTCAATTTTTTTTATTCATTGTGGATAAAACAATGGAGATACAATTAATCTAAACTAGATGTCTCAGTATGATACGCTAATACTTGTATTCAATAGAGAAGATTAAGTGTAATTTATCAAAATTATGCCCTTCCAAAGTAAGAAATCTCTTAGCCTTTTTAAAATATAAAGTTTGGTGACAAAGACCTTAAAATTATTTTTATTATCAATTGTGATATGTGTAAATGTGTCCCACAGGCTTTCTTAAATTGGGACGATGTTATAACAGAAGGATTAGCCTTTACTGAATAATATACTATGAAAATCTATTGACAAATTTTAGGAGATCAAGGAAACACATTTGTTTGTTTAGGTTTTCTTTAAAAATCTATTTGTAAACACATGTATACAGCATTTATTAATGTATAAATACAAAATCTTTTAAAAAGAGAATGTCTTATCACAGCTTTGCACACTTTTTAACACTTTATTTCTGCCCTTTTTACAATATAAGATTAAATTCTACTCTATCTAACAGAATAACCAAAATAACAACAGCTCAAAGTGAAAGTTTCATTCTTTCTTATACATAAAACATTGGAAGTCCAGGATGGGAGAGATTCCATAGAGTCATTAGGAATTCTGGGTCTTTCTGTTTTCTTATTTGTCTATCATTTGTCAAGGGTAGTCCAAGGAGGCTGCTGAACTTCTTTCTATGACTTCTTCCTGGTTCTGGGCAAAAACCAGACTATACATATAACAAACTTTCCATTCTAGCATCCTAAAGCCTGAACTTCAGGGAGAAATAAAAAACAAGCAAACAAACAAAAAAACTACACATTCCTCTCTTGGAGTCCCATGTCCCAGATGTGGCCTAGTATGAACTCGTCTTCTTGAACGGAGGGAGCTGTATGGTTGATGGCCAGCTCAGTATATTGAAAACAAATTAGGTACTCAGTACCGCTTAAAGGATTTATATGGTGTAAGTTCCAACTATTTGAACCAGCTCCAAAACTGACTGAGATTGGATTATTCACCAGTTTGTTGATCCAATTCAAAGTTATGTTCAATTTGTGTGTATATGTGTGTATATATAAACACACACAGTTATTAACTGAATTGTTTCTCCCCAAAACTCCTATGTTTAAGTTCTAAACTTTAATATGACTATATTTGGAGATAGAGTCTTTATAGAGGTAATTAATGTTGAATTAGGTTGTGAGAATAGGGCCCTAATCCATGGGATTGATGTCCTTGTAAGAAAAGACACCAGCGAGCTCTCTCCCTCTCACCAAGCACACACAGAAGAAAGGTTATGTGGGGATACAGAGAGAAGGCAGCTGTCTGCAAGCCAGGAAGAGATCCCTCACCAGAAACCAAATTTACCAGCACCCTGATCATGGACTTTGATAAAAAAATAAATAAATGACAATAGATGTATGTTGTAATTAGACAATGACAATAATTATTGTTGTTTAAGCCACTCAGTCTGAAGTAGTATTTTGTTGTGGCAGCTCAAGATGCCCAAGGTGTGTTTGTGTGTGTGTGTGTGTGTGTGTGTATATATACACACATACATGCTCATATATGTACACACAGGTATTTATTAAAAATTATTCATTTATTGCATTTATTATCACATGCCAATTTTTTATTCTATAAGCCATATCATGAGATAATATTCCAGTAGGATAGTCTAGTCACAGATTGCTTATGCAAATTCTGTGGGTAATTATTAGTAATATTTGAAAGAATTGTCTAGACAAATAATTATTCCATTGGCATGCCAAGAGTTTTAATTTCATAGATGCTTGTCTTTTTATTTTTCTTTATTTTGATCTACTTTTAGATTTATAGAATAGTTGCAAAAAAGCTTAGGCAGTTTCCATACGTTCTTCACTCAATCTCCACCAGAGTTTATGTCCATATAGCTATAGCTCAATTACCATAAGCAAAACTTTTATGAAAAGTTAGCATGAACAATGAATATTTGTTGAATGTGTGAATATTAACTTGGTTTTGTTTTATATTAATAACAGTTCTATATTAATAAATGCTACTTATTATTATAAAATATTTGTGCCTATTAGCTAAGTTCTATCTTGTTTTATTTTTTTCCATTTCTTTTTCTCTTATCATTTGATTATTCTGAAAAGCCCTTCATATAATCTTGCTTTTGACAATGTAGGCATTTTAATTGACAGAGTTTGAAATCATAAACAAAGAATTAGGACCTTTTATGTGATTAAACAGTAGGAAAGAGAAGCAACTCCTCAAATAGGCATATTTAACAGTTAACAATTTAGAGAAGGGCTGGACCATAATTTAACATGTAATTTTACTAATGCATTTTCAAAATGCATATGTGAAAAGTAAAACAATTAAAACTACTGCAAAGTCTCAGAGAGCTGTGCCTACCTTACTTTTGCAAGCATTATCATGGAGGAAAACAGCATTGAGGCTACTAGCTGTGGTTTACAGACACCCACAACATTCTTAGTCTTATAGCTAATTTTAGCTTTTAAGTAATAGCACCAGAAGCTTCAGTAAAATTGTAACCTCTGTACAGTATCAATTTCATAAAAGAACATGATTGGTCTACCTTTCTCTACCATTATATCATCATGTGAAAGAAACGAGACTGTTCAGTCAAGGCAGCTTAACACACTAAAGTCATTAGAAGAGACTCCCATAGTCTCCTATCTTCTCTGTTAAACTTATTTGAGAACATAACCAATGTTAAAGAAATAATGGCTAGCAGTGAAGTATATCAATACTCAGGAAAAGAGCAAAGTTTGAAATCTATTCTTTCACATGGGAGAGTTCTTGTCATTATTAATACATATTTTATGCCAATAATAAGGGACCAATATGAAAAGCAATTGAGCAAAAGTCTTGACTTATTGGCAAATATTGTATTTCATGTGTTGTCTATGATATTTAAATGAACTCATAGCTTCATTAAATGTCTAAATTATATGGACCAAAATTAAATATCATTGCTTAATGGAAAAAATATAGTCTAATGTAAGCTTAATTTTAATATTTTAGCTTTAAGTATACTCATCTAGGAAAATGATTGTGGAATTTTAATGTGAGATACTTTAGATATTTTATTACTATTCACTTCATAAATTTTATTATTAATTTAAATAATTCCACTATTTCTTCTTTTAAAAATATATCTTTTATTTAGCTGAATTTATATGTCACATTCATTATTTGGCAATCAGAAAATTGCCCTTTCCTTGTTAGCAGAAAAGAAATATATCATCTCGCAACTATTAAAGGACAGCAGATAATAAACATATTTGATCTATTCACAGTGTTAAATAGGTGAAACAAATAATTAAAGAATGTAAATCACAAAAGGTATAATATCTAGACCAAAAACTGTCAGTTCACAGAGCTGTGTCACCACATGAAAGTGATATTTCCTTATAAAGTGATAAGATCATAATACATGTGCTTTCACATCAGAGTTTGACTGTCTATAAATATAAGACAGAATGAGTAGCAGTTCAAACAGGATATAAAATAACGTGATATTTGAGGCAAAATATTTATATCTCTGCTTCAAATATGTGCAAAAATGGTACCTTGTTACAAAGCTGATGCTCAGGTTTATATTTTGGACCCCCTTTAATGGGAAAAAATAGTGTACAATGGAGTAATGTCAGCTTTAATGCTAGGATAGAATCTAAAGAGAATCTGCCCTGTTCTGCTCTGTTATACACTCAGCAACATGAATTTTCCACATGTACTCACACGATTCTAGCTATGTTGCAGTTGTCATGGATGAAGATGAAAAGTGAAAGCAAATTTACAAATTTTATGAAATATATATTTGCATACTGGGGAGAAAATATATGGAAACCAACATACATTTAAACCAAAAATTCATTTCGATTGTTCAACTCGGAGAGTAGTCTTAATCCATATGAATCAGTAAAGCCATATTGAGTCTTAAAATTTTAGCTATTAAAATGGCCAAATGACTGACTAGCATTGCCTTCCTTCAGCACATATTTTTAGTCACTTATAGATATAGTCATAGTCACGAGGCAATTATTGAAATTAGCAAATCTATAATGCATTTGGAATAGAGTTTTGAAGGTAGTCTAATGAAACACACAGTGTACGATCAATACAGAACAGCAGGAATGGAGTTATACAGTGATCCTCAATCAAACATTTTAATGCAAATTGTGAGGCTTGCTGTGTAATGCCTTCCATAAATCTTTACATTTCAAAACTGTATAAAATGGTATGAATTTTTTTTCTTGAAAAGAAGAGCAACTAAAATTGTGTACACTAACTTGGGAGAGAGAAGAAAAAAAGTGAAAATAAATATACCTCTAGAGTTTGGGAGGCACCTAGTACCACTGGTATGGCGTTGATTTTTATTTTTCTTTTAACAAATTTTCTACTTCCTTTTATTAAAAATATATGTTTTTCTTTTTACATTGTTTATCATTTGTTATTTTCTTTTTTGTCAATGTTATATCTTTCCCTTAATTGCCCTGAATTATTCTCTGCATTACTGATACCCAATAGTATGTTAAAGCCAAAAGCAGAAGCAAAAAGCAGAAGTCAGTTTCCACCAAGGAGTACAAGATACTTTGTTAAAAGAAAAATAAAAATCAACACCATACCAGTGGTACTAGGTGCCTCCCAAACTCTAGAGGTACATTTATTTTCACTTTTTTTCTTTCCTCTCCCAAGTTAGTGTATACAATTTTAGTTGCTCTTCTTTTTTTTTTTTTTTTTTTTTTTTTAGTACATTGCTGGATTTATTAAATTTTAGTACGGATTTTACATCTATATACGAGAATGGTCTCTAGTTTTTTTGTTGTTGTTGTTTGTAGTATTCTCTCCAGGTTTGGTTAGCAGGAATACAATAATCTTGAACAATGAGTTAGGATGTCTTTTTTCCCCCTTTCTTTTCCTATATTCTGGAGCAATTTAAATAA
>CM052441.1:72710883-72738636 GCA_028533085.1 Varecia variegata
TAGCACTAGAGGTGATGAGAACTGGCCAGATTTTGAAAATACCTTGACAGCACAGCCAAGAAGATTTATGTATGCAATATACTTTCATCAGAAATGTCACATTATAGGCAGATCTCAACGAGGTATACCTTTTGCTAAGAATCATTGCACTGGCTTCAAATTCTATGAAAACAAGGTCTCTTGTTTTCTCATCTGTATATACCCAATTACACTAAGCACAGTGTTTTGCAAATTTGTTGAAATTCATGTGGATGTTTGAAAATTCGTACCATTTTATACAGTTTTGAAATGAAAAGATTTTTTTTTGTTTGTTTACCATCAATTATTTCCAGTCAGGCTTCTTTTGCTTAAAATAACTGTAGTATACTCACTAAATTTCTTTATTCTGATGTTAGTTATCATGTCATATTGTTAAGCAGGACCTCAAGAGATATATATTAGTTTAAATTTAAATGTGCTATTATTGAGGACATGTCACACATAGAATTTGTTATGAATATAGATGTGTTTTATGTTTTATATGTAATGAAATATAGATCATCCCTCTTGATATTTTGGGCATTAAAAATTTAGAAGAAAGAAAACTTTGATTAAATACCTAATATCCTTCTTACTTTGGGCAAAATATCCACAGATTCATAAACAATAAATATACATTTGTGTGTATATGTGTAGGCATATGTACACATATATGTATATGCATATACACAAGTATGCACACATACACACATGACCATAAATATAATTCTTTTACACTTCTAGATCTGAATTATTTGAAAATTACATTTAACTCATATACAAAATTTAGTTTTTGTTTTGGAAGTTAATCTTCTGAAGCTAAACTATCTTATTTTATATTTTATAATGAAATATGCTTGCCTCAGTTGGTGTTTAATTTAATGCAATTCAATTCAACAAAATTATATTAATTACATGCATATCAGGGATTACAAAATAAGAAGTTGAAAATAAAGGAATGGTCAGAAATTGTGATTTATGAGAAATTGGGATAGAAGATTTGGGATTCATTATAAAGTCCATGATGTGGAAAAAGGAAAAGAGTTGGAAAAATGGAGAGGAATGTCAGTGGAAACCAAGAGGTCAAGAAAGCAAGAAGTCAGAATTTTGGATGAATCACTCACAAAGACAAAAAATGAGTCAAAATATGAGCTGTGGAGAAATTGGGCCAAGTCACTAAGGAATGAGGGCAAATAACTAGAATGTTGTCATATGAGAAAATGAACAAAAGTACAGGACATATAAACAAATTATATACAACTTGAAGAGAAAGGACTAGCTTATTTATTTTTAGTTATTTACTTTTAAATTAAAACCGCAAAGGAGCAATGTTCTCAAAGAGACACTGCTTAGCCAAGTAAAGACGAAAGCGATCTTTCCCCTTATATTACTGTGTATGGATTTTGATAAAATGTCCAAATTTCACTTGAAAGAGGTTCAAGAAAGCAGAGTCTTATGAAGTACCAACTTTATAGCTAAGTGTTATAGGGGACGTTGATGGACGATTCTGAGGATGTTGAGGCCACCCATTAATTATCTTCCACTTCTAAGAAAAAGGAAAATTGTGAACATAAATCAGAAAATCAAGTTGATTTCTGCTTATATATTTCAATGACAATAAGTTCTATTGTCTTAAAGAAGAGTTTTAAATTATTGAGTGGTCTTTTGTAAGGCAAAGGCTATCTTTGATCTCCAACCAATTTTTCAGTTCCTATTTTTATGGAAATAAGTGCATAAACTCTCAACTAAAAGAGCATATAGAAAAATAATCAAAACACACATAGCTTACTCTGAGAAATAAGGATAAGTCTGTGTCAAGGAACAACAGAATTCTCTAAGGCTTGTTGAGTGAAATTGATGAGGCATCATTCCCTTTGTCCTTAAGTCAGTGAGGTCATTATTGGCAAGGTCTACATCATTGATTTGCTGTCCATGTCAACAAAAAAAGGATTACAAATCCATGTTTCAATTTTAAGGTCATCTGAGCAAGAGTAACCTTCAACAATTTTCTTTAGGGTTTTCAAGTTTCTGTAGATTTCTGCCTGCAGATAAATTAAATGGGAGAATTTGCATAGTTGCCTTCTCAGGTAGCTTTAATATAGAGTGCCAGCTTGGCCAAAAGCAGTATTCATAATGATGACTCGCAGGACTTTGATTTCTCAAGGCTTTTATTCACTCATACATTCGTAAAATTCTGCCAAACAAACCACACTATGGATTTACCCTTTATTTTCAACTTGTTCTAAAAGTGACCTTTTTTTATATTTAAAAAAAAAATGAAACTTCTGCTGGATTTTGAATAAATTCTTTCATAACATGCTCTATTAAACCAGTAAACATTACATAGTTGAGACACTTTGTATTTTTTTCTTTAATTTTTACAAGTCCACTTGAAAAGGGTTCAAATTTTACTTCATGGAGACAAGATTTCATAGCAGTAGAAAAAATTCAAAATCACATAAAAGCGTTGGAAACTGATGCATCCCAAGCAAGAACAAATGGGCCTTCACAATGTATGGCATTTCTCTTTTTAAAAAATCCTTAAAAACTCATTGGTTGTGAAGAATCAAAGCAGCCTCATAAGTGAATGGAATATCAAGAAGTTTCTTCTAGTTGAGCTTTCCTTTGACCTAAAAAAGCCACTCACAATTTCAAGTAATCAGGATTTTCATTTCCTTAAGAAGGATAAATAAAATAAGTTAGCTATCTTGATAGATATTAATTAGTGTCATTTAAGTTCATGTTAAAGAGTTATAGCATGATCATTTATATAATAACCAATATCCAAATGAGAAAATAGCATTTTACTATAGAAAACAGAATTTTAATGTAGTTGAAGTCATTTGACAGGCACATGGCTTTGTTTATTGTTTGATTTCCCCTGTGTTTCATATCCACAAACCAGCTGAATATCTTGCTTCATTAGACGCTCCCCAATTGTATGATTTTCTATTTTAACAATATAATGAGCAAGTATTTTGTGCTCAGGCAAATCTAGATTTTGATAAAGTTCCAGATAGATTAGCCTAATGCTTTATTCAAAACAAAGAGTTTACATTTTCCAATTTATTTTCCTTCCTTCTTCATTTTGTTGGATGCATAAAATATAATTTTATTCGTTTATTTTTGGCTGTTTGTTTCTTTAATTTTACTATGATCAATTAAAATCAAGCTAAAGGATATTTGCATTTCAGTTTATTATTTGATTACATATTTACAGCTAGGGCTATAATCCATGTAAGGAAAGATCTATGTCTATAATCAAAATGTTAGGCTATGTCTTTTTAGTTATCATCCATAGGAAACAATTCCAAGCACCATAATATGGTAAAATTGAAGAAAATGTTACGTGAAAAAGGACTTTACTACCCTATATCACCTGAATACTAGAGAGAAAAAAGGATTTTAAAAACCTAATTTGAGGTTCCAGGTTAGGAAGGTAGATTAAAGACTTACATTTAACTTTGTGTCCTCACGAAATCTCATTCTAGCTATTGTAAGAACATTATTTTTAAGACTTAAAACTACAATAATAGAGATTATATAAGATAAATGACAACAGCAAGAAAATTTTATCAGCTGGAAAAGCAGATAAACAAAAAGTAACTGGAAACAGCTGAGATAGCTGGAGCCTAAACTAACAGTGGGAAAAAGTTGAAAAAATATATGATTTGCACTAGAGAACCCTAAAAAAGATCAGAAACAGGTTTCTTTGAAGTTAGGGATAAGGGATTGGTGGTTAAAATAAGAAAGATTACTTGAAGGCTACAAAATTCTACATTTTTCATCACAGTTTAAGTATGAAATAATATTCTCTATAAGCAATCACACTGCAAGTATCCATTTCGAATGGTACTCTTCTCCCTAGATAAACATAGGAATTGAAAATAAACATATTATGTTTAATTATGAGATTCATAATTGTGATGTACTATGGCTAAGAATTAATAATAAGATCAAAATGAAGTGCCTTGAAAACATCAATGCTTGACAAAACTTGACAATTCTCTTTTAAATAATTACTTGACACCTATCTTTTAATGCCTAGAAATGACTACACAAGTGAAAACATAAAATTGCCAAAGTAAAGAAAATGATCATATATCTGTAATTTGTACAGATTGTTTGTGTATGTATAGACTCTTGAGAAGAATGTATAGGAAACGTGTATCAGCACTTGGGGAAAAAAGAACTAGGTGGCTGGTGAGAAGGACATAGTGGAGACTTTTCTGAACTTTAAAACATTTTGGGCTTTCTGAACTTTTTATGATAACACATAGGTTTGAAAGGCTATGATGTTAATTGTGTACATAGGAATAAATAAAAGTATAGTAGTAATATTATTGAATAATAAGGAAAACACATAGGATTCTTGAGGTTGGAAAAAAAAACGGTCACTTAAGGAGAAGAGAGTGAAGGGTAAAGAAATATGAAACATGGTGAGACAGAGGGATCCTGTTCTGTCCTTCTATGTGTGGCTATCCAATTTTCCCAGTACCATTTATTCAATAGGGCCTCCTTTCCCCAGTGTGTGGTTTTGTCTGCTTTGTCAATGATCAGTTGGCCGTAGCTATATGGTTTTATTTCTGGGTTCTATATTCTATTTCACTGGTCTATGTCTCTACCTTTATACCAGTATCATGCTATTTAGGTTACTACGGCCTTCTAGTATAATTTGAAGTCAGGTAATGTGATGCCTCCAGATTTGTTCTTTTTGCTTAGGATTGCTTTGGCTATTTGGGATCTTTTTTGATTCCATCTGTAATTTAGGTTTTTTTTTCCTAATTCTATGAAAAATGACATTGGTATTTTGATGGGAATTGCACTGAATCTGTAAATCACTTTGGGCAGTATGAATGAAATGCAAGTCAAAAACATAATGTGATACCACCTTACCCCTATCAGAATGGTCATTAATAAGAAGTCTAAATCAATAGATGTTGGCATGGGTGTGGTGATAAGGGAATGCTTGTACACTGTTGGTGGGAAGGTAAATTGGTACTACCTATTATGGAAAGTAGTATGGGGAGAATCCTCAAAGAACTAAAAGTAGACTTACCATTCAATCCAGCAATCTCACTACTGGGTATCTACCCAAAGGAAAATAAATCATTATATCAAAAAAAACACCTGCTCCCTAAAGTATATCACCGCACAATTCATAATTGCAAAGATATGAAATCAACCTAAGTGCCCACCCACCAACTTATGAGTAAATAAAGAAAACATGGGTATGTGTGTGTATATATACACATACATGCACACACACTATGGAATACTACTCTGCCATGAAAATGTATGAATTAATGCCTTTTGTAGCATCCTGGATGGAGCTGGAGACCATCATTCTAAGTGAAGTATCTCAAGAATGTAAAAACAAATATTACATGTTCTCATTTATAAGTTGGAGCTAAACAATATGTATGGATGGCCAAAAAGTGGTGTAATGGACATTGGAAACTAAGAAAAGGGGAGTAGCAGTGGGGAGGATCAAAAATTACTTATCTGATATAACGTATACAACTCTGGTGACCAGCACACTAAAAGACCTGACTTTACCACTATGAAATTAAAAATAAATATAAAACAAAAGAATAAAATGTGTGGAATGATCCAATGATATCAGCTGCTGTTTAAAGTACATGCTAAAACACCGAGGTTGCTATTGGTTCTAGAAAGAGAAGTTTAATGGAGTGATATAGGTCATGGTCAAGTTTCAATTGTATTGAGGTAGAAATGTTATAGCGTAAAGAAAAGACAGCGTAATTTCTCTGTCAAGCAGGTACAGGAAAAAGTCCTATGAAACTTAGAATTTTTAAAAAGGAGTTATTGAAACATATTTATTGATGATTTAAAAGATCCCATCGAGGGAGTAAAAATAATGGCTTAAAAGGGAGAAATTGCTGGAAAAAAAAAGTTCCCGTGTGAAGGTTTCCAAAAGGTGAAAGGGGTAATATTAATAGTAGAGTTTGATATCAAAGTAAAGTTAATTGAAAGAGCTCCTAAAGCCAGGCATGGTGGTGTGCTCCGCTAGTTCCAGCTACTTGGGAGACTGAGGCAGGAGGATCTCTTGAGACCAGGAGTTCGAAGCTGTAGTGAACTATTATCGTGCCTGTGAATAGCCACTGCACCCCAGCCTGGGCAACACAGTGAGAGCTCATCTCTAAAACTAATAATAGATTCTGAATTGTATAGGAAAACTCAGAAGAAGTGGGAAATGTTGAAGACTGAGCTGAGGTTACATAACTTTGATACCAATTATTAAAGTTATAAGATATTTTTCATTTGTATTTTATAGCTCAGGGTAGGTATGAAAAGGCAAGCAGACAGACTGATCTAGACTTAGAATTTTGCCAGGCTTTGAGAAATGGTATAATAGGCCAAGAGTATAATGGGTAACAATTTCAGCAAAGAAAATGTTCTGGTGATTTATTTCGAAGTCTACATTAGATATATAAGGAATGTTGGACAATTGCAAATGACTGAGTTGACAGCAAGTTGAATGTAATGAGTTGGTATGTGAAAATTTTAAAGTATATCAGCTTTGGGCTATAAACAGTGGGGTGCTGAAGCTGATTATTTGTACCTCCTGCCAACTTTGGTACATGGGAGAATTTACCACATGGAAATCTCCAAATGCTCTAAATTAGAATTTTTTTATTTGCTTTCTGAAAACTGGTTGTGAAACTGTTATGATACACAGTTGCATATAAGTTCCAAGGTCTAACTATAGAAATAGGATGGCTGGCTAATATGAATAAATCAAGGAAGTAGAGATGCTGAGTTATTAGTGGGTTCATTCACATTACCATTTGAAATTCCTGATCTCAATGGGAGAACTTGGTGTGAAGGAGTCAGGCATCAAGCTTTTCAATAAATTAGTGGAAGCTATCAGGTTGTAAAAAGGAAAAGACCTGAAGTCAGGTGGGAAGTGATATTAGATGGATAACAATATATACATCAAGAATAAGAGAAATTTGCATAAGTGTAAAGAGAGTAATGATTAGAAAGGGATATCGTGAAGTGAGAATGACTAAACGCACAAGCTGATATGCATGTATGTGGGTTGTGGATGAGCAGTCCTGAGAAGCCACAGACTAAATAACATGCTCAAGAGAAAGAAGGTTTAATTTGGCATATTACATGCAGTGCTCAGTAATGAGATCAATGATGTATAACAGCATTCATTCACTAGAGAATAGATTTTCCCAGAAGGTAAAGAGGGGAGTTTGGTCTGTATGTTCATTTTCTTAGAGGTGAAATGGGAGGGTGTGGGACAAGAGAGAAGCAGCCGTGTCTGTGTGGTAATGAGCATATAAGAGACCATGAATGGTCAAGGGAATCTTACATTTTATGTGGTAATCAAGACCTCAAAAATGTAAAGCGTTGATGTTTTAAGAAGAATTAATCTTGACAGCCCCAGCAGATAGAGATCTCAAGTGTCTCCACAACTTTATTTAACTTTGCTTTTAAACCAAAGTTCAGTGGGGTTGTTTGGTCCCTGCACATACTGTATGCACTGAAAAGATAAGACAACTGTCTCTGATGATGGCAGGAGACACCAAGGTTTGGAAAAAGGCGCCTGTGTCCTTAATGGATTTTATTCCCAAGGAAGTGCTGATCCTTGTTATTTAAGAAAAGCTGGCAAGGGAACTAATCATTTTCTAGTGATTGGGTCTTAATTAGTTGTATTTTATAGGATTTAAGGATACATTATAATAAATGGCTTTATTGTTAAATCTATGATCTATGCAGTTAAAATTTTCTTTATTCTATCATATAGAAGGTAATTATTAGAGAGGAAGATCATAGAATTTCCACTGCAAATGACTAGAGATATAACCAAATTATCCCAAATTTCAATTTAAATGTTAAATTATTTATAACTTATATATCTTCAATTTATGCATGTGTGTGTGTTTGTGTGTATTTCATATATATTATGAAAGATTATATATAGTATATATATTTCATATATATAACATATTATGTATATTTCATATATATATAATATTTATGTATAATCTTGAAACTAGCTAGATTCCAATCAGCTAGCCTTGCAATTGGAAGGGACTTTAGGGATCACCTAGTGCTTTCTATTAAATTTTAGCAAAAAGGAAGACTAGGGATAATTAGACATCAATGTACTCAAAGAACAATACCCAATTCTAAGAATAAATTTAGCATTCTTTTTATTATTGCATGGTTCATTGTAAGAGCAAAAACTGTATGATTTGGACAATATTTGACCAGTATTTTATGATGGGGCTGAGCTTTTCCCATCTAATTGAACTAGAATAAGGTATGTAGAAAGAGATGGGTATCTGAGAATCAACCTACTTACCTTGGTTGATTTTCCTTGGTGGTGAGAGTTGATTGGGTTCTTTTCCTGTGACAGATTAGGTTTTGACCTGTAATATTTGGATGAATGGTGAAAGTGAATAGTAAGAAAATTGCAGTTGAAGTCAATAGTAAACAACATAAAATAGTAAGAAGGATAAATTATATAAATGATCTAGCCAGCATACAGGAAATTAGTATGGTCTATTACTAAAAATGTCACAAATGAGAGCCATAGGAAAGCAGTACTTTAGTGACCATCAGATGTGTCTTTGAAACAGAAAATATCAAATCAGAAATTTTATCAGGCACAAACAAGAAGGCAAAATTAATATGCTTCCCTTAAATGGGTGACATTGGTTTGAAGTTTCTGACTTCGAAACTTCACTGCCAAGCTACACAGAAATTTGGCAGTGAAAGGAAAGCACATTTGATTCATGATGCTTTGACAAAAAACACCAGTTTTAGTCCAAGCTATTTCAGTCAGACTGGCATCATAGAAGATGCCAGTGCAACAGCTCAGGTACAAAACATACAACAATCCAGACTACCATATGAAATCACTTTGAACTATTTCAGGTAAAATCTCAGGCACCTGCTGGGGGGGGTCAGACTCTGTCTCATGTCAGGCTAGGCCTTGAAGGAGAAGAGACTAGCGGGTAAAGATGTGGGAAGCTATCAAATAGGAGACTATGAAATCAGACAAACCATAAAAAGGTATATTCAAGATATTTTCATGTTTAACATTTTTAATATTTATGTTTCTGGTTTAAACCCATAGGAATTTTTATGCTAGTCCTTTCAATATTAATTTCCTCATTTAATTATGTTTTATTGAAGTATAATTTTATGGTATGCAGAATAGTAGCCATCCAAAAATGTCCCCATGATAATCCCTGGAACCTAGAATACTCCACTTTTATGGTAAAAGAGAATTAAAGTTGCAGATAGAATTTAGGTTGCTAGTCAGCTGGCATTAAAATCGAAAGATTATCCTGGTATATCCAGGTAGGCCCACTGTAGTCACAAGAGTCCTTAAATGTGGACTAGGGAGGCAGAAGAGCCAGTATCAGAGTGATAAGCTGTGACAAAACTCAACTGGCCATCACTGCCTGTGAAGGTGGAAGGAGGCCAAGAGACAAGAAGAGCAGGCAACCACTAGAAGCTGGAAGAGTAAAGAAAAAAGGATTCTCCCTTAGAGACTCCTTGCTGACAGCTGGATTTCAGCCCAATGTGGCCTATTTAGATTTATGACCTTCAGAATTATAAGATAATACATTTGTGTTATTTTAAGCCACTAAGTTGTGGTAATTTCTTACAGCAGCAATAAGAAACAAATGCAAATTTGAACACAGTGAAAAATGGTTTTTCTTCTAATTACTGAGAGAATAATGCCTCCAATGATTGTGGATTTGTAAGGGTTTTCTTTATGCAGATTGAAACACTATCATTATGTGCATACTAAGCTAGCATTCTTCCTGATGAATTACCTGTTAGCATGGTAGGATATCCCTCTTTATATGTTATAACATTCCTTGGCAGGAGGTTTACTAAGATTGATATTGATACAGCCACATCAATTTGCTTATGCTATTGTTGTGGTATGCGTATTTTTCCATCATCCTCTAATTTTACTTTCAACGTATGTGTTTCTATACACAGCGTACATTTGGGTCTTCCCTTTCTTATCCAGTCTGATGATCTGTTCTCTTCAATTAGTGTTTATTCTTTTTAGATTTAATGTAATTATTGATAGTTTGTTTTTAGTCTATCATCTTGTTTTCTCCTTCCAAGCTCTCTTATACACTTTTCTTGTTCTTTTATTATCTTTTTAAGAAGCATTTTTACTAGTTTTTTCTAACTTCTTTTGAGTTAATAATTTTTTTTTTATTTTTCCATATTCTTTATTTCCCCTATTGGCCAGTTAAGTCTCACCTCTTTTGATATAGACATTCCTAACTCATTAAAGTATATGTAGCATTAATACTGTCCCATTTTATACTTTATACTTAACTCTCCACACAGCCTAATTCTCATTCCCCACATTTGACTTCATAACTGAAAATTCCCACTTTCCACTTCTCACTACTCACATTTCATAATGTCCACTTCCCTTTTCCCATCTTCCTCTTCCTTCTTCCCATTTCGTACTTCATACATATAATAAACATATAGCATAATTTCATTTAACTTCCTCAACTGCTTATGTTACTATTGACAGATATTTTACCTCTATATATGAAAGAACTTTTTCATTTCAGTTATTTTATTTTATAATTTCTGAATTTCTACTTGTTTTTTACAATTCTTATTTTTTTCTGCTGACAATACTTATCTTTTTACTCATTAAGATGATATATCTTTGCCTTTTAGCATATTTGCAATACCTGTGTTAAAGTTTTTGAGTACTTCATCCAAGTTCTTGGATCTTTTGGGATCAATTTATATTGACTGCTTTCTGCCCTGACTTTGTATAACATTTTACTGGTGATTCGCATGTCTAGCAAATTTTTTTATTGAATATTGGACATGCTGGGTGATACATTTTAGAGGTTCTACATTCTATTTTATTTTCTTGCAGCAAAAAGTGTTGATGTTTGTTTTAGTAGGTAGTTCAATTATTGGCTGATCACCTTGAATTCGTGTAAACTTGGTTTAATGCTTAGGGCGGATATATGGAAAGTTCCATGAGTTCCCTAGGTCATTTAACTTGGTGGTTCACAACCTGAAAATGCTGCTTCCCCTGTAAGGTTTTACCAAAGCTTCATTTTAAGCAGTACAAGACTTTGGTTAGAGTAATATTTTTCCTAGGGCATTTCATTGTTCTCAAGTATGGTATTTTTGGTATTTCAGGTGAATAACCTGAACATAAAAATGTTTTCTTTATTCTAGTTAGTACTAAAGGATTTTTCAGAATGTTTCTTCTGAATTATTGTTTTTCTGCCCACAACCTCACAGGAGCTGCTATTACAAACATGATATTGTTTTGCCCTGCACTTGCACAGGTCCTAATCCTCAACCAAGAACTTGCAGGAAATCCCTGTACTGGCTTCTTGTGTCTTATTCTACTTTTTTTCTAAGTGCCATATCTCCTAAATTCCAAAGCTCCAGCAGCCTCAAATTCTTATCTCTGCCTTCTTAGTTCAATAGACTGGCAATGTTTTGCTTTGGGAACTTGTTCACCAGCAAAGGACCAGGGTATGGCTGTAGGGTTCATCTGTCAAGTTTACTTTCTCTCAGCAATTACTGTCCTATGACGTCTGTTTTCCATGACTAACAACTTTGCCTCATATGCTTTGCTCATTTTTGTAGTAGCTGCTGCTAGGAAGGCTATTGTAATAATTATTTTGTCATGTCTGAAAACAAATGTCCCTTACATTGTATCTACCCTTATTCTATTCATTGCTAAAAAGTCAGGCTAAAATCTTGAAGGATGATTATAAATTTTGTCTAATTAATCCTGTAGTTTCTTTTTTTTTTTTTAGTTTTTGTTTTATGTTTTTAAAGTTCTATTAGGCAATTATACTTACAGAATTGACACTTTAATAACTGTAAAATGTCCCTCTTTATCTCTAGTGATACTATTGATCTTTAAGTATGCTTTTTCTCGTATGACTACAGCTAGATTTTCTTTATCATAATTTGTATTTCTACTACATTTATTTTTGTTATTTTTACTTTTGGAGTATCAGTGTCTTTATATTTAAATTGCAGTTGATGAACGTATCACAGAGTTGGATCTTACAATACTTTAATTGATTATGGTAATCTTTCCCTCTAATTGTGAGCACTTAGTAAATTTACATTTAATGCAATTACTGATATGATTAGATATGTTTACACTCCTGTTATTTATTTTCCACTTGTTTTGTGTATTATTTGTTTCATTGTCATTCCTTTCATATTACTTTTGGATTACATATTTTTTTTTTTTACTATTTTTTATCTTTTCTCTTGGTTTGTAGTTATATGACTTTATTTCACTTTTTAAATGACTGCTTTTTGGATTAAAATTTAAAAATAGGAAGGAAAAGATAGGAGTAAAAAAAGCAAAGTAAGAAGTTACCTAAATCAACTTTATTTCAAAATTTTATCTAAAAATATCTTTTTAGCAGAAATATTTATACTCTAATCATATCCAGTCAAAACCTGTGTTATCCTTCACTTGTGATTGTAATTAAAACATCTATTCAGTACTGTTTAAGGATTGAGCATAATTGGAATAAATCAGGTCTCTGAATCATGGAAATTATACGAAATAATTATTTAATCTTGGACAAATTTTTTACTTTCACTTTGTATGAGCATCCTTATCTGCATTATCTGTAAAATGAGGATCAGGGTACTTATCTCTCTTATTTTCATTCTTCCTTTCTTTCCTGCTTCTTTTGGATAATTAGGTTTTTAATATCCATCAATCAATTAATCAATTTTAGGATTTATTTTTATCCTTTTTATGAGCATGCTACAATATCTCTTTTCCCCCTACCACCAGTTGATTTTTTAGGGATCACAATATAAAGTCATTTATCACAAGCTAATTTGAATTAATATTATCCCACTTTACCAATTATATGCATATCATTTCACTTATCATATGAGAAGAGTTTACTTCTGTTGATATCTATTGGTCCTTGTTCTATCACTGTTATGTACTTCTATATTTATTATAAACCTCAAAGTGCATTTTTATTATCTTTTCATTAAATAACTCAATTTCTTAATTTAAATAAATCAAGAAAAGAAAAAATAGGTTTTACATTTAATCATGTATTATTTTTGCCATTCTTCAGATCTTCTCATAGATTTGAATTTCCATCGAAATTATTTTCTTCCAGTCTGAAGGACTTCCTTTAGTATGTCTTATCATGCAGGTCTGCTGACAACTGATTTTATTCTTATATATGTAAATAATTTGGCATATATAAGTAAAAAAGAAATGTTCACATCAATGCCAGCATGCTTATATTCAGTACAAAATAAATAGTGTATTTTTTTAATCTTCAGAAATAGACTATAGGACGTTATTAGGAATGGACAATTTAGGACATTTCTAATATTTCTAACAGTTCAGAAGGAGTTTATGTCAAGTTGATATATTGATCACATAAATATTTATGAAATCAGTCATTTCTATAGAGGTATAAAATTTAGCTTTCTATTGATTATGCCTAGTTATCTGTTATGTGTGTGACAATATGAAAATGGGCACAAGCTACTTCTATTGATTTACTGTCCAATAAATAATTACTGTTCATTACTTATTGATTGTGTACTTCCATAATCATTTCACTTCTCTCCTATTTGTGGTATCAGTGTCAGTTTTAGAGCCTGAACAATTTACACATAAAAATTAAAGGTCAGTTATATGGACAATATGCACTGTCGAATAAACTGTGTCCTGGCTTACCTATTTGCATGCAACAAAAGGATGTATTATTTTGGTTATTGTAACAGAAGGAATGGCTCAAAAAATGGCAAAATGTTTTATGTCTCTTTAACACATCCCCACTCCTTTTGGAGAACTAGGACCTGCATCCTTGCCTCAGGCCTATGGTCAGGAGGGGCAGGGGAATATCTTTTGTTCTTTGTGCCACAGGAGATGAATTTTCTGGGCAGAAGTCACATCTTTCCCAAAGGGGGGATGATTAATTCAGGTGGAGGTCATGAGATCGCCTTAACCAAAGATAGGCTTGATCAGAACCTTTAAAAACTCTGCACTTCTGCTCAGAAAAAGGACGTTGGTACTTTGAGACAGGAGTCTGTCAATCGCCCATCTCAATTTGCCTCATTTGCTTGCAAATTAATAAACTTCTCTTTCCTTCTCCTCAAACCACTTGTCCTCATTCTTCTGATGAGGCCTCAGGGACAAGTGCCAAACTTTCAGTAACATTACCAGCATCAATTCTTCTAAATATATTGTGCAAATCTCACTAAATAGTCAGTTGAGGCTGTTTTGATTAGTCATGAAAGGTTTCAATTGGTCTCATGTTAAAAACTCTTCATTCCAAGAGCCAAGACAAGGCATCTGGAGGAAGATCACTCAGGATCCGGATTTCCAGGTGGAAAAGAAGCTCAGGGAGCACTTCAGGCAGTTATCCATATGCTTTTATTCCTCTTGGTGTCCCTAATTGCTACTAGAGAAAATTACTGCTGGCACTTGTTTTAGCCAAGAAGAAAACTAGATAATTACCAATAAAAGAAGAAAATAATACATGATTAATAAAATGTTATCTCCTCAAGGTGAGAGGATTCATCTTTCTCTCATGTTACCACTGCTATTAACATAGTACAAGGAATTCTTGAGGACATTCAATATGTCAGTTTCCCCCTAATGTGTATCTCAGAATAAAAAAGTTTAAAAAAATATGTTTCACTTGGGTGTGGATAATGGCTTTCATACAAAGCATGGAATAATTCTGCATGTTCTATACCTACAGGGACCACCTGACAATGCAGGAAGAGAAGCAATCATCACAACAAGGGTTTCAGATGTATTCTCCTTGGTTATCTTTCAGAGTAACTAGCAAACATGAAAATAACTGGGGAATTTTAAAAGTTTCCATGAGTGAAATCATAAGTAAAGATTTACTTTAGCTGGTTTTCTGTGAACACTGAAAGCAATCAGTTCTCTTTTCTGTTTTTAGTAATGTCACAGAGATTAATAAGTGCATGCCAAAATAGGAAGGCTTAATTGATGATTTAGTTTGATTTTTATTAGTATTTAAATAGTTGTAAATTCTATTGTAAATAATATAAATCTGGACAATTATACAAGTAAATATAATATAAATGTAAATAAATATGAACTGGTGTCTATTTTAACTATTAATAGAAGAATAAAATTATGTAACATTTGACCTGATATTGTCGAATTTAATTGCTTTCAAATAATACATAAAGCTATAGATAAAATTAAAAACCAGAAAACAAAACTTTAATTTTTGTTATTTTGACTACAAAGGCTTTTCTTCATATTTGCCAACCAAATAAAAAGTTCTACAATTAGATCATTCAAAGTTGATCTCAATGTCAAAAAAACACTCCTATCACTATACTGATTTCTATTCAGTGGAGATTCCTAGGAACTAAGCTGTTTCCTTTGATCTAACCCCACCATAAAAATTACTTTGATCTGTATAAAGTAAATTATTATGTCCTTTACCAAAATTATCTTTTTACACAGCTTGGTGTCCTTGGAGCTTCTTAGATCTGTGTTTTGCTATATGTCATTAATTTTGGAAAATTCTTGCCCAATATTACTTGAAATATTGTTTCCTTTTCAATTTCTCTTTTGTCTCTTTTTAGTATTTTAATTATGTTTTATTAATATAAAACCTTTTGAGGTTGTTCCACAGTTTATGGACATTCATTTATTCTGTTTTATTCATTCTTTTCTCCCTCTTTCTCCATCTCACTCTCTCTCACTTTGCATTTCAGTTTGAGAAGATACTATTGACATCATATATTCATCATACTGATTCTTTCCTCAGTCTCTGCTCTACCAATAAGCCCATCAAAGGTGTTCTTTATTTGTGCCCCAGAGATTTTAATTTCTAGAATTTCTTTTTTATTTCTTTAATATTTCTATTTCTCTGCTTACATTAACCATCTATTCTTGTATTTTGTTTCTTTTTCCATTAGTATCATATTAATATAGTTATTAATTAAAATTAAAATTAAAATTCCCTATCTGATAATTTCAAAATCTGTGTCATATCTGAGTCTGGTTCTGATGTCTGCTTTGTCTCTTCAGGTTGTGGTTTTTTCCTTTCCTTTTAGCATGTCTTGTGATTATTTTTCTTTAAAGTTAGATGTGGCTGAGTGCAGTGGCTCATGCTTATAAACCCAGTGACTCAGGAGGCTGGGGAAGGAAGATTGCTTGAGCCCAGCAATTCAAGGTTGCAGTGGGCTACTATAACCCAGCCCGGGTGACAGAGTGAGAGCTTTTCTCTAAAAAAATAAAATAAAATAAAACAAAGTTAGATATGATGTATGGGTAACAGTAACTGACATAAAAGGGACTTTAGTGTGATGTCTGATGTTAAATTGGCTAGTAGTTGCTCCGTATTCAATATTTGCTACAGCTTTAGATGGCAGAGGCTTGAAATTCCTTTACTGACTTTTTTTTTTTCATCTTTTATGTAATCCTTGGTTTTCCTGAAGAATTCCTCCTCAGATAGAGTAGGCACCTTTCACCTCTTTCTGCCATAATTCACTTTTTTATGGTGTATTTCTGCTGGTGAGGTGGTAAGGTGTACAGGAAGGGAAATATTCTGTAATCTTATAATTAAATTTCAGTTATTTAGAGGGCCTGTATCCATGAGCTTTCACAAATGACTCTCCCCTTAGGTAGCATGAGAAGACTAGAGGGGTTTGGAATTGGGAAAATGCCCTTCTCCCAAGTAAAATAAGCTCTGATAAAGTCTTCTACCCTGAAGTGTAGACTGTGATATGGAAAGTGTTCTGGTCCTATTTAACAGTGGTAACTCCTCCCCTCCCCCTTCCAGAGCCATGAGGGGATTTTTACTGGCTTTTCACCTAGAAACCCTGGTGCAATGCCTAGAGGTAAAACCGATCAGGGTCTGAGGTCTCCTTCAAAGTGTGGCCCCATCAGTTTCTCACTCTCAAGCTAGTCCGCACTTAGTTCCCATAAATTCATCAAAATTGACATTTAAAAGTTCTACTCATTCATGGTTCACTGGTTTCTGCTCCAGGAAAGCAGATCTCAGCTGTGATTCTCAGGATCTGTCTCTCTCTTCAAATTTCAGGATGGCAGTTTGCCCTGAAAACTCAGTTCCCTGAGGGGGTCCAATAAAAATGATCAATTTTCAGTTTATCTAGCTTTTTCTTCTTAGAATAGGGGTGATGACTTCCAAAACTTTACATGTTAGAACTAAAACAGGGTGTTACCCTGAATTTATCTATTCAATAAATACTTCATTAAAAATTTAAAATTCTCCCGTACAAAACGTTGATGTTTGAACTTACAGTGGACAAAATGGAAATATAGTGGATAAAAAAAGAAACAAACATACGGAAAGAAAGAAAGAAAAAAATAAAAGTAAAGAAAATAATATTTAATTATAACATACAGCAGCAAAATTAGATAGAGAAATATATGAAGGATTAAATAATTATAGTACAAGAGGATAACAAATGTACATTGAGAAATAAAATAGGCAGTGTTTGCTTTAAAATATCACATAAAGATACAAGAAAATCTGTTGTTGACGCTGAATTTTCTAACAGATATTGGAAGAAGAAATTAATGACATGGAGGATCTAAAGAGGGTATTTTTAAAAATATTGGAAAGAAATATATAGTATAACCAAATGCAAAGTTGTGAAATTACACAATTCCTGGGCTTGAAGTCATTTAGGAGCTCAAATCCAACCCTATCACTTACGACTAATATGACCTTTCACTTTTCCAAAGCACAATTTTTTTTTTTCATGTGTAAAACTGGAGTAATAACTTGCATCTCATTTTGTGACTATAAGGAAAAAAAATTGTTAAATTGTTTATTTAAACACACCTAGCAGTAGGTCTGGTATATTTCAAATCTTCAGTAAATTTCATTCCCCTGCTTTTCATTGTCTGATGGAGGTATTCTCATTTATTTTTCAGATATTGCTGTTCACATCCGATGCTTAACAGTAGTAGTTGTGTCACTGTAGCTGGTCCCCTTGAGATTTTAATACCCTGGCATTTTTAGTGACTGAAATAATGTAAAATTGGACTAGGGGCCTTTGGTTGTTTACACTTGTTAGCTACTTGCTTCCTGCCCAGAACTTCTTGTTCTCATTTTTAACCACCAATACACCTGGTTTTGGGGTTTTGTTTGTTTGTTTGTTTTGTTAAGCTGGAGGAGATAACTCCAGGGTACCACTAGGAGAATCTACGAGTTGGTTTTGCAGAAAAAATGAATGCCCCTGAAAAAGTTATGACTAGCTGCTGATGCCCAGAAGTCTGGTTACTCAAGGTGTTATCTGAGACTAAAAGTAACACAGACTTCCCCATACCTTATTCCCCACTTCCCACAAAAGCTTGCTGCCTCATTTCTGTGACAAGATGGACCTGAGAGATTTTTCTCTCCTGTTTTCTAACTTTAGGCAAATCAAAGAAGCCCTTCTCTATCTCCAAGCACCATTGCCACAGTGTTTGGCTTTGGCTGTGCATCAGGTAAACAAGCCTGAGTCTGTGGTTCTAAAACATCACCAAATGGAATTTTGGTCCTTGAATGAGCAATAGATTGAAATCTACTTTCTTGGGAATTTGGGAATGTATTCCATTAATATAGAAACTGATTGAAGATGATGTTTGAAATAGAATAACTTCAATAAAATTTAACTTTCCCTTAGAAAAATCCAAATAATGATTATAGGTGTCATTGAACTGCACTATGATGGCTTAACCTGGTTTAATATCAATACCTTCAGCAATTATTATGGTTACAACCCAACCAGATTCATTGCCCACTGTTCAAGGGAAGCAAATGCACTGGGCAGCAGGAGACAGCAGGAGTTACAGCAGAGAAAGAATTTAATATTGCAAGGTGCAGAGCAAGGAGACAGGAGAAATTTCTCAAATTCATATTCCCAAGAATTTAGGGGCCAGGTTTTTTAAAAATAGTTTTTCTGACAAAGGGCTACAGAATTGGGTCTGCTGATTGGCTGGGATTGAACTCATAGGGTTGGGAAGGACACATTATCTTCTTGTACTGAGTCACTTCCCAGGCAGAGGGTCATGAGACCAGATGAGTCAGTTCCTTGGTATAAGCAACTGGTCCGAGTGGGTCAATTGCTCCAATGGAATGCAGAGTCTGGAAGATATATCAAAAACAAGCCTAAGGTTTCTCGAGTATGATGTTGCTTATGAGAGAAATTAATTAAGCTAAGTATCTTTATGATCATCAGCTATGTGACTCCTGATTAGTAAGCAATTATAGGAAAACAAGCTAGGGAACAGTGGCTGATTTTTTGTATATATTGTATATATTTTGTGTATGTGTGTGTGTGTGTGTGTGCGCGCGCGCGCGCGTGTGTGTATTTAACTATGCCTACACCTTTACAGAGTTCAGGCCCCTACCATAGTTCTTAACTTATGACCTTTTATTAATTTTATAAACAGCAGTTTCATTAGCACTTACGATGTCTTACTTCCTTGGTATAAAAGATATGATTATGAACAAAATAAATAGAGCCCTGCACTTCAGTTGCAAAGAGGATAATGGTAAGTCTACATAGCTACAAAAAAAATTTATAATGTTCTAAAATGTAGTTTTTTCTTTTCCGTGTACATAAAAGTCTGCTCTTGGGGAAGAGCAAAGATGGCCAACTAGAGACATTGCTTGTTGGACTGTCCCAGAAGAAAGATAGAAATTCTAATAAAGGAGAGAGGAGAGGAGATACAGAACACATGTAGATCATAGAGAGAAGAGCCAGAGCCTGCCGGGGATCTCATGGAGGAAAATTGCAAAGCAGAGAAGGAATAAGATAAAGAAAAAAAGATAAAGGTGAGGATCAAACCCAGAGAGGCTCCAAGCCCAATGAAAGGGTAAGAGAGGATCCCTCTCACTCTTCCACAGGCATTTGATGGCCAGCAAGCTTCTCCACTCCCATGAGCCCAGGCATGGTGGTAAACATGGCATAATGGGGAGAACTTGAATGATCCTGGAGCTTGGACACTCCACATGGGGTTCCCCTCCAAGGAGAGTGTCACAAGAGGCCAGAGAACCTGCTTTCTTCCATTCAGATGCTTCCTTCCCCACCCCTCCCCCACCTACTGTAACAAGGAAAATAGTCTGGGCTGAGAATTTGGCAAGTGGCAGCCACTCCCCAGTGAGTGTGTGCTACAGGCTGAGGCTTCCACTGAAAGTGGGACCCATGCCTTTCCTTTTTGGTTCCTGCAGTGGATCCAGGGTGTCTGAATCAGGATCTTCCTTCCCAGTGGAATTTTGTGGAGTTGCACACCAGTGGATCAGACAAGGAGACTAGACCCCATGCCCTGGACTCAAGCAGATTGCTGGGGACATAGGAGCTGGATTAGACTCAGGTGGCAAGGAAGCCCATGTGGACAGATACAATAGTAGAGTACTGTGGGGTTCCAAGATGTGGAGAGTTGGGAGAGTGACCATCCTCCCCACAGGAAAACTGCCGTTTTGATTAGGGTTGGTTTTATGGCAAGGAAGAGCACAGTCCTGGGTGCCATAGCAAGCAGGTACAGCTCCTCTCCCACACATTCCAACCAGGAGAGAAGTTTGTGCCAAGATTTTGGAGAGCAGCTCCCTCTCTCCAGTAGGTACACGCTGCAGGCTGAGGCTTCCACAGAGAGTGGGGCCCATGCCTCTTCCTCTGTGAACTAGTAGTGGACCCAGGGTGCCCAATTTGGGAGCTCCCTGCCTCCTGGCATTTCACTGAGATGCACATTAGTGGGTCAGACATGCAGGCTGGGAGAAGTGAGAGCTAGTCAGCCATATTGTGACTCTCAGGCATCCCCTTCTCCAAAAGCAGACTTTTTGGCTAGATGGAGCCACTTCAGCCTCTCCCTGGAGGCTTTTCCCAGAAGCTGGAAGCAGACCTTTGAACCCTGCCAAAACAATTACCTTTCCAGATTGTGTGGAACCTGAGGGAAAACTCACCCAACCCAGGCCCACCCAGCCTCACTCCCCAACCCACATCCAATGTAACAGAGAATAAGGACTCACCTGGAAGTTCCAAGGCCCAGACACCACCTGGGGAATTTGAGTGATTTTCCTCAGGGAACTGCACTGCAGCTTTTTCCTTTTGCCCAAAGACACCTACTGACAAGGAGGCCAGTTAGTATAGCCCTTTACAGCAATTACTGGCTCAATCATACAAGGTGAGATCGTTTCTCACCCACAAGCACCACCTATTGTCTTAGAGATTAAACTGGGCATGTCATTACAATTCACTCTGCTAAGAAGACCACAGGACTGGGAAAGGGCAAGGATTTCAAAGGCATCCATCTTTTTTCATCAAGGTGAGACAGGGAATCTACTTACACACATAGCTCACCACTGCTACAGCACACAAACAACTAGCAACTGAGAAAACCATCACACTAAGGATATCTATACCCAAGACATCTATTGGGAACCTAGATCACCATCAAAGCACTCACAAACAAAGCCAAAGGCTCTTACCCAACCTATGCTACAAACACACTTGTATGAATGAGCAGGGGTGTGGGATGCGCCATCTAAACAAACAAAAAAAAAAATCCAAAATTAAGAAGCCACAGGTGCTCTAGATGAGAAGGAATCAGGGAAAGAACCCTGGAAGTAGGAAAAATTATAGTGAAAAGACACTCCCAAAAGGGAACACCAGGTCTCTAGCAATAGAAACTAACCAAAATGAAAATATTGAAATGACAGATAAAGAATTCACATATGGATTATAAGGAAATTCAAAGAAATCTAAGAGAAAATGGAAAACTAACTCAAAGAAACCAGAAAAACAATTCAGGAAGTAAATTAAAAATTCACTAAAGGGATCAACATATTAAAGAAAAACAAAATAAAACTTCTGGAAATGAAAAATTCATTTAAGGAAATACAGAACTCAATGGAAATTTTTAAGAATAGACTAGACCAGGCAGAAGAAAGAATCTTAGAGTTTGAAGACCACTCTTTCAAATTAAATTAGTTAGTCAAAAATAACAAACAGATAATTAAGAGGAACAAACAAAGCCTATGAAAAATATGAGATTATGTAAAACACCCCAACATAAGAATCATAGGCATCTCAGAGGGTGAAGAACAATTCAACAAGAAGATATAACCATTCTAAAAATTTATGCACCTATCAAAGGTTTGCCCGGATTCATAATGGAAACCCTACTAAAGCTAAACAAAGTGATAAACAGCAGCATTGTAATAACCAGGAACTTTAACACCCCACTGACAGAAATGGACAGATCATCCAAGCAGAAAATAAATAAATAAACACTGGACTTAAATGGGACTATAGCACAATTAGGCCTAGCAGATATTTACAGAAGATTTTACCCCAAAACTACTGAATGTACATTCTACTTACCAGCACATGGAACATTCTCCAAAATTGATCATATTTTAGGCCACAAAACATGGCTCAACAAATTAAAAAAAAAAAACAAAACTTAAATCATGCCAGGTATCTTTCAAATTACAGTGGAGTAAAACTAGAAATCAACTCCAAGACAAACACCTCATTTTACACAAAATCATGGAAATTAAAGAATGTGCTGCTGAATGATTATTTGATCAATGATGTAATTAAGATGGAAATCAATAGATTCCTTGAACTCAATGACAAAGAGAACACAAGTTATCAAAATATTTGGGTTTCACCAAAAACAGTCCTAATTAGAAAATGCATAGCCTTAAATGCTTACAAGAAAAAGCAGAAAGATCACAAATTAACAATGTAATGACATGTTTCAAGGAATGAAAAATAGAAGAGCAAACCAAATCCAAAGCCAGAAGAAGAAAAGAAACAAGGTCAGACCAGAATATAATGAAACCAAAAACAAGAAAATTATTATCACATAAATAGAACTTCATTGCAAATTTAGATTAAACCAATAGGGAAAGAATAAAAAGTATATACAGAATTGCTGATTTTCATATGGGAAATAAGGAATTAGAGAAAATAATGCCAGGAATTGTAATTAATGCACTGGTAAAGGTAATGCAAGTTGATGAAAGAACTTTTACAAATTTTCACACCCATATTGTATTGATCTTTGGAAATTGGTCTCTGGGTAAAGCCAGTCACATGGGAGAAAAATGGGTAACTTTTGCTATTCTTAAAGCAAATGCAAGAATCCATTAGATATTTATGTAATTGAATATTCATCTATAATTTCCCTTAGTGGAAAGGAAGTTTAAATCAGGAAGTCACTAAGGATTTGTTTCTGAAAATCTAATAGCTGTTCCTTTAAGTAAGTATTTAAACTGTGTGAAATAAAAGGAAGCTAGAAGAATGAACAGTATAATACGTTAATGGGAAACATCAAAAGGAGGGAGAAAGGAGGAAACCAGCACTTGCAATAGATAATGGATGAGATAAATTTTTTCAAATCTCTATTATGAGAGGAATGCCTCACTGTCATCAAAGGCAATTCAAAAATTGTGCTTCATTATCACGTTCATTATTTTTGCTATCACTGTAACCAAAGACACGCACAGCTTTACAGCAGCATGAGGGACAAAAAGATAACTCACCACCCTTCTTCAGGACTATATATTGGGAATTTGAAAGCAAGATGTTTTGTCTTCTCTGGCCCTTATGTGAATAAAAAGTGTCTTGTAAATGATGTTAGATTTCTTTAGCAGTATCACATAAAATATATTTCCAATGACAAATGCATTTCATTGCATCTTTTGTATTACTTCATCAATTAAACAATTTAGAGTGACATCTACTGCATATGTACCGGAAGATTAGGCAAGGCCCCCAATTAATCCTAGTGAGGCCCCTGGACATATCACATGGATGTTAGCATTACCTTGAACAAACAAATGAATGATTTTTTTTTTTATTTCAAAGTCTCTAGCTACTTTTAATAAACTCAAAATAATTGTCATGATGGGATGAAAATAGACCAAAATGAAAACACCTGGGATTCTAGCAGGCATTAAATTAATGTTAAAAAAAAAATCTGGAATTTTAGTTGACACGTAGGCTACAAAGCAAAGTTTAATAAAATATCCAGCAGAAATGTGAGCATGTCAGCTAAGTAATTGAGAAAAGCTTTTATGGTAGGTGCCCATGCATAATCCATTATTTTCACTTAAAAATCTCTTAGAAGCTAAAGATGGCAGTGATTTTGTAGATTATTTAATTTATTTGTTTGTGGTGAAGAACTGTGCACTTTGTATATAAGCTCCTTGAAAAAGAGTTTTAGTAATAATAATAATAAGCATTTATCAACAGTGTATTAAAATAATTTCAGGAGAACAATAGCAACAATACATCTTAATCCCTAAATTTGATTCTCTCAGAAATATGACTTCACAGAATGTTTAAAATTTTTAACTTTAGGATTATAGCTTATTTATAAAATGTTCATTTTCATAAAGAAGAAGAAGAATGTCTTACATTAGTCACATAGGCGGTTAATGAGAAAGATAGACAAGACCCTGCAGCTCTAAGTTAGGACCCGCTTTAGACAAATGAGGGCACTGCAGGTCAAAGAGAAAATGAAAGTAGGAATGAGACTAGAATCCAGGTGATACATATTATGCATATTCTAATTAACTGAATCTAAATAATTATGCCATTTACTTTCATAAGCCTATAAAGCATTTTTATATCTAATTTCACAACTTTCCATGACATCCTAATATTATTTTGGAATTTTTTGAAATGATCTACTATCCATAAGAAGATAAAGATTATTGATATAAATTAGACTTTTCTATTTAAAGCTTTACACCAATTAAAGACCCTAAAAATAATTCCTCTCTCTCTCTCTCCATATATATATATAAATATAAATAAATATAAACAATTGTAGCTATATGTATAATTCAATGCATAAAATATTATTATGTCCTTACTTTATATGGTAGATTTTTTCTTATAAAAATTAATTTTACTCCTTTCTAAATTACCAATAAAGAAGGCAGAAAAACCTTTGCCTTGACTATAAAAGCAAACTATTTGGATCAAATTTAGAGTAGAGTTTTTTTAAGCTAAAAAATGGGAAATCAATTTGGATTTTTTTCCACACAATGAAATTACTGTTATGTGGCTTTCTGTTGATAAAGTAGGAGTTCTAAAAGTTGATTTGTAATCCAAATTTGTGTATGACTATGGTTCTATATCTATCATCATTTACAGAAATTGAGACTTAACCACTTCTAAGTCAACAAAATCCAATTGTGTTTTCAACAGAATTTCCTGAAGGAACCAATTACATACAGCACAATCATATGCAATAGACCCAATATCTAAATGTGAGAATCTATTATATAAAATATTTCTATGCCTGTGCACTAAGTTCAATAAAATTTTGGTTTGGAATGAAGAACTACTACCTCTACAACCTCCAAAATGACATTTTAACATGACTTGAGTACATATTTATACTATTTTAAATTATTTAAATGTATTGAATATACTTATATTTATAATATTGATTGCAACTGAGCTGTACATTATTTGATATTCCATTTCACATTAATTTAAGGAAAAAAAGAGTATTAGTGGCAAAGAGGAATAAAAATATCTACTGCTGTTGACACCGTACAATATGTTTGGAATAACAATATCAATAAACTGATGTTTTAATTTATTGGCGAAGTTAATGTCTTTATGAGGATATTTTTTTAAAAAAAAAACTTAAAAAAATAGCCTTTAACACAGTGAAAGATTCTATTTTGATTAAAAAAAAAAGTTTCCTGAATGTAGTCATAGGACAACATTTTCAATAGGTTTTTTAAAAAGTATAAACATACAAATTAGCAGAAAGGAATTAAAAATCCACCAAAAATCATTTTTTATAAAATAAATGCATTTAGAAAAATGTATAATTTCCATGTTATTTTAGCATTCTTTCTTGTGTTTTATAACTTAGATGTATATAATTCCATGCAAACAGTATCCAAAGTGAATTAGCCATTAAATAACATTGCCTCTAGCTCTTATTCACAGAGGGAAGTTAATGTCTTTATAAGGATAAAGTCTTATCTTTATAAGAATCAAGTCACAGGGGTACACTTTAGTGGATCTATTTTCTGCTCAGACTCAAGACAAGAAATAACTTTTTCCTCAAGAAAGGAATTATAGTATCCCCCTCTTGCTTTGGATTGAAAAAAATACTACTTAATAAAAGAACATGTTGACTGAACCGGAGAAAACATACTCTAGGAAACACACTAAGTAATAGGTGTATGTCCTGGGTTGAATTCAGTGATTCAAGTGAGGATGTGTTGCTTTGATTGACACTTCTCCTTTAGTATCCCCAAAAGGGCATGCAGCGAGCCAGGACGGGCTTGCAAGTCACCGCAGTACAGAAGGACAAAGGGTGGCAACCCCAGCCAGCGAACGTTTTGCCATGTATCAGAGGGAAATATAGTCTTTCAGAGACAGCAACTGACAGACATAAGGCCTTTAAAGACCCAATTATTGAGCTAGCACATTATGAAAAACCAAGAACTAATCTCGAAAGCAAGAGCCCTAAAGCCAAATGTAGATCTCACAGGATATCTGAAATGGAAACAATTTGGGACACAAGATATACACAGACTGGACTAGGGTTAATCCATTGTCCAGTTGTGGGCTCAGAATTATAGCGCCAGTCTGTTTAGGAGTTAAGTTCATGTGGCACTTGAAATCAAATTAAAACGTTTTGGTATTCTTCTTCACTTCCGCCAGGTTCAGTCCCACACCATGAGGGGACTTTTGCACATGCGCATGGACACATCAGCCTGGCTATTCGAACTTTGTCCGCAGCGTCTGACAAGAACCATTTCTTCGCCTCCACCCACTGCCCCTAGGCTTGGAGTTGAACATATTAGCAGCATAGTCCAACCCGCAGAGCACACACTGGGGAAGACATTCATCCCATGCAGGTCCTGGAAATAGATAGATTCCGAAACATTTAGGCTGGGTTTTTCAGGTCTTGGGTATCAGGAGAACGATCTGGAAGAAGGGACATGGGATCCAAGTGACCACATAACCTTGAGTTTAAGAGCTCTTCTTCCTATAAAGAAGACCAAATACAGAGGAGGAGCAAGATGGAGCCCTTTCAAGCCTGGAGTAAGAAAAGTGGCTACTCCTAATTGAGTCTAAGGATGATGTTGGCCCTCCCAAAGCTAACTTTGACCTGTTGGGACCTGTCACAGATCCCAACAGCAGCACTTGTAAGAGTTAAGACAGAATTTCAGTGAGATAAACTACAACTCACACTCCCTTTCTTTAATTTCTATCTATATGATTTATTAGAGGTATTTACAGAGTTAGAGAAACAAATACAAATAGTTCTCATCATGCAGTGTTTCAGTCATTCTCAACAAATTATTTTAATGCAATTATGAAGTTTTGATTTAAGGAACCTTTATGTTACTAAAGGTTCTAAAAGTAAAAATTTTACCTGACCATTCGAAACTAGAATAAAAATTTTAAAGCAAGGAGCCAATTCCTGAATCTACCTTATGAAGGATTATCCTTGCAATAAATCACATGGTCCAAATTTAGACAGTTTCAGTTATCTTTGTATGACACAATAAAAAGAACTTCTATGAAAATACATTCTCAGGTAGATCATTTAGAATGAGATTGTTTTACTCAAGAAGCATTTGGTTTCAAGGATCCAAGAATCTTCAGATAAGACCAGGTTCCACAGGGAGCTTATTGAGAATATGCAGAGCACTCTCCAAG
>CM052441.1:72739136-72779705 GCA_028533085.1 Varecia variegata
TATTGAAAACCTCAGAAGGGAGATATATCTAATTTTGTTAATGATAGTCATCAAATAAAACTGATTTTTATTTCTTTTATGAGAGAGAAAGAGAACTAGAAGGCATTTATTTGAATCTATATAAATTTGTAATATAAAAAAGTTACGAATTTCTTTTTATAATCAAATCTTTCCCAAAATATTCATAAATTATTTCTTGACTAACATTTTAAAACTTGTAAAATAGATGCCACTTTGCAATTATAGTATATTCTTTGTATTTTTTTCACATTTTAGAAAATCCAGAGAGTTGACAATCATTTCTTTTAGTAATTAACAAAATGGAACTGCTTTCTGCTTAATAAAAGATATAAATTATTAGTCACTCAAATTACTACCATAAAGCAGAAAAAATATTAAATTTCATGAGAACTGCTAATGTCAAGATGCCTACACCAATAACTGATTTTCACATTAGTTCTTTATTAGAGTAAGCTACTAACATAGTAGAAACAGGATGACATTACTAAAAACAATGCATATAGACTCAGAGAAAGGAAAAGGGTTATGAAAATACTAATGTGTTTGGTTATTGATACTGTATTTGCTGTTATTTGCAACCTCTCCCCTGGGCAGATATAAAGGCACACGTTGCCTAAAGATCTATCCAATGTCTCCATTCCAAGATGTATCTTCTGCTTTTGAGTGCGTTTATACCATTTTTATCATGAATACACATATTAAGTATAAATCTTACACTGTTGAACATATATTCTTTGAACACCAGTTATAGAAGAGACTGCATAGATAGGCTTCCTGGGTTCAATTCTTCCCCTCACATTTGCTATTTGAAGAAGTCAAATTGTATGTTATCTTAGTTTGTTTTTTAAATGAGGAAAATAACTGCACTTATCCCAAAACTGTATTTGACATTAAGTAAGCCCTCTATACATGTGAGCAATAAAGATGAAGTTATGACAACAACGATAGGTAAGATTTCAATGCTAAATGTTGTGAGGCTAGAAGAAATAGGATATTGCCATAGAACTTAAGGAGTTAAAATATTATCAGTAAAAGAAGCAATGATGAAACAATTTTAAAACCTACTAAATTGCAATGTCAATATTTATATTTATGAGAGGATACACTGTGAGGAGTACTTATAAATGGGATTAACAATACTAAAAACAGTATCTAAAGAAAAAATATATCAATATAAAAAATCACCTGAAAGAAACACATAACTTTCAGAATTAATCCATGTTAGTCTATTAGATTTTCTTAAGTGTAGTATTCTAAAATGAGCTTGGAACTCAAAAGCACAGAAGAATCATTTATTCATTCATTCTTTTGTTTAAAACATATTGTCAGTCACTGTAGGTATCAAACAAGTCCATTCTTACAAAGAGTAAGCACTGAATGTTAATATAAAATAAGACTTTAACTGTCTTTGAGGTTAGCTTCACTGGAGAAGTAATAGGTTATGCACTAAAAGATGAATAGGATTTAGCTAGAAAACCAAGTGGAAATGGAAGTGTTCAGCAGGAGTACAGTGTGTTCAAAGGCACAGGGCAGTAAAGATAAGGAACTTTCAAAGAACTGTAAAAAGCCTATTACAATTGAAGAGAAAGAATGAGGGAATATGAGAATGGAGAACTTTTAAAATTGACTATATTATTTAAGGCCTTGTAGAACATGATAATGATTGCTTATGGTTATTCTATGAATAATGGTAAGTGGCTAAAAGATTTTAAAGGGGTAAGTGAAATAAAATTTGAGATAATTAATACATAGCAATGTTTATCAATATATCATTATAATCAATATATTAATATTTGAGGTCAAGGAAGTCTATGTGTTAATATTTGTCTGTGAAAGGAATGCAGAATACATAGCAAAGTAGAACTTGTCTAAGAATATAAATAAATATTTGTAGCATTTATCTAAGTAATGTCTCAGGGAAATAGATTCCAGGCTATCTAATATTCAGAATTTCCAGACTTAAAAACATGGTCTTTGTTTTGTGTTTGGCTGCCAGGAATTACAAAAGCATGATTATTTTTCTTGGCTAGATGAAATTTCTTAATTTATCTTTAAAAAATTCTCTTGAACACAATATTTTCAAAGTCTATTGCATATCCCCAGTATCTGAAAGATATTGGGTAACTTTACTTTTTTTTGCTTATATCACAAAAATATATATGTGCTATGTATATATGTGTGTCTATAAATCTATATATCTACATTTATCTATACATACACAAACATTTAATGTAAATGCAATCCCTTCCAACAGACATTTCAATGTGTACTTGAAGAGTACTATTCTGCTATATGTTTGGGAAGCAAACAGTGATATTGTTGCTATGCAGTAGTATTAGCTTGAAGTGGTTGAATATTTAAATTATTAAACCCCCCTTGCTCTTATTACATACTCACCAAACAATTTTGATTGTGATATGGTTGTCTATGTACTTTGAGCACAGGTTGCAAATTTGATTTATTATAGACACATATGAGTGCTCAGGGCTGTATTGTAGTTATTAGTAGCTTCCCCAGTACTGTACACCTAGCAAAGGCCCTATATATTGAAGAGATGCTAAATATCCAGTGAGTTACTATACTTAATTATTAGGTATAATGTAGAGGTATGACATATTCATAATTACAGTGAGCAAACAGTTCAGGTTAGCCTTAATAACATATTTTTTTCAAGTTCAAGAATGGTAATTCACTAAAGCCATAATTAAAAGTGATTGGATTTCAATGATTCCATTAAAAAAGTGCACAAGTTAATAAAGAAGTGTGAATTTTTATATATAGTTGATATTTCTGAGGTGTGTTGGGAAAATACTGTCCACAAAGCTACATATGCTCTCAAAAAATGTTAACTCAATCTAAACCAGTGTTCATCAACTGAGTTAGGAAGAAGTCATATTAAATACCTTACAAGCTTTTCAAAATACATGTGGTCATCAGCTGTTTCTCCAGCTTCGCTCCCCACAAAACTCCACAATGCAGAAGAATCTCCAGGAGTTATTGGTAGAGTAGGAGACTAGGAGATAGGGCTAAGACCAGATGCAGCGGCTTAAATATTGGGTGCAGGCGTTAAAGTGAACAACCTAAACAGAAGGAGCTGACAACCATAGGCAAGAACCGGCTTCAGCCTGCTTGTCAGATATTTCTGTCACCTGCATCAATTTTGGATGATTATAATATCTTTTAGATTGTTGTTTTAAAATTTCTCTGCCCTTGAAATCACCAGGACAGTTCCAAGACAACCTTATAAAGTGTGAAAATGGTAGGAAATCCAATTCTAGAAATGACTACCCAAATTTTTAGAAAAAGCCAACCCCTTGGTCTTGAATATTCCTCCCCTCAGTAAAACTACAGATCTATAAACACTTTCTTCCAGTGCAGCTGCTGTCTTTTGAGCCTGTCTGCTCTCTTTCCTGAGAGTGTACGTTCAATTTTAATAAAAACTGACACTTGCTTTATTTACATGTGCATCCTGAATTCTTTTCCCAACAAATATCAAGAACTTGGAAAAACCTTCACTAAGAAGCTGGTAGCATTATTAACAAAGAAAAAGATAGAGAACATGCAATTTGAGAAACACTCCCTAGGACATTCACGTAGGCATTTTTCTAGCCTGGCAACCTACTTATTTAATCAATTTAATTGTCAGAGTGTAAGTATCCAATCACTTATTTTCTATACAATGCACTTACCTAAAGTAGTTAATTTGAAAGAAAATTCTATTGCTTTTTTGCTTATCTATGTTTGTTAGCAGGTTAGAAACAAATTTCTGAAGTACCAAGAATGGTCTTCTGACCTTTTCTATTCTAACTATTTAGTTTTACACAGAAAGCTTCAGGAGCTTTTCCAGAGACATACAAATGTTTGTGAAAAACTCATGTCTGCCAACTTAATTCGTGTTATTTTCCAATGTTTTGCATTTGAATGTAGCTGTATATTTTGGTCAAGTCAATGATTTTACCATCTATCTCTCAGAATTTTCTTAAACCTTCTATCTCTCTCACAAAAAAATATTAATAATTTTGGATTGTTTAAAAAGATAAATTTAGTGACAAATATGCTAACTTGGGTATATTAAATATTGTTTTTTTCTAAAGTAAGTTATTCATTTTACTTAGAAGAAATACTTATTTTCCAAACTGCACAAATTCTATTTTTTTTCTAGTATTACCTGGTTTATAATATTCTTAATTAGGTACATTTTAGGCAGATATATAAAGTTGATCCTTTCAACTTGTTAGATAGAGCAGACTAGAAGTCAGATAAAAGGATTTTTTAGTCTGACTTCTGACACTTTTTCTTCTTTCTCCATTTGACTAGGCTATTTAAGTGAACATTTTTAATAATATATTTACATGATTGCTCATAAAAATGTAATTATATTCTTCGTCTTCTAGCTCTAAGTTTTCCTGTCCCCTTAGAGTAAGTCATGAAATTCACACTTTCTTCTTCTTCCAAGACCACCATAGTGCCAAAAGCCAAATATGGTAAGTGGGAAATTTATCTGACAAATGCATGGTAAAATTTCTGCCCACCAAATGGTTTTCAAATCACAGAATAAAAAGGAGCCTTGGGAGATGAATCTACAGATTTTGGAGCAGCTCTTTAAAAATTGCCAGAGTAATCTTCATGGCCCAAAGCAACACGTAAATTAAGAAGCAATACACTATGAGTGTATTGGAGCATGTACTTATAAATTCATGTTTCCATTCATCTTATGTAAACAGTTCACACATTTTACCTCCCAGAAATAATTACACAACACTAAAGAGTTTGAAATTATAAATATTAAGACAGAAAATTTTCTGCACATTTCTTTTGGAAAGATTAAGAAGCACTATAATCCTTAATTGTTATATTGCTTTCTAATTGTATACTTTGTAGGGTGAATGTCAAATGAATCAAAAAAGCTTTGGGCAAAATCAGCAGGAGAGATGTGCCTATTGTCAGTTGAAAATAGATGTTTGCTAGCCTGTTGGCATGGCAGCAGTGTGTTGTAAGACCAGGCTGGGCCTTTAGCATTCAAGAAAGAAAGTGAGACTTTTAGTGATCAAAGTGTTAGAAACTGGACTCATTATATGGGTAACAATTGACCTTCTAAAGAAAGGAAATTATTATCAGGAGACTGACTGAACAAAAGGTGTCTTGTACAAGAACAAAGATATCTTCAAATATGCTATCAATTGGAAGCTTTAAAAAGTCATCCAGATTAGGTTGGTGATTTTATATACATTAGTTTGGAAAAATAATAAGAAAAAAATTTGAGTAAATATGTAAAGGCCCAGAGAAACTTTGAACCTGGAAAATAGGTTTATAGCTTCAAAGATTAGTTTTCAAAATTTTAAGGAATATCTATGATATGAATCTAAGAAAGTAATATTACATATATTTTAAAGTAAATAATGTATAAAGAAAAAAAATACCTATAACAACCAGAAAATATTTTATAAGAACAGTTAACTCAATAAACCAAAAGCAGACTTTCTAATGTGATCATCAAGATTCTGAAATTTTGACATTGCAAGAGCCAGGGATAAATGTCACAAAATTAAAGACAGCATATATCTTTCATTTTAATGGAGTAAATATAGGTTTGGAAAGTGGACCACTAAGCCTAGTAATAACCATGAGAAAGGGAAAACTTTAGAACAGAATATTAAACTACTATTTTGGATAATCTTAGAAAAGGAATAAAAAAGAGTGGCATCATATTTAAGGTTTTAGCTTCAAGGCATATCAAAAGTTTAGTGGTAGGCATGAAAAAATAGAAAAAGCAGTGAAGGGGAGAAACTGAAGGAAAATCAACTAATCTGTCTCTTGTCTTGCATAATGTGAAAATATTAGAAATGAGCAGCCAATATCAAATTTTAAAATTTGAAGTACCTTGCTAATGATTTCCAAAGATGTCAAACATAATAATTTGGTGGTGGTAGGGTAGTCTTACAATTCTAAGTCGTCTGCCCAGTTTGTAGGAGGACTTCTGTTAGAAACCAAACTTTCAGGAAATGAGACTCAGCCTTGGGCAAAATTGTCTAGTTAATATGGTAGCATGAAGAATCATAGCCAAATTGGGTTCAGAAAAGATTCACATTTTTGTTTGAAGAAATGAAACACTGTGAGAAAACTCAGGTGGATAAAAGAGAAGGGATTATAAAATACTAAAATAACTTAATATTAAAAATTATTTTGTACATTGTTGATTTTACTTTGCTAATGTTTTCTTTTTGCTGATGAGAGATATTGGCCTGTATTTTTCCTTTCTTGAAATATCTTTATTTAGTTTTGGTGATAGGGTAATGATGCCTTAACAGAATTAGTTAGGAAGTAAGTGTTCCCTCTATTTCTGTTTTCTAGAGGAGATTGGAGTAAATTGTTAGAATTTCTTAAGTGATTGGTAGAATACACCAGTGAGACCATCTGGGCGTGGTGTTTTTCTTCTTTTTTTTTATTCAGAAATGTATTAATTAGTAATTCACTGTCTTAACAGATATAGATCTATTTTGTCTATTTCTCCTTTTGTGAGTTTTAATAGTCTGTGTCTTTCAAAATTTGATTCATTACATATAAGGCATAAAATTTATGAGCATAGAATTGTTCAGTTTCCTTTATTGCTATTTTAATGGTCATAAGAATAGCATTATCAGCCTCTTTTTTATTTCTGGTAATTGGTGCCTTTTTTATTGGTTAGCCTAATTAGAAGTTAATTAAGTTTATTGATCTTTCAAGGAGTCAGTTTTTGGTTTAGTTGATTTTCTCTATTGAATTCCTACATTCAGTTTCACTAGATTTTGATTTAATATTTATTCTTTATTTACTTTCTTTTGCTGTATGCTTAAATTTCTCTTATTTTCTAGCTACCTAAGATAGAAACTTATTTTATTGACTTTAGATTGATTTTAGAACTTTCATCTTCTCCATTGTACGCATTTATACTATAAATTTCACTCAAAGCACTATTTTACTACATCCCAAACATTTTGATAAATTGTGTTTTAGTTTTAATTTAGTCTAAAATATTTTAAAATTTGTTTTGAAGTTTTTTCTTTAATCCATGTGTTATTTAGAAGTATGTTATGTAACCATCAAATATTGGGGAACTTTTCAGTTATGTTTCAGTAATTTAGATTATTAAACATATATATTAAAGGTTCTCAAAAAGTATTAACAAATAAAATACAAAAATGTATAAAAATAATGATACACCATTACAAATGGAATTTAGTAGGTATGAAAAACTGGTACATTATTCAAAACCTCAATCATTGTAATATATCCCAGAAACAGGTATGCAGAGAAACTAGATCACTAATTACTAATTGCTGAAAGTGGTATGACTTTGGAAGATATTTTAACAATTTCTTATTAAACTATAAATATGCTTCAGCAATCACATTCATTTATAAGACTGATTTGAAAACTTATGATCACACAAAAATTTGCATGCCAATATTTATAGAAGCTTTATTCATAATTGTCAAAAATTAGAAGCAACCAATATCCCTATATATATATATAAAGGAATATATAAATTTTAATTCAATTATATATGTAATTGATAGTTATACATATTTTGGAGATCCATGTGAGATTTTGATAGCTGTATACAATACAATGTGTAATGATCAAATCAGGGTAAATGGAGTATCCATCACCTCAAACATTGATCTCTTGTGGTTGGGAACATTATAATTCTATCTATTTTGAAATATGCAATATTATTATTAACTATAATTTCTCTACTGTACTATTGAATACTAGAACTTATTTAACTAACTTCTCTTCATGCCCTCTCCACCTCCTTCCCTTCCCAGCCTTTGGTAATCACCATTCTACTCTGCTATTTTACCTCCCACATATGAATGAGTATATACAGTATTTGTCTTTCTGTGTCTGGCTTATTTCAATTAACATAATGACCTCCATTTTCATCCATGTTGCTGCAAATGACTGGATTTCATTCTTTTTATGGCTGACTAATATTCTATTGTGAATATATATACCACATTTTTTTTTACGCATTCATCCATTGATGGACACTTAGGTTGATTCCATATCTTATCTATTGGGAATAGTTCTGCAATACACATGGAAGTGCCGATATCTCTTTGATATACTTATTTCCTTTCTTTTGAATATATACTCAGAAGTAGGATTTCTGGATTATATAGTAGTTCTATTTTTAGCTTTTTGCATAATTCCATACTGTTTTCCATATTGCACTAATTTATATTCCCACTAGTAGTTTTCATATACCTGTTGGTATTGGTATGTCTTCTTTTGCAAAATGTGTAGTTACATCTTTAGTCCATGTTTTAATCAGATTATTCATTTATTTATTTTGATATTGAGATGTTTGAATTCTTAATATGTTCTAGTTAATAATCACTTGTCAGATGAATAGTTTGCAAATATTTTCTCCCATTTCTTGGGTTGGCTTTTCACTGTGTTGATTATTTCCTTTGCTGTGCGAAGCTTTTTAACTTTATGTAATCCCATTTAAGTATCTTTGTATTTTTTGCCTGTGCTTTTGAGGTCTTAGCCAAAAAATCTTTGCCCAGACCAATTTCCTGTAGCATTTCCCAAGTTTTGTTTTGGTAGCTTTATTTTAGTAGTTTTAAAGTTTGAGGTCTCACATTTAAGTCTTTGATCAATTTTTAGTTGATTATTATAAAGGATGAAAGATGGGCATCTAGTTTCATTCTTCTACATATGGATATCCAGTGTTTCTAGCATCATTTATTAAAGAGACTGTCCTTTCCCTACTATATGTTCTTGGTGACTGTCAAAAATGCGTTGACTGTGTGTGTGTATTTATGTCTAGGTTCTCTATTCTGTCCCATTGGTCTATGTGTATGTTTTTATGTGAACACAATGCTGTTTTGATTACTATTTCTTTGTAGCATAATTTGAAATCTGGCAGTGTGATGCTTCCAGCTTTGCTCTTTTTGCTCAGGAATGCTTTAGCTATTTGGGGTCTTTTGTGGCTCTATATAAATTTCAGAATTTTGTCTCTATTTCTGTAAAGAATTTTAATGTTATTTTGTTAGGAATTTCATTGAATGTGTAGATTGCTTTGAGTAGTCCAGATAGTTTAACAATATTAAATCTTTCTATCCATGAGCATTGGGTATTTTTTCATTTTTTTGTGTGCCCTCTTCAATTTCTTTCATCAATGCTTTATATTTTTTCATGTTGAGATCTTTTACTTCTTTGGTTAAATTTATTCCTGTCTTATATTATTTTTAGCTATTGTAAATGGGACTGCTTTCCTGATTTACTTTTCACATTGGTAGCTGTTAGCATATAAATCACTACAGATTTTTGTATGTTGACTTTGTATCCTGTAACTTTACTGAATTCACTTAACAATTCTAAGAGTTTAGAATGGTGGAGTCTTTTGGTTTTTCTAAATATAAGATCATGTTGTCTGCAAACAAAGATAATTTGACTTCTTTTTAAATTTGAATTCACTTTATTTCTTTCTTTTGCCTAATTTGTCTGGCTAAGACTTCGAATGCTATGTTGAATAGAAATGATAAAAGAGTCTTTCAATACGTAAATGAATAAAAAACTGTATTGCATCCATACAAGAAATTCTAATACTGTGATAAAAATAAACTAGCTATCCAGCCATGGTAAGACATGGATGAATCTTAAATGCATATTTCTAAGTGAAAGAAACCAGTCTAAAACTACTACAAACTGTGTAATTTCAACTATATAACACTCTGGAATACAAAAATATCCAGACTGTAAACATATCCATGGTTACCAGGGACCTCGGGTTTGAGAGACGAAGTTTGAGAAGGTGATGTACATGGGATCTTTCTTCGGCAGTGAAATTATTCCGTACGATACTGTGTGGGTGAAAATATGACACTGCATCTGTTTAAACCCACATAACTTTACGTACCAAAGAATAAACGTAATGTGTGCAAATTTTAGAAAATCATTGAGGAGGTCCAGTGATTCCAAGACAGAATGTATGATTGTGACAAAACAATCTAAGTGTATTGCAAATGTATGAAACAACTTCACTGAAGGTGATATGGGAAAAAGTGCTGACCTGAGTCACTTTGGACATGAGTAGAATCTGTGAGATTAAATGGCACATAAGCATGGTACTCCATTTGGCATAGTTCTTCCTGCAAAGATAAATGGGTTAACAATTCTGAAACTACAATATATGTATAGTGGAACTAAAGAATTAATTAAATGGATAGTGGGTGGTAGGAGCCAAGTTTCTTACTGTTGGAATGGGAGATTACAGATAAGCAAGGGGAGGAATATAAAACCATCCACATGCTAAGGGAGTAGAGTTGGAGATATAAATATGAGCTCATGTTAGCTTAATATAGATACAGGTGGTTACACATAGAGATGTTTATAAATATGCATATACACAGGCCAGTATACACACATACATTTCCTTGTTGTGTCAGCTGAGGTGGCCAAGGTTTAATGACACTCCAGTAGCAGTAAGCACACCTAGAGCCTAGCTAGATCTTAGTTTCTGATAGAATTCCCCAATCAAAGGAACCAGAATTCTTTAAAGAAATGATTGATTCTAGGACTAGGGTAAAGGATACACAAATTAGTCTGTAATATCTTGTGGTGTCAGAAAGTAAAATATTACTCAAACAAAAATAACAATACAGATGATAAGAGTCTGCAAAGTTACAAGGGATCCGACTGAAAGAGCTCCAATGGCCTAACCTGGAACAATTTGAGCAACTGAATAAATAAATTATTATTTGGTTATAACTCAGGGTATTAAATATCCATAAATTCATACTAATATAGATGAATTATTGAATAAATAAACAGGGAGGAGAGACAAGTATTTTGTGCAAAAAAAATTAAAATAATTTATTATTGAAGATAGTCTACAAAATAATTGACCAGGAATTCTCAATCAAATTCATCAAAAATGAAGAAAGCTTAAGAAATTGACACAGCTAGGAGGAGCCAAAGGAGACATGATGATTAAATCTAAGAAGGGATCCAGGGTGAGATCCTGGGATAGCAAAAGGATAGTAGGTAAAGACTAAGAAAATCTGAATAAACTGTGGTCTCTAATTAACAATAATAATATTGATTTCAGCAAGTAGTGGTTCATTAATTGTCTCAAGTAAATCACTTTAATCTAGATATCAATAATAGAAGAAACCAAGTTCAGGTTATATGGGCACTCTGCACTATCTTCATAAATTTTCTGTAAATATAAAACTGTTCAAAAATAAAGTTTATAAAATATAAATTGTTATATAAACTAATGAAAAAACTTTGTTAAACAGGTACATTTTAAATTTAAAAATTAAAAACTATGGAATGTGCTTTAAAGTGATTATTAACCATCTTTTCTTTAAAAAAAAAAAAAAGAAAGAAGCTTGTCCTTAATCTAGGTTTGTTATGCTATTTTTTCCCATACAAGTGAAACATATTCCTTGCTTTCCTGAAATTACTAAAACACATTTGAGATTTAAACTAGTTTTGGAGAAACTTGAATGATCAGAACTGAGAGTGAAGCCATCCAAATTATATAAACCTCTCCTCTCCATAACATCTCTGAACTTAAGTAAGAAAAACTAATATGGTTATGATACTAAAACCCTGCTCTTTGACCTCCTCTTGCCCCCAAATGAATCATTCAGACAGAAACAATTATTTTTTAATTTCATCCTTAGATGTCTTTATTTTTAATAAGCATTATGTTTCTAAAATATAAGGAAAAGTGTATTTATTATAGATATTTTATAAAATACAAAAAAGAAAATATGAATTTCAAAATTGATAATTTCCATTTTCAAGAGAAAGTCTTAAATTCCCTGATCATAAAAATTCTAAGATTTTTAGGACTAAAAGTTTTATTTTTCTTATGAATGTATATGCATTTGTATATGTATATGTATACTTGTATGTACATATACACATATGTGTAGATATGTATGCATATATGTATGCATGCTAAGACACATACAAGCAGAATAATAATTCCATAGGAGTACGTAAGCTGCTCAATATGACAGGGCAGACTATTTCATTTATTTTCCTATCCTGAAGTCGTACACATTTTATTTCCATTTATTGGTACATGACACAACCTTGCCATGAAAAACTGTCATTGTTTTTTGCATTAGTGAATTTTCCACTGAAGCCCTTCAACTCTGAGCAATACATTGTGGTGTTTTTTTTTAGCAAATGGGCTCACTTTTCTTATTCCTTTGGTTCCCACTCAGCCAACCCTCTAAGACATAATTCTCATTATAATAAAGAATTGCTATAGTGAATAGCAAAAAGAAGACAGATATTTTATTCCTATTTAATATATTCAGCCTTAAAGGAACACAATTATCACTCTTAAAAATTCTAGCTGCTGCTTGCCTCTAACTGGTGTAACTATGGAGGTTCAGAAACTGACAATATCAATGTACAATAAGGGATCTCTTTTATCTGCAGAATGTAGATTCTACTTACAGAAAGAGAGCAAGGAAACTTCCCATCCTAGCAATCCTTTTCTTATTTAGTCATTCAAACTAGAGATAAAATTTTAAGATTAAGATTATTTGAACAAGAAAAAAGCCCTCTCGTTATTTTTAATGTGTATATGTATGAATTGAGGGCTTTTAAAAAATTTATATGAATAATATCATATATTGTCAAGTAAGTTGAAGCTGTGAAAAGAAAAAATTAAAAATTATCTAAAGAAAACTATAGTTATTAGCTAAAATTAAATATTAATACTTGAATAATATATTTTTTGTGCACTTATGTAGATATATTTTTGTTAGTATATATTAGCGTTAAAAAGCATGCATTGCTTCGTAGTTCTAGTATTTTACTTTTTGATATTTTGATTATTACTAAACATTACATGCCTTTTAAAATATAAGGCTTAATATTTTTGTGTAAGTCTGTAAAATAGTTATAGATTATCTTACCTAACTAATTCTTTGTCATTGGACATCAATATTGTTTTTATTTCTCTCTATCATGAATAAAACTGCATTGAACAGCCTCGGAAATAAATCTTTGTGTGGGTATCTGCTTAGTCTGTGAAGACAAATTATTTAAAGGAAACTGGCTGGGACCAAATAAATCACCATATTTAATAGTTTTTTGTCAGATGATTTGTGACAATTTCTATTTAAATACACACACAGAGTCATCCCTCAGTATCCTCAGGTGACTAGTTCCAGGACCCCGACCTCATGCTAAAATTTGTGGATGCTCAAGTTCTGCAGTAGGCTCTGTGAAAGGTGCAAAAGCTGTTCTCTCCATATCAGTGGGTTCCGCGTTCCCCAAATATTGTATTTTAGATTCAGTGTTGGTTTAATCTGGGGATGCAGAGGCCTGATTTTTTATATATATATATATATATATAAATGTTCACACATACATATATTTAGTACTAATATGTATGTGTATTGTATCTGTGAGTATACATACATAGGTATATGTTAATACAATCAATTTTCTTTTGTAGTGGATAACAATACCAATTTCTTCACACTATCAAAACTTACCATATACTTTTTTATCTTTAAAAAATTGATGATATTATAAAAGGTGTTTATTTTTATATATGTTCCTTCTTTCAGAGGGTCATTTGGAATATTGAACATTTTCCAAACTTATCTTGATCACTTATACTTTAAAGGGTAATATCTACTTATTATTAATGCCACTATCTCTTTTGAGATGTTTACATTTTCCTGCTTGTAAAGATCATTTTCATATAATAGAAAAACATCTGTACTTATTATGATTATATGATAATCCAATTTTAGTAATTATATTCCAATATTTTGCTCCATGTTGAAGATCAACATTTAACAAAAACAAAGAAAATGAAATTTTAACCAACACAAGTTTTAGTTTTTCCTCTATTTAAAAGATGTCATCCAAACTATTAACTTAAAAAATACTCAACAAAAAAGTAATAATTGATCCAAGAAACAATTGCTTGTTATCATGAAAACCTTAACAATTGGAATGAACTCTAAAGTGCACAAATAATTCTGTCAATTATAACAAAACTAAAGCTGCAAAGCTAAAAAACAAAACAAAACAGTGTTTTGAAGGGTTTGCAATAATAGGTTCAACTAATGCATAATGAAATCAATACAGTGAAGAAATTTATATACCAAAGGCCTTTCAAAGTCATTTTGAATGAATGTTTAACAGGATAATTTGCCAAATCCCAATAAGGAAAATGGAATGCATTTAAAAATTGTTCAATGAAGAGTAACTGAGAAGTAAACACAATGCTACAAAGTAAGTCAAGTTAATTACCTGATAGGGAGAGAAAACACTGGCAATGATTAGAGAAAATGTTTGTAAATAAGAGCACACAATGTTAATTTCACAGACAGAAAATATTTTGTAGCCCCTTTTCTGAGTATTTCAATCTGTTTACAACAAATTTGTTTAAAATGCTGTAAAAATATTGTCATATCTAAAATATTAAGTCATGGTTGTCTCAAGCTAAATTAAATTAGCAATTTTAAATCCTCCTAGATTCAGGCTTGAGCTAGATATTTTCATGTATAGTTTTTCTTTTTTTGTTGTTATTTTCTTTCTTTCTTTCTTTTTTTTTTTTTTATTTCAGAATATTACGGAGGTACAAATGTTTAGGTTACATATATTGCCTTTGCCCCACCTGAGTCAGGGCTTCAAGCAGACAGTGGGCATCGCACTCATTATGTATGTATATATTCATCCTCTCCTCCCCACTCCCATCTGCCCGACACCTGATGAATGTTATTCTTATATGTACACTTAGGTGTTGGTCAGTTAAAACCAATTTGATGGTGAGTACATGTGGTGCTTATTTTTCCATTCTTGGGATACTTCACTTAGTAGAATGGATTCCAGCTCTATCCAGGATAATACGAGAGGTGCTAGATCACCATTGTTTTTGTAACTCTTATTGAGTCTACTCATTCTATTCCATTCTATTTATATATATTTGTTTGTTTAATGTAATCTGATCCTAACTTTTCCTATAGACATACTTGAGCTTTCATATAAGTCATAGTTAAGATATCTCAAAATATTTGATCATTTGGAACTTTGGGACTAATTTTGCTTTACTGCTAAGGCAATACCCTTGAAAGTACGCTACCAAATACCCAGTGAATTGTGAAGTTTTCCATTCTGGCTGGCAGAAACATGAACAGTTCCTCATCTTCTTAGAGTCTTCTGTGTTATTTCCTCTGCTCTTTGTTGTTAGTGGTGGCTGTAGTTATTTTCAAGGCCTCAAGCAGTCTCCTGATCCATGTTCATCATTACTCAAAGAGCTGTGGGAAACCTCTGATGACATCCAGGTGTTTTCTCTGTGTAGCTCTCTTCTCTCTGCTACTCTGCCCTGTGAACTCAAGATACTTTGGCCTGTCTTGGCTTCTCACTCAATCCCCTCACAACTAGGAGCCCACCAGTCTCTGACTGCCTTCACTCTCCCTACTCTGTGTCCTGAAAACTCTCTTCAGGTGACTGGTACAATTTTAATGCTAATCTCCTGTTTCTCCTTTCTCAGGAATCATCTTTCGTTGCCTGATGTGCAATTGCCTGAAACCCTTGTTTCCATTTTGTTGTTGTTGTTTCAAAATTAAGAATAAATCAGATACTTATTACTCTTTCTTGGCTGGAAACCCTAATCATTTGTTGTTATATGTCTGTATCAAGAGCCTGACAGTAAACAAGGTAATTAAGGATACTTAGGTATAAATAGTTCAGTAGGGGAGAATTTCATATTTGGGGAGACATTGCTTATACATACTCAGAAAAAGAGAGAGAGTGAGATATATTTTGAAAATTTTAACATTAGTTTTAGCTGCGGCTTGAAAACAATGGATGCAACATTCCAAATAAGTCCACTCAGCCAGAATTGCAAAAAGTTGATGACAGAAAACCTGTCAACCAACATCTACACTTCAAAGGAGCTTGAAAAGGCTAAGAAAAGAAGAGCGGAAAGAAGTACATTATTTTTCTGTTGAGCTGTGAGCTCCGCCACTCTAAGAGAGGTAAATGGTTTGGTGTTCCTACTCTTCACCATAAACTAAGTTGAAGGTACTTGAGTAGGATCACTTAAGAGAGCATGAAATTTGTTCCTTTACATAGACCCGTGTGTGTCTTCAGCTTTCATGTCTTAGGTTAAGAGAGTTGCAAAACTAACTGCTAGGGGGTGAACCACACTTGAGATGGCCAGATTCACCATCCTTTACTTTCAGAGTTTGTTTATCAAACATTAAGTATATGTTTCCTATGAAATTGATGTGAATTACAGCTGATAGGGAGTCAGCATGGGACTCTTTTGAATTCTTTCTAAGAGCAAAGGTGAGCATACTTCATCAGAGAAAAACTAGAGCCTTTATCAGATGCAAAGGTACAAATATGTCGGCAAGCAATGAGTCAGAGAGATAGCTAAAGGAAATTGAAGGTGAGAGGTCCCCAAGTGTCAGCTGGTTTTCTGAGAAACAAATGACAATAGCCATGTAAGAGCATGTAATTTACACAGTTCCCAAGGCCTTAGATTATGATGCCTGCTTACAATACCTGTAAACTAAGCACTTTACTGCCTACTTGTCCCCTCATGGTCACTGTGCTCTAACTCTACAGGGTTCAGAATTAAAGTGGGTGAAAGAAAAATAGAAAGATGGAAAGTGAACAGAAGATAAATGTACAGCACCACTTTCTTCAATGTGGGCTTCCTAGTCCTCATTCATGTGAGCTGAAGGAGGAGTGGTTTAAGGAGGGTAGAGTGGAAGCCATGAATTACACCGCTCAAAGTTTTCACTAGTATGTTGGGTTAGACATTTTAATTCATGACTAGAGAAGCCTTAACTATTTTACAATTACCAAAGAAGTGTATGGAACCGAACAATGTTGTTTTCCTAGTACAAGGGAATAAAAACAAATCCAGCTGCATTTTTTAAAAAAAGAAAGAAAAAGAAGCTTTAGGATTATATCTTATACTGTTACGCTGGTTCACTGAAATAGCTTTCCACACACATATAAGATAAACATGCACACAAATATGAAGAGAAAGGGTTTGATTTTATAAATCTGGTTCTGTATTACATATGACACTGCTTAACTCACTAAATATTACACTATTTATTAATAGTGTCTGCAATTGTTGGAGTATGATTTTGACCTCTTTTCTATTGTTTTAGATCTGTGCTTTCTTTCCTCTGAAGGCTTTTTCTTATCTGGGTTCCAATTATTTCTGTGAGTGTGAGCAGTGTTTTCCTCACTAGGGAAACAGGACAGAAACCAGTGACAAATGGTGACTGTGTCACTAGTGATGGTCAAGACAATGTCAGTGTCTCAGGACTGTGGTTAATAGGAAACCAAACTTGCCACCAGCTACCATCTGATATATTGCAATTAGAACCAAATTCAAGGGGAGTTAATTATTCAACACTGTCAGTACAGACTGCTTTGCAACAAGGTTTAATGTGGATGATTAATGACTGCTACCATCCCAAAGCTATAGGGCTACATACGTAGATCAGGGGAAGATTACACAAATGTTCCAGACACTTCATCAATTTCCTTGTTTTTTTCTTGACTTGTCTGGTGACTACATCTACTAATGAGTTCTAAATGCTACAGGCCCATCTGTAGCTTCCTGGCCAATCACCACAGGGCAGAGATCATCTCAGAAAAGCTTGTGGAAACTGCTATGAGCCTCTGTCTTAGTTAACGTTTCCAAGTGATACTGAACCTGCCTTCCTACTGCCTTGGTCCCTACAAGTTAGATCCTGGAATGATCTACCCAAGGGAGAATTTGTGTTTGAAAGTTCAACTAGCTGTAAGGAGGATTGGCTCCTCTATAGATCTTGGGCTCTGAACAGTGTGTAGCCTGAAGAATTTACCTACATGCTTGTCTCTAGTACACAGAATTCAGCACATGCCCCTGGTGTGCTGACTTATGGAGGACAGGAGCACTTGATGAATGTGTGACAGGGCAGTACAACTAGAGAGAGTGAGACTGGTGCTCTCTACAATCAGGTTTTCCAGATTCTACCCAATCTTATGCTACTCTTCTGACAATTCCAGATTGCTAAATCTGTATGTTCCCTGTGTGATGAAAGGTGTTTGGATATAACTGCAGCTGTGATTGAGCATTTGGAATGGTTTTGCTTCTTGGGATAGAGATCCTTAATCTTCAGTGGGTTACTCTTATCTCAAATTGTTTTTATACGGTACAAATATGTAGTAGGTAATTGGAAAAAAACATGTTAATATACTAGAAAGATAAATCTGCAGTTCTATAATTTCAATGTGTGTGTCTCTCCCAAATTCATATGTTGAGCCCTAATCATCCACGTGATGGTTTAGGAGGTTGGACCTTTTAGGAGGTAATTAATTAGGTCATGATGGGAGGTTGGACCTTTTAGGAGGTAATTAATTAGGTCATGATGGCAAAGGCCTAGTAAGTGGGATTAACATCCCTGTAAAAAATTACCAAGGCAGCTGAGCTCATGTGTTTCTTCTACCATGTGAGGACACAGCTGGAAGCCACCAACTTTCAAGAAGAAAGTGGGCCCTTACTAGATATCAAATCTACTAGTGTCTCGTTTTGGACTTCCCACCCTCTAGAACTGCAAGAAAAAATACTTTTTGTTAATAAGCTACCCAGTTTATCACATTCTGTTATAGTAGCTAAAAGATTGCTAAATATGCAGTCTATTATTAGTAGTACTCTTATTCCAACCCAAATGACCTTTAATGACCAGATTCAATAATGAAGAATTTAGAAATTTCTATACTTGCCGACTAACTTGTAAGTCATCCACCAGTAAACCAAGGTCATATCCGGGAGGTATGGAATATTTAACATAGATGGGGATTGAAATTCCCACATAACTACCCTTATAATCCAAACTGAACATAATGTGATATTAAACTGGAAACTATAAAAAATAATAGCATTTTGTGATTTGTGGAGGGGGGGGTGTACACACACACACACACACACACACATGTTTTTCATCCATAGTTCTTGGCTTATAACTTCCATCGCCCTTGTTATCATGTTAGTATGCTTTAGGCATCAAAAGCAGCCTCAGAAAATAGAAGTTGTCTCTCTCTATGACCTCCTGACCTTCTCCTGCCCTCCTTTTGCCTACTCCTTTATCTCCCCAAGGCAGGAATCTTCCCCTGAAGTTCTGTGTTGGAGCTGGATGTAAAGAAATTTTATGATCTACCTTATCTGATTGCAGGTCATAAGACCCCCATTTCAGGAGGAGTCCTGCTCCATACCTGGGAGGAAGGAATGCTGCATAAGGAGGCCAAAAAAGAATCTGAACAGACAGGCCTTGCTGTGTTTCACCACTGAGTTTATTAGTATTAGATCATACCCTTGTTGTCCAATCCCATTTCTACACAGTTGTCCATATGTCAATCATGCTTACCCAATGAAGTTTCCATAAAAGGCTTAAGAGGACAGGGTACAGAGAGCTGCCAGATAGCTGAACACATGGAGGTTCCTGGAGAGTGGCATACCCAGCGTGGGCATGGAAGCTCTGAGCCCCTTCCTTCATACCTCACCCTCTGCATCTCTTCATCTGTATCCTTTGTAATAAACATAAAAGCCAGCAGCAACAAAAACAGTAAATGTGCTTCTCTGAATTCTGTGAGCTTCTCGAACAAATTCATTGAACCCGAGGTGGGGGATATGGGAACCCCAAATTATAGCCGATTGGTCAGAAGAACAGGTAAAACTACCTGAGGCTTGTGATTGTCATTGGAATTGGGGAGCCGCAGTCTCGTGGAGCTGAGCCCTCAACATGCAGGATATGATAGTGTCTTCATGTGGATAGCATCAGAATTGAATTGGATTAGAGGACACTCAGCTGGTGTCCACTGCAGAACTGATTGCTTGCTTGTTGGTGGGAAAGAATCCCCACACATTTGGTCACAGAAATCATCTGTGTTGATCACTGTGGTGTGAGAGCAGAGGAAAAATGGAAAAATAGCTTGTGTATTTTCCATTCAATCGCATTAAGTAGGAATTTTTTTAAATATATATCCCCTAAAGATAATACAACTGCACAGCAAAAATTTTTTAAAATATATATCCCTTAAAGATAATACAACTGCACAGCAAAATGCTCCCTGAAGTGTTCTTTTTATTGCAGTGACTTCTAAAAATAACATTATTAGAATATAATTAAATTAACAAATCATAAAATGTGCCCTTTAAAGTTTACAGTTCAGTGTTTTTTAGTATATTCACAGAATTGTGAAACTATCACCACTATCCAATTTTAGTGTATTTTCATCACCCCAAAAGAAAACAAATATGCATTAGCAGTCACTCCACATTCCCACCTTCTCTGAGCACCTAGAGGTCCCTAATCTACTTTCTGTCTCTATGAATTCGCCTATGCTAGATAATTCATATATGTGGAATCATGCAATATGTGGCCTTTGGTGATTGGCTTCCTTCACTTAGCATAAGGATTTTAAGGTTTCTCCCTGTGACATGTACCAGTACTCCATTCCATTCCATTGTTGAATAATATTCCATTGTATGGATATACCACATTTGCTTATTAGTGCTCATTTAACATCTTCATTTAGTAAGTTCAACCACTGGGCTTCTCAGGGACAGTTTTTATGACTTTTTTCCCTGTCTATGAATCATGTCTTTCTGTTTTTAGCATGCCCTGAATGTTTTTGTTGAAAACTAGACATTTAGACAATATAATTTAACAATTCTTGATGTCAGATTCTCTATATCCTTTCTCCAAATTTGTGGTTGCTATTTGTTGTCTTTGTTCTTGCTGCTTTTTATGTAATTAGTGACTTTCCTAAATTCTGTAAAGTCAATAATCCTTGCCACATGCAGCCACTAAAGTCTCTGCTCAGTTAGCTTAGTTGTCAACTAATGATTGGACAGAGGTTTCCTTAAATTCCTTAAAACAATGTCCTCAAGTATTTTTGCTTAGGAACTCAGTGTGTTTTGAAGTATATTTTCAACATTCTGGCAGGCAATTTCCAACTTTGCCTTAGTGTTCATTTTCTGATTGAGCAGAGACTCAAAGTCAGTCAGAGATTAAAAACTAGGGTTAAGCCATTCCTAGGCTTGTGCCTGGATTTCCAGATTTTCAGAAATATATTTAATATCTCAGCTTTTCAAAGTCTCATATAGACATCTTATTTTCCAGCTTTAAGTTTTTCTTTTGGCCTCTTGTTTGTTCTGTTATCATCCCTCTAGTCAGCTGTGAATCTACATAATTGCCACCAATTATTTTCAAGAAATGCCCTAGGAAAGAAGATTGTTCACACTGAGAGCCTTTTTTTTTTTTCCAAACAAAAAGCCCCTGTTTAAAACAAAGTCTGAATTACATCAATTTAGACAAGCCCAAAGAATAGGATTTCCAAAGAACTGCCATACAAGTGAAACACTGATAATTTTCTTGAATTAGGTCTTTTGGGGAAGCTCCAAAGTTATTCTGCCTCCTCCAGGGGTACTTAGCTGCTGTTTTTCACAGCTACTGTGACTGAGAGTTTTTTTGTTTTTGTTTTTCCCAAGACTACAATAATGCTGGGGATGGGAGGATGGGATTAGGGCAATTTAAAATTCTGCAATAACTGCTTTTCTTTTTTTTTTGCTATTTTTATTTATTAAATGCTCCTCACTGGCCAGACGTGGTGGCTCATGCCTATAGTCTCAACACTTTTGGAAGCGGAAGCAGGAGGATTTCCTGAGGCCAGGAATTCAAGACCAGTCTGGGCAACCTATCAAGACCAGCCTCCATTGCTACAAAAAAAAAAAAAAAAAATAGCTGGGCATGGTGGCATACTCCTGTAGTCCCAGCTACTTGGGAGGCTGAGGCAGGAGGATCCCTTGAGCCCTAAAGTTTGACATCATCATAACAGTGAGCTATGATGACACCACTGCACTCAGCCCAGGGGACAGAGTAAGACCCTGTTTTAAAAAGAAAATGCTCCTCAGATTAATGTAAGCCCACGGTTAATTGTCAGAGTTCTGAAAGTTGATTTTGATAATTTTTCCGTTACTCTCATTCCTTTTAAGGAAGGAGTAGAATTTTGGAGTTCCTTATGATGCCAGTCTGGAAATACTTCTGAGTGAGTAATGACAAACATTTTTTATTTGAGCAAACTTTATTCTCCTAAACCTTATGCTAGTCCTTTCTGTGCAATTCCTTGTAAAGACCAGTTTTAGCAAGACCCCTGCTAAGTCAGTTTAGCAAGAACCCATCACCCTTGATATCTGATCACCCTCAATAGCTTATCAGATTCCTCATCCTTCACCATCCCCCACATGATACCTGATCACTCTAGCTGTCTTCAGCAAGAATCCTGTTAGGTAGGTTTAGCCAGAATCCCCTTATCTCTGATGTTTCCTCAGTAATTTCTATCCCTTTCTCATAGCCTTGTTCCTTGGCTATGAATTCCCAGTGGCCCTTGCTGTCTTTAGAATTGAGCTGAAGCTCTTTGCCCCACTGCAAAATTCCATTGCAATGGTTCCAACACCAATCTAAGTAGCCTTCCTCACCTATCTTGAATAAAATCTTCCTTATAGTGCTTTAACAAATGTCATTGATTTTTTTTCTTTATCACTAACTTTTAAAACACTCAACAAATGAAAATACAATATCATGAGAGCAAGATATTTTGTCTTTTTTACTGATTTGCTTCCGTGACTAGTGCCTGGTACATATAAGGGTACTCAATAAATATTTGTTGAATTAATCAATACATTATTTTTGTTGCTGATAAATTGGAGGTCATGATATAGTTTGCTTTCAGCAAGAATGGAGTACGTAGCATACTGAAATAATAACTAACATGTTTACGCTGTGACTCTGTGCCAGTAATATGCTTATTGCTTGTTCCACACTACTTCAGTTAATCTGCACAAAAGCCACTCCCAATTTCACTGAAGTTGGAAATATCCATTAACTTTCTCAAGACAATGTAGCTAGTAAGTGATTGAATGGGATTGCAAGCAGGGAACTGAATCTGGAACCAAATTTTAAACATATAATATTGCTCCTTTCCCCACCTCCTTGGATTTAAGAATTTTAAAATGTTACAAAAAATATCAGATAGGTAATAGATTTTTAAAAGGTTTAGATAAGAAATTCCAGAGATAATTTCAGAGAAAAAAAAAATTCTGACCTAAATCTGAGTTTTGAGTTTAGGAATAGCAATTTACTACAACTATACCATAGGTCACAATAAACTGGCTTCATTATTTATTGAGACGAGTCTCATATTTTATCAACTGTTTACCTGGAAAGAAAATTTGTCTCCTGGACAGCAAACATCCATTCCTCCTTCTGCCCTCCCTATACCAGGGCTCTGAGGTGCATATTTCCCTTGTCTGCCAAAGCTGCCACTGTTGACACTTGCCTGCTGTCCTTTATTTCCCTCTGTTTTATGATTTATTCTGCTAATACCCTCTGATATGCCATAATATGACAAAATGCGATGTGACATGATATGATAAGATAATCTTTACTTAATTAAAGCATTTGATGATGTCTGCTCCTTATTTTAAATACTGCAATGACTTCTCATTGCCTGAATGACAAATTCCAAACCATCTATCTCATCATAGAAAATCGAAATACACCCTCCTAATTAGAATTAATTGTTTATTTTTTATTTGCTATTCTCATCAATTTTAGATCAACTGTTATTTGAGGTTATATGTCATTGAAGTTGAATGGTAACGCTCTGAAATCTCATGTTTACCTTGAACCTCCACTTGCCATTCCCTTTTAGGTGTATAACCATTCCCTAGTAATGTCACTTTTATTTATTTTTTATTTTTTATTTTTTAAGCCCTCCCTCTGTTCCCCCTTCTTGCTCAGTCCTCCCTCTCTCTCCTCACCCTCCTCAGCCTCCCTCTCTTTCTTCTCCTTCCACAACTCTTCCTCTCCCTTCCTAATGTCACTTTTATAAGACTGATTTTGCTTATCTATAAAATGGGATAAATCATACCACTTAGATAACATTATTTAAAAGATTTAATGAGGTAATCCATATACTTAGCAGAGAATGAGTGACATAAGTTCTTAGTATTTGATAACTGATAATTGTTAAATATTATTTTTGGTAACTCTTATTATTGTCATTTTTATTTATAATTTTGATGATAAAATTCAAATGGTATTCAGTAGTTAGTGATATGTTCATGTCTCCCTTTCAATATAATATCATGGGCTTAGAGAAGATATGTATGTCACCCTGGGAAATGTGGTTTATTTATATCATTAGCACAGTGCCTGGGACAGATGGGATGCTCAACACATAGCAGTTGTTAAATGGCTGAGATTAATATCTACTTATCCCAATGTATACATATGTATTTCTATGGCAATATTTAAGAAGAATATTTGAATATAAATAAATTTACTTGATTTCAATCATAACCTCCTAAATATAATCAGTTGAACTTATATCTTACTCAGATTTAATGTTCATACTGCTCTTGTCTAAGATATTAAGACTAAACGTATAAAATGCAAAAATAATTATTTGATTTATTCAGTCAGGTTTAAAAGCAATTCTGTGTACTGTTTTAATAAAGTGATTGGGAATTCGGTCAAAACAAGTGACTTCTTGTTAATTAGTGGTCTGACTAATATGAGACAAAATAGCTGATTAAAGTAGTTACTTTAGAAGAATTTTTTTAATATTTGATTAAAGCGAAATGGAGTGAAAAAATGATGGTTTAATCCTTCTATAAGGAACATAACTCTGAGAGTCTAAAATTTCTTTCTGGAATCACAAGCAGCTCCATTTAGTAAATTAGAATTAATAGTTATCACTGAAAATATACAGAGAAAACTTGCATCATGATTTTGTTAAAGTATAGCCTGTTACAAATAGAGAAGCTGCTTAAGAATAAGGGGGGAGGGCATCTGTAACACAGAGACTACCACGAATGCATATGTTGACACTAATAACACAATAATGGGGTTAAAGTCACATAGAGGTTATAGGATTTCCTAAAATTCCAGTTGGTATGGTTATATTCAAAAACACAAAAGATAAGTGTTGACTAATATGTGCAGAAAAGAGAACCCTCGCACACTATGGCAATGTAAATTAGCAGAGACATTATGGAAAACAGTACAGAGGTTCCACAAAAAATTAAAAATAGAGGTCCCATATGATTGATTATACCCACCTACTGGGTATATAGCCAAAGGGAATGACATCAGTATGTTGAAGAGATGAGTATGCTCTTATGTTTCTTGCAGCATTATTCACAATAGCCAAGATGTAGAAACAAGTGTTGGTCAATGGATGAATAGATAAAGCAAATGTAGTATATATACACAAAGGAATATTATTCATCCATAAAAAAGAAAGAAATTCTGTCATTTGCAATAACATGGATGAACCTGAAGTATACTATGTTATGTGAAATAAGTCAGACACAGAGATACAAATACTGCATAATCTCACTCACATGTAGAATGTAAAAAAGTTGACCTCACAGAAGTAGAGAATAGAATGGAGGTTGTCAGAGGCTGGAGCAGTTAGGGGTAGAAAGATTGTGGAAAGGTTGGCCAAAGGATACATATTTACAGTTATGTAGGATGAATAAGTTCAAGAGATCTATTATACAGCATGGAGAGTGTAGTTAATGACAATATATTGTGCTCTTGAAAAATGCAAAGAGAGTAGATGCTAAGTTTTCTCACCACAAAAATGATAACTATGTGAAGTAATGTATATGTTAATTAGCTAGATTTAATCATTCTACAATATGTATATACTTTGAAACATCACGTTGTATAATACATGAAAAATACATCTTTATGTCAATTAAAATTTTTTGAAAAATAAATAAAATCACGAAGCATTTGAATTTGTGATATGTCAAAACTCTTCTCAAAATTCTGTAATGTGTCTAGAAAATCCAACCCAGAAGGGAATTGGAGGTGTTTTTCAGCGTGAGTGCAGAATCTGAGAAAATACAAATATGTTCTTGAGTAATAAATACTAATGTTCTTCAGGAGGAACTAATGTCCTAAAGAACATTAGTGTGGATATAAACTCTGGTTGACATTTGTGATTTAATTTTTGAAATATTTGGCAGTAATTATTATACATCTACAATATTTTAATACATAAGATAAATTTTATAACTAATTATTAACTTTCAATACTAGTATCAAAATAAAAAAGAATAAAAGTTAATCTCAGAATATATTACTTAGATTATATCTTTGATCATAGTTTTTGTTTGATTTGTTCTACTTTATTTTTTTTTAGAAATAACCTGATTTCATATTTATAGGATGAAATGGCCTATGGTAGGTAAGTCCTATATTCCCATTCTTGCCTCTTACAATTAATCATATCAATTAAATTGTATTTAATTGTATTATTTATTTTATCTATGTCAAGGATTCAAATTTCCACATTGTCATCATTACTCTTTACTATATCAACCTGTTATGATTCTAACTATGATGTTTGCTTTGAGGTTCACTGTTCTCTTTTCATGACTAAGCCAGGTATTAGTTTACCTTCAGCTTTTTACCTTGGCATAGGCTTAACATTGATTGACCTGAGTTTCTTGCTAATATGCCTTGTCTTCGCAGAGTTTCCTGAAATCCTAGATAGGAAGTCCCACAAAGGCAGACATTTAGCCTGTGTTCCTCTCTGTTCCCACAATGTCTTGCTCTTGTTAGTCATTCATTGAGTTTTAGTTGCGTACTGAAGAAAGAACAACAAATATTTTAATCTTTTCTTCTACTTTCTGCAATAATTATTTCAGATATCTACTTTGCCTTGGACTTTTCAGAGTCTTTTCTCAGATTTTTGTGTTATAGGTTTTTTCATGTACTTTTGTTTTCCTATTTACTCATCTTTGAATTAAGGGAAATAAGCTAAGACATTTACTTAGGCAAAATCTATTACTGTCCCTCTCTACATACAGGTTTGCTGATGGAATCCTCTTATATGTCAAAAGCTGCCAAAGCACTAAATCATAGATTTTAGCCAATATTTAGCATATGATGGATGTTCATCTAGTTTGCATTTATGTAATATATCTGGGCCCTTTTATCCCTTCAGAGCCCAGTTATTTGATTATGCTAAAGCATTTAAGATAACCTGTTTTTCTTTTCTGTATCTCAACTTCAAAACCATCTTACACTCTTGGGCATACTTCTTCCGGAGCTATGTATGTCACTGACACCATTCATTAACAGTTTCTGACAGCAGCTTATAGTTTCTAGGGTAGAATGCACAACTAGTAACCCCCTCTCTACCTTAAGCTGAGCTCTGACCCTTTCTGATTGTATTTAGTAACAGAGTAGTTGATTGGGTATGGGAAATGGACACACATATAACTACCTGTTACACATATAACTACCTTTTTTTAGTCATTACCATAGAGTTTTATTTATCTTAACATCATCAGTAAGCTAAAGCCTCTCCCACTCTGTTTCCTGATGGTTGTAGTATTCCAGAGAGTGGGCAATATACATATAGAATATATTTTTATGTCTCATTCAAAGTCTGCTAGTAGTTTCATCAGTTCAGAGTCTCCCAAGGAAACTATGTTTAGTTTAGAATTTTGTCTATTTTCAAAAGAATTGTATAGAGAAATCTGAAAAGATTATGAAGGCATAGACAACATCATACCATGTGAATGTGGAACACTGCTAATTTCCATTTGCTTGACAATAATAGCATGGCGTGGGCATGTGTCTGTGTACAATAGACATTATAGAAGTTTTATGGGAAATTGAGTGAGTTGAATAAATTCACAGGAACACAGAGGAGCTCTTAACCACATCTCCATTATGTTTATTGATCTCCCTCAACCTCTTCTTTCTCTAGATGTCCTCTGTCATACCTTCTCTTTCTCATCCTCATAAATCTATCCTTACCAACAACCATTAATCTGGTTTCTCATTCCAAGTTATAATACCAAATCATTGATATTGTTTTCAAATACCTATATTTTGAATACAAAACCTCATGGTATTACAATAAATGTCTGAAAATAGTTTAGTCCATAAAATGACTCTACAAAAAGAATTAGGAGGAAAAATGTCTTAGCTGTCATTTTAGAATTGTTGTTTCAAGAGTAGAGCATTTAAAAATGATGCTATTAAGTCATTAAAAGTGAAATGTCCCATTTTGAATCAAAAGCCTGGTTTATTATATCTCAAACAAGAAGCAGTACAATTAATTAAAGTATGTACCTAAACTATCGACACAGTTTTGCCATCTTAATGATAGCTTGTTTATGCCAGAAGCAAAGAAGCCTGAAGAACCATTGGTGATAAAATCATGAAAAGCATTTTCCACAGCTTGTTGAGAATTAAATATTTTTCCTTGCAAGAAGTGTTCCAAAGCATGAAAGAAGTTGTGGTCAGTTGGTGCAAGGTCTGGTGAATACGGTGGATGATGGAGAGTTCCCAAGTCCAGTCTTTTTAGTCTGAGCAGCGTTGTTTGTGTGAGATGTGGTCTAGAATTGCCTTGCAAGAGGATTGGCCTGTCTCTGTTGACCAATCTTGGCTGCTTAATCACAAGCATCCTCATCATCTCATCCAGCTTGTTGCAGAAGACATCCCCTGTAATTGACTGACCAGGATTCAGAAAGCTGTAGTGGGTAATACCAGTGCTGGACCACCAAACAGACACCATTAGCTTTTTTTTTAATGGATATTTGGTTTTGGACTGTTTGGGCACTTCATCTTTATCCAACCATTGTGCCAAATACTTGGCAATTGAAAAAAAGAATCCATTTTCATCACACGTAACAATAAGGGGTAGAAATGGTTCACCTTTGTGTAGTGACAGCAAAGACAGGCAAGCTTCAAGACGATTTCTCTTCTGATGCTCATTTAATTCCTGCGGAACCCATCTATTCAGCTGCTTTACCTTGCCAATTTGTTTCAAATGGTCCAATATTGTTGGAATAATAACGTCAAACCTTGCTACTAATTTACACGTAGGTTGAGATGGATTCACTTCCACTACAGCTTTTAGCTCAACGTTATCCATGTTGGTCTCAGGTCACCCATGTAGCTCATTTTCAAGATTCCAATCACCAGAATGGAACTTCTCAAACCATCAATGTACTGTGTGTTCCTTAGCCACATCTTTCCCAAACACTTCGTTGATATTTCAAGCTGACTGCCCTGCATTGGTTCCAAGATGAAACTCATACAAAAATAACATGAATTTGACTTCTCCATGGTTTCACAAAAATTTCTCTAAAAAAAAATTTGAAAGATGATCACAAGCCACAATGTGTATTTGAAAGACTGAGGATGTACCTTCATAATAAAAATAAACAAGTAGTGTCAAAGTGAAATGTCAGACTTAGAACTTAAGGAAATCAAATATTTCATACTCAATTACCGAATATAATGTGAAAATACACATTTCTGGATTATAATGTTTTATAATTTTATAATGAATATTCCTAGAACTTGAAGGAGTTAAATGCAATTAACTGAAAAATTGTGCATTATATTAAAATGCGCCAGTTTCTAAAGACAAATGAAAGTGGTAGATTAGAGCATTATCTTTGATTTTTTTTAAGTAGAACTTGTATTTTTTTCAAACAGGAAAATATATGTTAATGCCTCTAAAACAAATATTTAAATTTTTCTATATATTAATATAATATTAGACTCAACACTCTAATTTCTACCCAGAATATTTACATGCTTTCTTCAGTTACCACACACTGATGCATTTCTTACAATAGCATACTATAAATATTAGCATTATCAAAAAGTAAATTCAAAAACTATGAGAAAGGATAATCTTTTGCCCCAATAAAAAGTGCTACTTAATTTACATTGAATATTTTCCATTGAAACTTAGAGGCAAAAAAAAAAAAAATTGGGCCAAAAGGATGTAACATATGAAGATATTCTCATATTGATAGGTCTATGACATTTACAACTGATAGTACTGTATAACTAATTTTATTATTTTCTTATAAAATTGTGTAGAACTGTAGTTTAAGCATTCAGTGTCCATACTGATATCTACAACAAGATCAGAGTCATCCTTAAGAGTATGAAAAGCACTAAGAGTTTGAAAATGGACTTGATTATTTGCTAGAAAATAAGAATAAACTTGTCTCTTGAAGGGGGGTGCTTTTAAGAAAAAATAGAATAATATAACTACTTCAGAGTACTAATTATAAAGATGTAACTTCAATAATTTAAGACAAAAGGAAAATAGCTTAAAGAACTGTGTCATTAAATCATGTTATCATTCAAGGAGGTAGAATAACTACTCTATACAATTTTTAAAATATTTCCTTGAAAAGCATCTTTAAGCCTCCCATATAATATTGAGCATGACTTAATATTGGCTAAACAGACATGAAGTTTATTGCATGTCTCATTGTTTAAGTTCTTAGGGTTTAATTTAAACTTTCTTGAAGGTAAAAGCTTCTCTCAGTAGTACTAAAGGAAATTTAATGAAAGTAAGATTTAAACTGACAAAGAAATTCATAAGCCTTAGAATCAGTTTATACATATTGGGAGAAAAAATCCCATTTTACATGGATTTTAGATTATAACTACACAAGCACTGCAAAAATACAAATTGAATTATTTATCCTAGGATGAAAGGGATTTAGACATTTAAGCAGAGAATGTAATATTCAGAAGCCCAATATGCATTTTGAAAATCAATATCATTTTTGAATTCAAAATTATCTATGTAATTACCATTTTTTAATTTCATTTTTCTATCTTGACATGCACTCATTTTAAGATGCACATCGTAACAGGTAACAAAAACAACGCAGTGGGAGATTTGGCTTCAAAAAGTAGAATTCAAACACATTTGTGTGAAACTTGGTGTCCCCAAATATGCAATATAGGGGAGACATGTAAATTTGGGGAGAACCAAAACAACACTATAACTGCGAGTCATATAAAAGCATGTGGCAGGAGAGGAGGCAACGTTATATGCAGAGGGAAATCTCTCAGGGAAACAAACAATTGATTTTCATTTAATATTTAATTGTGCTCTTTTTGTATAATGGACAAAACAATCTTTGGTTATTTAATTGCGTTTGATGTTTACCTCTAAATTATGGCATTTTGGAGAGTAGAGTAATTAATTTAATGTACTTGGTATATATTTTACTATAATTGTTCTTATAGTTTTTATATCCAACTTAACATAAAAATCAGGCCTTGAAAATAACTCATTTGATTCAGATGCAGAAATACTCATAGGCAATTCTGACATTAAAATACTTCTCACTCTTTGCCCTCCCTCGGTTATCAAAAACCTCATTTTTCATAATAATCCTAAGTGTTCTCAAAGATAGGATAGGTCTTCAAGAAATAGCTGGTTACAATTTAAGATATTCAAAACAACTCCAGTCATGAGGGTTTGACAAGTGCTGTATAGTGAGAAACAGGAACAAAGAGAAAATTTAGACTAGAAGGAGATAATGGAAAAATATTGTTAATACTTTTAAAATGTCTCAATATTTAAAATGTCTCAAATGTACCCTTTCTCCCTTCCTCTCTTCTTCCCTTCCTTTCTTGCCTAATATAGTGTTTTAATTCTAACCATTTATCTGTAACTATTTTTCTAGAAAATACATTCTCATTTGAATATAAAAGAAACTCCAATATTTGCACTTCTTTTCTGAGGAGGAATACTATATCGTGCGATGCAAAAGAACTATGCTGGTCAATATATCATCAGTGCTTCTAAAAGTATTTGAGGGAAAAAAGAACCCTATTTTTAGCAAATCTAAAGATTTTCTATCATTTTTATCCTCATATTGCAAGTCTTTTACCATATATACATATATAAAACCATATAATGTAAAATTTCTAATACTGCTATTCAGATAGTTGCACTGCTCCTGTAATATTGATCATTATCTAAGGGTGATTTACCTCATTCTTTCTCAAAAAAAGTAACTGAATAAAAGAAATGGCTTTAGAATAATTTTAGATATGCACATATTTGAGTATATAATCATTTAACTATTCAATATATGATATTTTTAAAAATATTCTAAAGTTATAGTCACCAAAACTGGACATTTGCTGAAACTCTTACCCCTCGGCTCTGATTCTCACCCTTCTATGACCATCCTCCAAAGTCTCCCATTGTTCTTAGAATAAAGTCCAACTATCCTTAGCATGTCCTACAAGGAGCTTTATGATCAAGCTCTGCTGAACTCCCCCAACCCAAACACACACAGAGTTAACTCCTTTGTGTTATCTTCTCTAACCTCCTTATACTCCTCCCAGTCAAACACTGTGTTAACACTCTGTAATTTTCCTTTATGACGCTACAGTTTGTAAATGCTAAACTGTAAGCTCTATGAAGTGGGGTCTACATTTGTTTTGCTCAGTAATATATCCCTAGCCCTTTGCAGAATATAAAATGTGTCAAAATTAAGTATTTTGAAATTAATGACTAGTTTGTTACATATTTTCTTTTCAAAATGAGGTCATATTTTTATACTTTTATTTTTAACTTTTAATATTCCCAGTGTGGATTATGTTTCATGCTTAGACATAAACTTTTATGTGCATATATTAAATTATTGAATTTAGTCCTGACACTGTCAGAACTGGTCCTTTCTTTCAGGATTCTACACACTTTTTACTACACAGACTCTTGCAATTAAATCTAGTTACTGTACCTATGTGCTTTCACTTGGAAGTGTAGTTGGCTATTATCCTAAGATTGGTTTCAGGCCAGAGTTGTCAAGACTTGGCTTTATTTGATTTCTGTTGCTCATGCTGCTTTCTTGGGCTGCGATGACTTTGCCCATCTGCTTTGACTGCCTGAGTGCTGAAGTTTCATTTCAATTCAATAAATTAGTTTTCTCATTGTGCCCTTTGGAATCTGTGGGTGTTTTGGTGCTTTACTGTCTTCTCAGATATTTTCCTTTCTCACTTGCTTTCCCTGTAATATGGGTCCTGCTTGACTTAAGTTCCAATATTCTTAGCACTCTTGATTTGGGTTTACCCAATTTTACTTCAATCTCCGTTTTTTTTGTGTGTGCCTCCCTAAACCATATTATGCATTTGTTTCCCAATATACAGTTCAGGTCATCTATAGAGTTGAATCTCCAATGCTCTTAAATATGCTGTCTTTAACATATGTTACCTCAATTCATTTTCGGATGGCAATATATAAACAATAAAAATAATGAAATATGGCTCTTGATTATTGGTGAAGAATTGAACATATACTTAAATATACTATAAAGCTTGACCCTTATACAAGGTTCCTGGACTTAGAAAATAAAAATAAGGTGCATCTAGTTAAGTATATCTCAAATAATGTATTCATATGTTTATTCATCCTAAAATATTATTTGTTGTTTATCTGAAATTTACATTTAACTAGTAGCCCTGTATTTTGTCTGCCAACTCTACCATTATACATTATCTAATATTTAAAATTAAGAAATTTATTTGTATTTATAGTTAACTCAGAATTGGCAAGAATCCGAAACCTTAGATTTGAGGCCCTAGAAGGAAGTCTTGTTTAGTATCATTATTGACAATTAAATATTTTTGCAAGTGAAGTATTCATTTTACAAAGTTGGTTTCAAGATTTCAGGGATTTTTGCCTTTAATTTACCCAAAACATGCTTCTAAACAAGCCCTTGAAGTAATTACATATTTTCTTTATTTGACTGAATTTTACTATTTCAACTTTTCTTGGTGCCTTTCTTGCCTGTCACTATTGCTGCTGCTATTTAACCATTTTTTTTTTTTTTTTTTTTACTGGGTGTTCTCTATTTTCTAACTAACTTTTAATGGATTTTTTAAAACTCATTTTGAATTCTCAATTGCTTGCTTCTTGTTATCTATTCTTCCAGAAGAACTCCCATAAATCAACTACACACCTGAGTTAGATTAAATGCTTTATTGATTGATGACTTAAGGAATATTTTAATGATATTTAATATTTAATAATATTTTAATAATGTAGGAACTTGAATAACTGCATAGGACAGGTAAAAATTTCAATGTAAAAATTCCCTGGAAGATATGAGATGTATTTAATTTCTCAAATCAAACTATTAATATGTATAAATAATAGCTATATTTGTTTGTTTCCAAAAAGGAGAGACTAGCTTAAGAAAATACTTTTATACTTAAATTTTCCTGTAGAAAGATATATAATGGAAACATTTATAAAAAATTGAAATATTGAATTTATTGCTGTGAAATATTTGAAGGAACTTAGGCATATTTGTTCATGAGCAATCTAGTTTTTAAGAATTTAAATATTTAAGGAACGTTTGGATAAAATTCCAGCAATAAGTCATTGATGTGTCAAAGCCAGTCTAATAATAATAGTGATATCATAACATTAATTATTTTGTGAATGCTTATTTAGTATGGACCAGGATTGCACTTAGCATTTTATGTCATTTCTATATTTTATTGTTACTGTAATACTGTGAGATAAGCAATGTCCTGCCTGCTTTTCAGAAGAGGAAATATTAATATGTTTTATTTCTGTAAAACAGATTTTTTAAATTTAGGAAGGCAGTTGAAAATGTCTATTAAACAAAAATATATTTAAATGTTTTTGAACAACAATTAATGTTTTAGTTAACATTTTTTTACAATAATCACTCTCTTTCCTTTCCTAAAATAGTAACTCTCATTGCTCCTGAAGGGAAATATAATGCTACATTGGAGACAATAGTCTACTAACACAGTTAGTCCTCACTCTGGTCTCTGCTAGCAGTGATTTTAGGCAAAATATCCTCAGGCTTAATTTCCTCTTCTATAAATTTAGATTAACAGTGCCTAGGTCATAGGCTGGTGTAGAGACTAAATCAAACAACACATGAGGTACAATTAGTGCCTGGCTTACAGTAATTATTCAATAACTGCTAGTAATTATAATCATTTATTTAAGTTATTGTTGAGCAAATTTTCCCAGGTCATGTTTTGTCTCCCTTGCCACCACCTTTTTCTCAGTTTATTTGAGTCAAAATTGTCTCTTGGTAGCTCTCCTCAGTGTTTATCTCACCTCAGTTATAAGAGGTCCATTTTGTCTTCCTACATTCTTAATTTATCTATTTTTTATGCTTCTAATTAGCTAAACAAATAGCCCATTCTATCACCACGGGATTTCTTTAATCCAACACTCATTTTTCTTTGTCACATTGCAGAAGCAGGCAAATGAAATGATCAGCTATGGAGTATGTGTTTGGCAAGTGTAAAAAGCCTTGCATCTGAAAAAGAGGATTCTCAATGCTTATCTCTTTATCAGGGTGGAGGGGCAAGAGGAGCAGGGGAGTTGACTCACTTTCCCTTCTGTGCAAGGAGCTGCCTGGATTGATTGAAGCTCTCTGCACTCTCACGTTCATTGCAGCACTGTTCACAATACCCAAGATGTGAAATCAACCTACGTGCTCATCAATGAATGAATGAATTTTAAAAAGTGATATATATATACACAATGGAATATTATTTATCCATAAAATGAAAGGAATCTTGTCATTTGCAGCAACATAGATGAACCTGTAAGACATTATATTAAATGAAATAAGCCAGGTACAGAAAAATAAATACCACATGATGTCACTCATATGTGGAATTCTATATAATAATTGAAATCATAGAAGAAGATAGCACCTTAGTGATTACCAGGGACTAGGGCTGGGAGGTGGGAGATGTTGAAATTTAAAAAGGTGGAGTTAACAGCAAAAAGTGGAGAGGCATCAGAATTATGATTAAGTATGAGGTAGATGAAACCAGAAGTCATTACATTAAGTGAAACAAGCTAGGTACAGAAAGACAAATATCACATGTTCTCGTTCACATATGGGAGCTAAATATGTTAATTTTGTGGAAGTAGAGAATAGAATGATAGTTACCAGAGGCTGGAAATGATGTATGTGCGTCAGTGCTTGTGTATGGGGGGTGGTGATTCAGAGAGGTTTGTTAATGGGTACTAATATACTGTTAGAAAAAAATAAATTCTAATGTTCATTAGCAGAGTAGGGTGACTATGGTTAACAACAATGGGTTATATATTGCAAAATAGCTAGAAGAGAGGTCTTGAAATATTTCCAATATGTAGAAGTAATAAATGCTCAAGGTGATAGGTACCCTAAACATCCTGACTTGATCATTACACATTCTATATATGTAACACAGTATCACATGTACCCCATAAATACATATAAATATTATAAAAAGTAAGCATGAGGGGTGATTATATAAAAATTCAAATAAAATAAATATTTGGAGCATTAAAAGCATGGTCCAGTCACATAGTGTCTTATCGACCTCTGATGCTGACATCTGCAACTGGTAAATCCATTCTTCATTATTTAGCTCAGACCAGATTCTAGAATGCAATGACCATCTTTCCTTTGCAAATTTTGTTTCCCCTCAGACTTTAATGGGTATAGGCCCTGATTCTTGCCACATGTTTCATTCAGCTCCCTAGCCCAGTGGTTCACATCTAATCTCAACTCTGCAGTTAACAATCCCATCATTATTGGCCCTGTGGCTAACTTGCTGGCTCTCAGCTCAGCGTAGCCATACGGTCCTGAAAGAACGAGAGGCTTGGGAATACTTGGTAGTCTGTCTGTATGTCTGTATGTCTGTCTGTCTTTCCTTGTAACCAGGCAATGTTCTACTTTTGATTAGGGTTAGACTTCCCCACCTTGGCACAGAGCAGTCTACGTATAGGAATTCTTATCAGGGGAGTATCACATTCTGTAATACTTGTAAACATCTGATTGAACTGTATACTTCTCCTTCTTTTTACTATACATTTTAGGAAAGGAGAATTTCCCTCTCCTTCTTTCTATCTGAACACTTTCATTACATATAATCCTACAGCCCAGCCCATTAACCTAACGTAGGGAGACACATAGTTTAGAGAGTAGCTCTCAAAAAAATAGCCTTATGATTTCTGCAGCAAATATATTTCTGCAGCAAAATATCATCAGCTGAATATTATACTTCATTGTTCCATTTTTTAAATTTAATCCTAATTTCCCACCAGGCAAAAGATAAATTGGTTAAACCAGAGTAAAAGGCTTGCATTCAAAAAGGCAATAGCTAAAATATATATATATATATATATGTGTATATATATATATATATATATATATATATAAAATTAGCTGGGCACAGTGGTGAATGCCTGTAGTCCCAGCTACTTGGGAGGCTGAGGCAGAAGGATTGCTTGAGCCCAGGAGTTTGAGGTTGCTGTGAACTAGGCTGATATCATGACACTCTAGCCTGGGCAACAGAGTGAGACTCTGTCTAAATAAATAAATAAATAAATAAATAAATAAAATAAATAAAAAGGGCAATAGAAAAGTACACATTAACTTTTAAATTATTAACCACTTTGTATATTATTACAGACACCCTGAAAGAATCTGTTCAATGACCATATGCTATCCCACAAGGGGGTTGAACCATAATTTACTTAAAAATCACCATAATTTTCCAAATTTAATTTATTTTTAGGTTTTATGTGTGTGTATGTATTATATCTTTCCAAAAGTTAATACATTAATACTATTGTTAGAGAAGCATTTATTTTAAAGTTGTTATCATTAATACTCATCATTCTTAGAGTTGGTGCTTCCATATTTGGAGAAACACCAGCATTTAGATCAGTGAGATTACATGTGAGAAAGATCATAGAAGACATGTCAGTTTCAATGTGTCTTTTAATTTCATATTTTTTTCCCCAAAAACAACTTCCTATTCCTTTGTAACTCTTTGTCTTCCCGTACAAGAGAAATTAGCTTCATTATTCTTAATGGCTTACCTTATTCATGCCATATAATTATATTTAATTCATATGACAATTTATAATAATTCTTATTTTTAGAAAAACAATGTGTGAATTTTCTATGTAAACCAATTAATATATCACTGAATATAAATAAACATACTAGTGTTTTTGTCCTTTTTATGTGACTTCACTATGACATTTTACTATGCAAATACATTCTTTTCTGGGATGCTTCAAAGCTGCTAAATGTTTTAAGGTCTTTGGTTTCTAATATAAAAATCTTAATTCGTACAATTATTTTCCCTTACATATAATCTCATTTTAAAAACAGTTTTGAGAATCAGCTCTTTCTATAGTAACTAGATATTCAATTAGAATTATGACTTACTGAAGTGAGATCCATTTGATCACATCCCGTGAAGGCAATTTAGGATAACACCATCTAAAGAACAGCAAAGGAATCAGTTTTATTCAAGTAAATTCTTGGGGAAAACATATTATTTCTTTGTACTGTTTCGACCAAATTCCAATATAATATATAGTTGAATTGCAGGACTAGAACTTAGCAATTCTTAACTTGTAAAGGAAAGAACACAAAAACAATGTATTCAGAGTTCAGAATGGAGGCTTGGAGCCTATATTTTATCATTGCTCCAGCCTTCCTTGGGATTTCCATACTCTTGCAGTTGTACACAAAAAGGACTGATAACAGAATCAGGAGCCTAGTGCAATTTTAACAGCAGAACACACACACAATCTATTCAAATGAATAGCATTCTAAACGTTTAGAGAACAAATCTTAGATGATAAGCTTAAGTGAGGATTTCTCTTTGCTGTAGAATGTAGATGCCAAATCCCTCCAAATAGCTCTGCATACCTTTGAGATTCAGGGTTGTTGAGCAATAAGGCTACAAGGAGAGACGCCTTACCAGACTCTGCCCTAGGAAGCAGAGGAGCATAAGGAAGTCCACTCACCTGTCCTGACTTCCATACAAAGTGTCCTAGGTCCTAAGTGTCTTACATGCTGAACAATAGAAATAGCAACATTTTCTCTTTAAAAGAAGAAATGAAGGTAAATGTAGAGTAGACAGAGAGAAAGAGGTATGGGAAATGTTGAAAGTTTCCTCTCTACTGTGGCTTCTTCAAGTTACAGTATTTAAATCATCTATTCATACTCTTCAAATATAAACTAAGAAACACCCTCAGATTCAGACTTTTTTTCTGAGAACTAAATTGATTCATCACATCTAGTAGGTTCTTATTGAGCATACCAGATCACTATAATGAAAATGTTTCTTCAAACAGCATGTTTTTAATTTTAGAGATTATATTTTAACATTGAAGAAAGTTTAGATTTGAGTAAACTGCTGTTCACTAACTTATTTTCCTTTTTCACATGAAAAGAGGTATACATCTAGTTTATTAACTAGTAAGTTAAACTGGCAATGTTACCATCTTAGGATATTGTAAAAATGAAGTAATATGTGTAACAAGGTTTTATAAAACTCTAAAAAGCATAGAAATTTTAACTGAAATTACCATCCTTGTCTGTGTGATAAAATATTACAGTTTAGTGTGGACAAATGCAAATAAGAGATCAAGCATATTATATAATTACTTCATAAATAACACAGTAGTTATGAAGCTCAATCATAATATGCAGATTCAGATATGCAAAAACTATATTTTCCATAGCTCATACTCTAATGCTCTTTTCCATGGAACTGGCAGAAAAACTTGCCCCCACACATACAACCCATCTTTAGAAGAGATTGAGTCACAGTTCTGTTTGTTACAGAATGCAGAAGGATTGAAAGGAGTGGGATAGATACACCACCCATGTGGTGAACGGTTTGTTCCAGTCTTCCAGAGAAATATGTTTTTTGCCTTGGATGAAAAGCTGCACTCTTATAGAGGTTTCTCCAAGGTAGTATTTGTATGACTCCAAATATCTTCCTATACTCTACTCTTACCTTTTTTGTTAATTCTCTGCCCATCTAATAGATTAGACATTTGGAATACAAAAAGTAGAACAATTTGATTTTATTTCTCATTTCTTCCCTACTATGTACTTTCTATACAGCAATAAATAATAGAACCTTCTAACTGCTTGAGAGAAGGTAAGAGAAAAGTAAATATACTGAGAGAAACAGTATATGTTATTAATTAAAAATATCACATAGTTTAAATATGTAAGTGCTTTCAGCAATCTTGCTTTGTGCTTGTACCAATAAGATAGGTTAAGTTGTGCTAAGATAGTAAATATGCCTTGAATTCTGTGGCTTCAAACAGCAAACATTTTTGTTTTCTTTTGTTTTCTTCTTATTCATTTCATTGCAGGTCATCTAGGGAGGCTTAGAAACATCACTGCTGGCTTCACTCTTGGAGTTGGTGAGCAGCTACCATCTAAAATGTGCTGGTTTTTGTAGCAGAGGGAAAAGAAAAGAATTTGAATTGTTAATTAAATATACTGACTAGAACTAAAATGCTATTTAAAATTCTTTGGCCAGTAGAGATTCACCCAAATGTAGCATTAAATACAGTTTCATATCCATCCTTGTTAAAAAAAGAATAATCATTTGATAATTTAAAAATAAAAAAAACTAAATCAAGTGAATGGTTTGGCATCCTTTACGTCTCCAAAAATGTTAGACCAAATAAAAATAGGCAACTTAGTAAATCAAGCAGTTTGAAAACATAGAGCTTCTCTTTCTTCTTGACATCACTCAGTAAGTTTTTCCAAAATATTTATTGTGCCCATTTGGAAAGCACTAGCACTTT
>CM052441.1:72780205-72797405 GCA_028533085.1 Varecia variegata
ACTGTAATAAGGGCTATGGGAATTATGAGCCAGGAACCATGAACAAAAACCTATACATGTGTGTATAAATACACACACACATCTCATAATATTATATAATCTCAGATTCTATGTGTATTATTTTATTGGCTTTGCAAATTTAAGATATCTACATAAAAAATCTTGAACTTGAAAAAATTAAATCTGTTTATCAAATTAGTCTCTAAATACCTCACTAGTCACTAAAAGAATGTCACATGTCACTTGGAGAGTGAAATTATTAAGCAGATTCTCTCAAAATCTATTTCAAAATGAGCAATTTTGCTTCATTTTTTCCTCCTCATATTTCTAGAAAATTAGAATGGTGAGTAGAGAGGAAAGAGGAAAGAGAGAAGGAAATCCCTCCCCTCGTATTATTATAAAAAATTACAAAGATTAAACCTCCACACTTGCTTTTTCTCACTGATAGCTGAGTACACAAGAATATCACTTTATTTTAACTAGAAATGCATGAAATTATCTCAAAGATTTGTATAGTGGTTTTGTCGCCCAGGCTGGAGTGCAGCAGCATGATCATAGCTCACTGCAGCCTCAAACTCCTAGACTCAAAGGATCCTCCCACCTCAGCCTCCTGAGTAGTTGGGACTATAGGCACATGCCACCACACTTGACTGTATATAATTTTTTTTTGGTAGAGACATTTCTATATATCTTATATGTGTGAATAATATCTTATATGATGAATTTTTAAAAAATAATTGCATAAAATAATTCCCATAAAAGCAAAGATTAATATGCATTCATATCCATTTGCTTATTAAAAGGATTTAGGAATATTAATGGAAAGACTAACTTATTTATCTTCTTCAAATTGATCTTAATTTGTTAGGAAACATAACTTTCTTCTAACATAACGTTGATCATTGCTGAGAGGTTTCTCAAACAGTGACATTTTGTTCATAAAAAGATATTCCCTATAGTATAGTGATTTATATGGTGAAATCACCACTAAATCACCCTTGCCATTTTTGGTACTTTCAAAGGATGCCTTTTCTTGATTCATCTGCAGCATGAAAATAAGCTATTAATTCTTAATGTCCAAATGTCCAAATGGATTCAGGAATCTCTCAGATTAAATATATTATTTCTTTTTAATTTTAATTCTTAGTATGTATTTTGTTGGAGGATATATTTTCAAATAATATGTGAGTGTCTAGTCCATTTTCTGCTGGTATAAGAGAATAGCACAGACTGGGTAATTTATGAATAACAGAAGTTTATTTGGCTCACGGTTCTGAAGGCTGGGAAATCCAGGAGTATGGCACCAGCACCTGGCAAGAACATTGTGAAAGGCAAGTCATCCCATTGTGGAAGGCAAGAGCAAGCTCTCCAAACAGGGAGAAAAAGACAGCCAAACTCCCCTCTTTTATAATTAACCCACTTCCATAAAAATGGCTATGATCCATTCACAAGGATGATGCTCCCATGACCTTAATCACCTCTTAAAGATTCAACCTCTAAATACTGTCACAATAGCAGTTACATTTTTGTATGAGTTTTAAAGGGGGCATTCAACCCATAGCAGCGAGTTTTCATCAATATTCATATAAGCTATACATGTAGACACAACAGATACTATGACACAAATTCCACAAGTAAGCAGTGTCAATGCAGCATTATATGCTACTGAAAAAAAAAATACTATCAGTAATCATCATACCATCTTGCTATGGGTTGAATGTCCCCTCTAAAACTCATGTTGAAATTTAATGCCATTGTAATGACATAAAAGGTAGGCCCATTAAGAGGTGATTAGGCCATGAGAGCTCAGCTCACATGAATGGATTGATGTCATTATCATGAGAGTAAGTTTGCTATCTCAAAAGTTGTTGTAAAAGTAAGTTTCAGTCCTTTCTTCATCCGTTACGCTTTCTCGCCCTTCTCCCTTCTGCCATTGGATGACACAACAAGAAGACCCTTACCAGATGCCAGTGCCATACTCTTGGACTTCCCACCTTCCAGAACCATGAGCCAAATAAATTTCTATTGTTTATAAATTACTCAGTCTGTAGTATTCTGTTACAACAACACCAAATGAACTAAGACACATATATAGCATCAGTAGAGTTCACTGCAGCTCACACAATCTTCTATCCTCCCGCCTCTGCCTCCCAAGTCGCTAGGACTGTAGGTGCACACCACATTTGGCTAATTTTCTTTTTCTGGTAAAGACAGGATCTTACTATGTTGTCCAGGCTGGTATTAAACTCCTGGCTTCAAGCAATCCTCATACCTCAGCCTCCCAAAGTGCCAAGATTTTCCCTTTGAGATGATCCTTTCCTGGGGTTCTTATCTAATTCCCAGAATCACATGTTTTTGCCCCACGATCAGTAGAAGTGCAGCGGCTGCAGAATGTTGCCTTGTCTATCTCTGCTCTAGCGCATCAGTCCTAGCCACACTGTAAGTTATTTCAGACGAGTGTGACTTATTTTATCCACATTGAGGGGATAACATTGTGAATGGTCCCAGTGGAGCCCCCTCACTTATTCTAAGGACAGAAAAATATTTGCCTTTCCTGCGTGGAGACCACACTCTCCAAAGTAGGTCCCTCCATAGTTCTCAGCAACTCCTTTCTCACAGAACCTAACTATGTAGGATAAGGTGGTCCCTAGTAACCCGTTTCCCCACATCCTCCTTGGTGTTGCATAGTATGGGCTAATAAGCTTGAGTGTTTACAGGGTATTAACTCAGCATTTGGGGCCTCAGACAAAAAGATTCCCATATAGTCACCTGTTACATGTGCTTTTATCAAGGTATTTGCAGTGCATTTTTATATATAATGCAGTTTTAAAATTACTGACTCAAAATAGCAGAAAACATTTTAAACTGAAAAAGAATCACTCTTCTTTAAACTTATTATTGTGAAAGATCACATTATTTCAGCTTTTTGTTTTTGTCATCTGTCACAGATCTATGAATAAATGTTTCTCATACCCAGTTATTTTTTCCCCAAATAGTTCAGGTAAGAAGCATTTGAGTCTAGAAGTTAAAACTTCAGTGAATCTTAGGTGAGTGGTTTAGACTTAAACTGATGTTTTATTTTTTGTTTGTATTTTTTTTTTTTGGATGAGTGGCCCAAAGGTATTAGCAAAGCTTTGAGAACTGCCTACTATTTCAGCAGTTGCAAAGAAAAATAACTTGTACAGAACAAGTTGAGAGGTGATGCACAAAAAGAATTATTTTCAGCTGACCTCTAAACTCTCCCACTATGTGGCACTGAGATGATTACATTAGTGATTCCATCACGAGGTTTTTTTTGTGTAGGGACATGCTAGATCATCTTTGAAATCCTTTCCCATATCTGATAATATTTTAAATTTTAAAATAAAATGTACATGGACCCTAGCTTTTGAAAAGTACTATTGGTCTGTTTGAAAGTATATGAGTCATATCCCACATATTTTGTTAGGAAACATGAATCCTGTATAAATGTACTTATAAAAATAAACAGGTTAAATAAGAGAAAACTAAGTAGTTTATTTCAGAAACCTGAAATAAAGGCATACTATTTTTATTATGAAACTAAGTATTAAATGTTAATAATTTGTAATTTGTAATTTGTAATTAGTTGAAATGTCATGTTAAAGTAAGTTGATAAAAGGAAATGGTTTATTTCTTAACGTGTCAGTTAATGAAGAAGTTGGATTGCAAGGTTATATATTACTATTTTTATTTATTTATTTATTTATTTATTTATTTATTTATTTTTTTGAGACAGAGTCTCACTCTGTTGCCCGGGCTAGAGTGAGTGCTGTGGCGTCAGCCTAGCTCACAGCAACTTCAAATTCCTGGGCTTAAGCGATCCTACTGCCTCAGCCTCCCGAGTAGCTGGGACTACAGGCATGCACCACCTTGCCTGGCTAATTTTTTATTTATATTTTTAGTTGGCCAGATAATTTCTTTCTATTTTTAGTAGAGACAGGGGTCTCGCTCTTGCTCAGGCTGGTCTCGAACTGCTGACCTCTAGCGATCCACCCGCCTCGGCCTCCCAGAGTGCTAGGATTACAGGCGTGAGCCACAGCCCCCGGCCTAGGTTATATATTATTAAAGCAGATTTCCCCAAGGTCATGCAATCCAACTTGATTAGTTTATTTGCTCTGAGACCTCATTAACTTGAAACATCAGATTCCTTCTCTGTAAAATAGACATAGCAACAGTACCTATTTTGTTCCATGTATTAAATGAGATAATCCATGTTAGGACTCAGAATTGGTGACCAATAATAGTGTCCAATAAAGTAGGTTGGTAATAACAATGATGGTGGTGATGGAGATAATTGCTTCAAAGGTTTTAATGTCAATTTTGAATTTATCTAAAAAAATGATGAATTATCACTAAAAATTAGAAGAAATGTGAACCCTTTGCCTGAAGTAAGTGCAATATTGACCAAACTACATTCATTCTGCAGAATAACGTATTAGTTTGGGAATGTTCTATCCGAATATAAGTGTGAAGTAAAACTGGCTGCCGCTGCTTTATTGCTGAATCAATATATTTTGAGCTTTGAAGGCAGTTACGTGGATATATGGATTTAATATAGACTAAAAGATAAAAGAGCAATTTCTCACTAAAGGCCATTTTCTACACTCTATTGAATAAAAAAATCCAAAAAATATTGTACCCAAAAACTGAAGGTTGAATATTTCATTTTGAAGAAAGCACTGAATGCATTCTGAATCTACTCTCTTTTTCATTTATTTACTTACTTACATTTTATTTTTAATTGACAAATAAATGGTATATGTTTATGGGATACAATGTGATATTTTGATACACATATACATTGTAAAATGATCAAATTAGGCTAATTAGCATATTCCTCATCACAAATTGTTCATTTGTGTGTGTATGTGTGAAGTGAATCCTTGAGCCTTTAGTTATTTTGAAATATACAGTTCATTATTGTTAACTATATTCACCTTGTTGTGCAATACAACACCAGAATTTAATCCTCCTACCTAACTGAAAATTTGTACCCATTGTCAAAGGTCTTTCTCTTACTCTGACCATCCTCTGCCCCTCAGCCTCTGGTAACCACCATTCCACTCTCTACTTGTATGAGTTCAACTTGTTAGGATCTACATATAAGTGAGATCAAACAATGTGTATCACATTTGTTTCCAAAAAGTATTATTTCATGTTCTATGAAGCATTTTAATATCAAAATATGCATAATAATTTTATTTAATGAAAATTAAAGACAATGATCAAACGTTAGAAAATAATCTCTTGTCTATTGGAGCATTTTAAGGAATTTTAATATATTATCCTAAATATTAAATGTCGAAAATTTAATGCTCTGGGTCAATGGTTTTTGCTATTAAAGAAATCGGGTGCATTGATTGACAAGATATCCCACGGAGATTATATGAAATCATGAAAATCATTTTTATTGGCTTTGCCACATCATAAAAATTAAATATATATATATTTTATAATTGAATTCTTCATTTCAGAAGCTCACATGACCACTTGTACTCCTTCCTAGCAGCTTTCAGCAATGCAAGGAGGCATGCTTTTATTTCCTGCATAGTTCTCCTTAGAGTTTGTGGAGAAGATATAAATTGAGTGTCAATGATTGGATGATAGGTGGTAATCTTACCATTTTTATATCACCCAATCAATATTAGGAGTCAGTATTCCCCTGAGCTGTTTTCTGTGAAGTGATACTATGTAATTTGGCTTGGAAAACAACTCATTCTATTCATATAGCAACACACTTTCTTTTGTGTATCTATATAAATGGTATTCCCTCAATACTCACCAATGCATCTTTTCAGTCTATATCAATACTCATAGGTAATTATAAACTAAAATAACTTAATTCATTTGATGTGTCAATTTTCTATGCTAAAGAGAACAAAAAATATGATATTATTAACCCTCATATATGGGACATATTCTGTGATGTAATTCATAATTTTTAAACAGTGGCTCCATTGATGTAACTTTCACTGGTATTACCTGATTTTCTGTTGGATATACCTCATCTAATGTTTCTCTAAGCACAGTCTCTCTCCTTGATATTTCAAGAGGTTTTACTAATTCAGTTTTATTTTGGTTTATTTTTTATTGTGTAGTGGTAAAGTCTGGGTTTTTAGTGTATCTATCAACCAATTAATGTACATTGTATCCATTAAGTAATTTCTCATCACCCACCCCACTTCCCATCCTTCCACTCTTCCAAGTCTCCAATGTTTATCGTTCCACACTCTTTATGTCCATATGTACAAATATTTAGCTCCTATTTATAAGTGAAAACATGTGATATTTGACTTTATGTTTCTGAGTTTCACTTAAGACAGTGGCCTCCAATTCCATCCATATGGCTTCAAAAGGCATAATTTCATTCTTTTTGTGGCTGAATGGGGTATTTATACCACATTTTCTTTATCCAGTCATCCATTGATATACCCTGAGGTTGCTACCATATGTTTTCTGTTGTGAATAGTGCTGTGATAAACATACAAGCTCATGTATCTTTTTGAAATAATGATTTATTTTCCTTTATGTAGATACTCAGCAGTGTAATTGCTGGATAAAATGATAGTTCTATTTTTAGATTTTTGAGAAATCTCCATACTGTTTTCCATAGAAGTTGCACTAACTTACATTCCCTCCAACAGTGTATAAACATTCCCTTTTCTCTGCATCCTTGCCAATGTGTTTTTTTTTTTTTTACTTTTTAATAATGGCCATTCTGACTCTTGTAAGATGATATCTCATTCTGGTTTTAATTTGCATTTCTCTAATTAGTGAGGCTGAATATTTTTTCATATACTCATTGGCCATTTGTATGTCTTCTTTTGAAAAATGTCTATTTATGTCTTTCACCCACATTTTAATGAGGTTATTTTATTTTTTGTTGAGTTATTTGAGTTCCTTATAAATTCTTAATATTAGTCTCCTGTTGGTTGCACAGTTTGCAAATATTATTCCCCATTCTTTAGGTTGTCTGGTCACTTGGTTGATTTTTTTTGCTGTTGTTGTGCAGAAGCTTTTTAGTTTCATTAAGTCTCATTTGTATATTTTTGTGTTTGTTGCTTGTGTTTTTGAAGTCTTAGTCATGAATTCTTTGCCTAGACCAAAGTTCAGAAGAGTTTCCCTAGGTTTTTTTCTAGTATTCTTTACAGTTTCCAAGTATTATATTTAATTCTTTAATACACCTTGAGTTGATTTTTGTATATGGTGAGAGATAGAGATCCAGTTTTATTATTCTGCATATAGCTATCCAATTTTTCCAGTGCCATTTAGTGAAAAGATTTCCTTTCCCCAGTGTATGTTTTTGTTGCCTTTGCCAAAAATCAGTTGGCAGTAGATATGTGGCTTAGTTATGGGTTCTCTATTCTGTTCCATTGGTCTATGTGTCTATTTTTATACTAGTACCATGATGTTTTGGTTATCATTACTGTATAAATATAATTTGAAGTCAGGTAATGAAATGCCTCCAGTTTTGTACTTTTTGCTTAGGATCAGTTTGGCTATTTGGGCTCTTTTTGGTTCCATGTGAGTTTTAGGATTGTTTTTTCTAGTTATATGAAAAATGACATTATATTTTGATAGGGATTGCATTGAATCTGTAGATTGCTTTGGGCAATATGGTCATTTTAACAATATTAATTCTTCTGCTGGATGAGTATGGATGTTTTTTCATTTGTTTGTGTCATCTACAATTTCGTTCATCAGTGTTTTGTAGTTTTCCCTGTAAAGGTCTGTTACCTCCTTGGTTAAATATATTTTTAGGGTTCTTATTTAGTTATTTTAAATGGGATTGAGTTCTTTATTTTGTTCTCAGCTTTATTGTTATTTGTCTATAAAAATGCTACAGATTTTTGTACATTGATTTTGTATCTTGAAATTTTACTGAATTCATTTATCAAATCTAAAAGTTTTTGGTGGAGTCTTTCAGGTTTTCTAGACATAAGATCATATTATCTGCAAGCAGGGATAATTTGACTTCCTCTTTTCTAATTTTATTAACTTTTATTTTTTTTCCCTTGCCTGATTGCTCTGGAGAGAGTTTCCAGTAGTATGTTGAATAAGAGTGGTAAAGGTGGGCACCTTTGTCTTATTCCAGTACTTAAGGGGAATACTTTCAATTTTTTCCCATTAAGTATGATGTTGGCCGTGGGTTTGTCATCTATGGCCTTTACTATTTTGAGGTTCATTACTCCTATGCATAGTTCATTGAGTATTTTTATCATGAAGCCATGCTGGATTTTATCAAATGCTTTTTCTGTACACATTGAGATGATCATATGGTTTTTGTCCTTAATTCTGTTTATGTAATGAATCACATTGATTGATTTGCATATGTTGAACCATCCTTGCACACCTGGAATAAACCCATTTGATCATGGTGTATAATCTTTTTCATGTGCTGTTGGATTCAGTTTGCTAATTCTTTGTAATAGAGTCATTTGTGCCCATGTTTGCTAGCAGCGCTAGCAATAACAGAAGTTCTAGCAGTAGGAGTGAACATAGCATTCCAAAAATACCTACTTTTGGCATACTCATAATTGATATATACTTTTCTTTTTTAGTTACTTTTTCAAAATTAACACACTTATAAATCCCTTTTTTGAGATAGATACAGGTAACAATATTTATTCATATACATAATTGCTTTTTATTGCTTATTTACATATTATCATTTGAAATATTTATATTAATTTTTATTTTAGTGTACAACTGTGAAATTTTGTTTAAATTTTTTAAAATGAAATTGTAATCATAAGCAAAAAATGCCCACATGGCATACAAATATGCTGAAACTTATGCAATGTTACATAATTTTAACAAAGATTAGTTGATGAGCATGTCTTTTTAATATATAGTTACTAAGTGCAGGAGGAAGCCACAAATATCCTCATAAAAATGGCTAAAAATAGGAACAAGTATAGAACTTTTGCACAAATAATAGTAAAAAGGAAAACAAATATCCAAAAATGTGTATAATCACTAGTAAAATTAATTGATAATTAAAACAGAAAATCAAATACTTATCAATGCACCACATTGAATTTTTTAAAAAAATTATCATTCACATTGTAGCACTACTGTTGAAAGTGTAAAATGATACAAATATTCAAAGGACTATTTGGCTGCATTATCAGAAGCTGCATATTTGTGCTTGCCCTTTGAGAAATATATTCTAGGAATTTATCTAAAAATATCTAAGATCGGAACAATGATTTAGATGTAGTAATCCTGATAGTACATACAATGGAGTGAGTAATGTCCAATTATAGTATTTTAAATACAATTTATAACCAAAAAAAAGCAATAGGTATTATTAGACAAGTAAAATCATCTTGGAAAGAAATAATCATATAAAACTTATGTGAATAATACCAGTTATATAATAAAATGTGCAAAAACATTATTATATAAGAAAATAAAAATACAGATGGCCAGATTTTACAGCTAAACAAATATCTATATTTCTATCTATGCATCAACATTTTATTAAACAAAATTTACTGCTAAATAAATATGTAACAAAATGTCTGTTATGGTCATCTCTGGGAGGAAAGTCATTCATATTTTGTGTGTGAAAATGTAGTATTTTCTAACACATCTTTGCTTAACTGGTACATTTTCAATTAAAATAAATATTAATAAATGAAATATTTATTTTGTCTTTACCAAAATATATGCTGAAATTCTTTATATTTATGTGTTATAATAATGGACAGAAGGAACTCCCACCACTCGTATTCTAATTATATTTAAAAGAGAAACATTTAATCAACCCTTACTTGGAAAAAAAGCAGAAAATACAAACACTAACCAAAGAAATTAAATATTTCACAGGCAAGGTGGAATTAAGGAACAGGAAAGTATGTTAGCATGTCCCAATTATTCTTTTTGCTCATAATTGATATTTATTCAAGCAACAAATATTTTAAAATTGTAAAACCTATTAGAATATGTATATATTATATAATGTGTAGTATACATTATGATAAACATATTGTTTTCCATTTCTTTTAATTAGTAACAAGAAGAATGTATCAGAATAATAGTCTAAAGAAAAAAAAATAATTCAACTGATTTCAAAAGCCACTCTAGTATCCACCAGAAAAATTATGGTATCCATTCTGGGTGACTGAACATTTGACTGCTTCTTCTGTTAATTATTGACCTACTTCACATTTTAAGGAGAAAAGCAAATTAATTTGATTATTGCAAATAGTGTCACATTAAAGACCTGTACTTCAATCTGTGTAACTGAAATTAAATCTGTAATTGCCTTAGTAATACAAACTATATGCAGTTTATATTTCATGTTAAATATCTGAATGTAGAACCATTTTTAGGAATTCATAATTAAACTGTTACTACTATAGAATCTTTGATCATGAATCTTTTAGTTAATCAGAAATTAAGCAAGATGGAGAGTAATTTGAGCTGGGATTCAAGTTAGTATGAGTTAGGGTAAAATAGTAGGATCAAGGATGACTCTGTGATGTTATTTTATGTGGACTCTCCATTATGGCATCCTATTACTATTTACATAAAGATACTGAAATGTGTTAACTGTCTCATTCTCTGTGTAACTTAAACCAATAGGGAAGCAAATCAAATAAAAAAGATACAAATATGTATTAGATAAGCATACTGTCTTGGGTAACTTCCATCTAGAACTGAAAATTCTACCCTAAATTCAATTGAAGAATATTGGTTTAGAATGAAGAAACACATTTAAGAGTCTAGGTGACACAGGTACGTTAATTAATCTTTGATTTTCAATTTCCTTATCTAGAAATATGAAATTTTGACTAATGAACATTAATAATTTTAACAATCGGTTCCTTTCATGTCATCATCTGTAAAGGCCACAGTTCACCATAATAAATCTTATTTAGAAAGATGGTTCCTAGAGTAACATACATAAACTTGACAGATTGCTTAGGTAAGCAAAATGAGGTTTCATTTTCCTAACAGTAGAGCTGATTTGTAAAAGTGCAGTCAGCCAAGATAGCTTATGATATAATATTTTGGGAAGTGGTCCATCAAAGGGGAAATAAATGACTTCTCTGGGAAACACACTGTCAACGGTTGACTCCACTACAAAAAGCTCCAGGAAAAAATTGTTCATCACCTAAAGCTGGGTTTATTAAACTTACTACAGTCAGGGAGAACAAAACCTTGACAGAATCTTAGCAGTGTCTGAAAAACAGCAATTTAAGAATAGGTATATTTATAGTTTGGAGTCTAGGCTTAAATGACCTAAGATTAGTCTTTCAGGTGGAAAGTAGGGAGATTGGGGAACATTTCTAGCATAATAGTTTAGGATTTGTGATAACACGGAGGTAATAAATCTGATGAGCTGATGGTTTGCTCAGTTGAGCAAATTATTTGCCCAGTTTAATTAGTTCAGCAGAAATTGCAGAAACAAGCAGCATCTTATTTATTGGTTAATAATCTTATTTACCTGGCAAGAATTACATGGAACAAACAGTGAAATCTGGTTGACATAGTTGGTCTACATCTCGGTCTCAATGGTGAGTTATGTTAACATAGGTCATTTCAATTTCTAGGACGTTAGTTTCAAGTATGGGTAAAACTCCCTCCTCCAAGTGGTGCAAAGTTTAAGCACAGATTTTGAAGTAGGATAGAAAAAATAGTCTTTCTGTTATGAGATTTTAGGAAAAGTCTAGAGTTTGAACAAATGGAATTAATATTTATAAATTGTTTTCTTCACTGGTCTCCCACTGTTGGGGGAAGCAGTCACCTATTTTCTTGTTTTCATGTTTCAATTCGGAAGAGATTTAATGAGAGTAACTCTCCTGATTGATGACTACTCCTTCACTCAGTCCCACGTGGAAAAGGAGAAAATAACTATGGTAAACTTTCTTATTATTCTGAATTAAAAATTTAAAATTTTAGAAAATAGCCAGTGAAATTGGTTGAATTGAGTAGAAATTTAATATGTAAAAATATGTAAGTAGGTTAAAAATAAAAATACTCTTCAAAATACAATCTAACATTAAATGTGCTATTGATTATGGATTTATAATTCTTTGATACTATTTCCTTTCACTTTTATCCTTTAAAAGGAGGATAATATTTCTTCAGTTATTCACAAACTGGAAAATTAATGATTCATATATTTTCAATAATTTGCAATTTAACCCTAATATTTTCAGTTAAGTTCTCAAGATAAAATATTTCAGGCTGAACTTCGCATATGCATGGTCAAAGATGAGGTTGAGTTAAGCTGTGTGTATAAATACTTTCATATCTGACATTAAAACATACAGAAAGAAACAGTTTATGGTGTAAGTCAACTCTTAAAACTATAAATATAGCTATTAAAACTTTCTTCTCAAAAAAGGTTATAAGAATTTTCTGGGCATAATAGAAAAAGATATTTTCAGTTTATATAGCTCTAAAAAAATATCAGTGTGCCTCCTTTTGGAAAATACTTTAATTCCAGAACTTGAAAATATAGGATAGATATAATTATAATAAAAGTGTTAATCATTTAAAAAAAATGTTACTTGTACACATGGATTCAAATCTGGAGTTGGAATTAAAATTTGACTGAAAAACTTCTGGTTTCCAGAAGTTTCTTCTAGCATGTAAGGAGCTTAGAAGTCACCACTCCATCCTAAAAATAAGTAAAATGCTGGACAAACTGAAAAATCAGCAACTCTTTTTAGATCTGTCAACGAAGTGAGATCACATGGAAAACTCCTGCTCCAAAAATCAGAGAGGCAGACAGGCAATTACAGAAAATCACAACTTACTGGAGCAGAAAACCATGAGCAGAAACCTCCATGAGAATGAGCACCAGAGTAGGAAAAGCTAAACTGTATTTGATAAATTGCTAGAGTCTCAGCAAGGATAAGTTTGAGAGTTAAAAGTCAAGGCAGACTCAGTCATGCTGAGGGCTGCAATACATAGTGGCTACTAGACTTCATATAATGATGATGAAAAAGCATTTGACCATCTGAGTTTGGAGATATCTAGGGTTAAGCATACATTTGAGAGTTTATTGATATGTAGGTAGCCCAAAATTCCAGGACAATGATTAAAAATGACAAGCGAACAAGAGAAGAATGAAAAGAGAAGCTATTCAAAGGCTTTGCTTTGGGATAAACCAAATTTTTAGAAAACTAGAGTCCCATAACTCAGAATTTGTGTATCATTTTTTGGACATGCTTGTACCGTGTACAGATATTGAGGTTTCCCAATGACTTTCATTATATATACTCATAAATTTAGAAAAAGACTTTTCTTCCCATTTTTGTAAACTTATTTTCAGATTATGTATCTATAATGAGACTGCATTACCCTGATGTTTATTTCATTCTCAACATGTTAAACTATGGTTAACTTCAAAGGTACCTCATGCCAAAAGAAAACAACATCTGCAGTGGTTCCATTGGTTTTCTATACAAATAGGCTTAACTATAATTTATTCCGCATATAAATAGATTACTTTCAAAGACAATCCATAGTTTTTTTTTGTTTTGCTTTGAGGTTTCCTTTGCTGTTGAAACCCCAGCTTATTTGATTATTTAAAAATTAACGCTTTTGTTCATTTTGAATAGTTGCCAGGTTATGATGGACCTAATCTGTTTGGTGTATAAATTATTTTTTTTGATAAACAATTCATTTGTTACACAGTTTTTTATTTTTCTCAAAGGATTCTATTTTTTTGTACTTCTCTTTTATTGATGTTCTTTTGTGTTCAGAGTTGTTTTTGCAATCCTGTCCTTGAAACTTGTTTTTAAGTTTAATCTAAAATGTAGCTGATAACATAGAAAAGTATTGTGAAATGCTGGTAAAAATACAGTTATTGGAAAACCTAACATCTAGTCTCAGCTACATTTATCAAGGAATAACATACTACCTGCACCCCAAAAGACCTAATCTAGTGACGACCCCAGACAGCAACGACTACCTTAAATTTAAAAGAATACACTAATTTTGCCTGTTTTGTACTTTATATTATTGAATACTTAAGGCCGGTATGTCTTTTTTTATATCTAGCTTCTTTCAATCAACACTGTGTTTGTGAAATTCACTCAGATTGTGAAATTCACTCAAATTATACTCAGGTATAATTACTGTGTAGTAATCCATCATGAGGATATTTCACAATTTAATTATTCATTCTTTTCTTGATGCACATTTGAGAAATTTCCATTTTGGAGCTATTTCAAGTGTTTAAATATACATTTCAACACTTTCTTGTGATATATGCCATATTTCTGTTGGAAATATACCAAGGAGTAGATTTTCTAGGTTAGAAAGTAGTATATAGTCATTTTCTGTAGGTATTGATGAATTACTTCCAAATATAGTTATACCAGTTTAAACTCCTCCCAGCAATGTATGAGAGTACCAACTGTTCTGCTTCCTTACCATCATTTGACATTTTCCATCTTCTTTTTATTTTAGCAGTTCTGATGGATTTGTAGTTGTTTACCAAATGTGGTTTTAATTTTCATTTTCCTAGACAAATAAAATTTGAACAGTCTTAGATATTTATTGGCTTCTATTATGACATGCATTTTTAAATGTTTTGTTCATTTTCCTCATGTGTTTTTTTTTTTGTTGTTGTTGTTTAATGATTTTCAAGAAACACTCAATTTTTAAACACATTTACTTTGCACTATTGTGGGTCACCATTGTGAGAATTGAAGATGTTAGGTCAAAATTAATGAAAAATCTAAAGATATAGGGTCAGTGTTTTAAACATAGGGGTGACAGATGAGGCCCTGAAAATAAATATGTTATTATAAAGATAATATAGAAAGTATGGCAAAAAAAAAAAATCCCCCAAAACTTTAATGAGCAACTGGGACTAGAGAAAGAAAAATACAAAAAGAGCCTACTAAGTTAACTGAGTAGGCATTTCCAGGTTAGGGAGGCTCAGAGAACTCTGAGCTAGATACTTCACTAGTCTTGATATTACTATTGGAATAACTAAGCTGGTTCACTGGTCTTCACATTGCTATTAGAGTGCTATTGGAGGGACCCAAAAAAGCCCTCAAGTTCTAGTGAGGTGGACTTACCACTGACCTCTACATGGCCTTCAGCAAATCCTCAGAGGAGTTCACTGAACTCTATGCTCCGGGAAAGATCCCTTCTTTGCCCCTGTTGCCCCAGTACTATTCACAAATTCAAAATCACATTTTGCATTAGGTGCCAATGACACTAATTCTCTTGGTTCCACTCCTCTGTTTATAACAGTCATCATAGAAATAGCAATATTTCAAGGTTATCTCTCACCACCTGGATTCTCATACCCCAAATGGCTTATTCTTTGGACTTCACTCATTTGTGGATCTCCTCATATCTTATGCCTCTAAATACTGTATTCTAAGTATTATTTTAACTATTTTCACACATATCTGTAACCATACTCCTCTGAAAACTTCACTCATTAAAGAGTTAGTTAGACAGTTCTTGGGACTTCACCATACAATGTCCTTTTCCCAGCAAAAAAATTATAGATTAAGAAGGAGAAAGAGAATCAAAACATTTCTCATAATTTTCTCTCCTATGATCTTCCTTCTTCCACTCACATCAACCTTTAATATAAATAAGAGCCAAAGTAATTATATTAATATTTAACTTACATTAGGTCATTTTGTACCCAAATCTTTATTATGGCTTCCCATCTCACTCAAAGTAAAATCTCAAACTCTTACCATATCCTTCAATATAAAGAAATCAGAAAATCAATTCAGGATATAAATGAGAAATTTATCAAGGACATAGATATCATTAAAAAAACAGATATTCTGGAGCTGAAAAATTAATTGAAGAAAATACAAAACATATTCAAAAATTTCAAGAATGCACTAGACCAAACAATCTTAGAACTTGAAGACAGATCTTTTGGAATAATTCAGTCAGACAAAAATAAGAAAAAACAAAAAGAGAGAGAGAATGGGCAAAGCCTTCAAGATTTCTGAGACTACATAGTTATGAATTATGAGTATTCCTGAGACAGAAGAGAGATCAAAACATTTAGAAAACCTATTGAAGAAAATAACCATTGAAAACTTCCCAGTACTACCAAGAGATTGAGATATTCAGGTGCAGGAGGCCCAATGATCCCTAGGCAAATATTTTGCAAAAAGGACTGCACCATGGCATACTATAATCAGAATAACTAAAGTTGAAGTGAAAGAGAGAATTTTAACATTAAGAAGAGAAAAACTTCTTGTCTTGTATAAAGGAAACCTCATCAGAGTAACAGTGGACCTCTCAACAGAAACTTTACAAGCTAGAGGAGAATGGGATAGAATTTCCAAAGTCCTGGGGTGGCAGGGGGAACTATCTGCCAAGAATTTTATATTCTGCCAGAATAAACTTCATAAATAAAGGAGAAATAAAGTCTTTCCCAGACATGCAAATGCTGAGAGAATTTGTCATCACTAGACTAGCCCTACAGTAAATACTCAAAGGAGTCTTAAATATGGAAAAGAAAGGACAATATTCACCATCACAAAAACACACAAAAATATAAAATCCACAAGTCTTATAAAACAAACACATTAAGGAGGGAGAAAAAGGAATTAAATGACAGCATGACAGAAGTTTAGCAAGCCCACAAACAAAAAGACAAAGAAAATGAAACAAACAAATTATAAAACTACAAGAAATGAACTAAGTACATGACAAGAACAATGAACCTAAATAAATTAAATTCTCCACTTAAAAGATATAGATTGGCAGAATGAATATAAAAAAAATCCAACTATATGCTACTTAAAAGAAACTCACCTTATCCATAAAGACACATATAGACTGACAATAAAAGCCTGAAGAAAGATAGTATATGCAAAAAGAAAACAAAACCAAACAGGAGTAGCTATAGTTACCTCAGATAAAATGGGCTTTAATTCAAAAAAACTAAAAAAAAAAAAAAAAAAAGAAAGAAAAAGATGAAGAAGCTCATCATGCAATGATAAAAAGATCAATCCAGCAAAAAGATTTAGTAATCCTAAATATATATGCACCCAACATCAGAACACAAAAATTTACAAAATGAATATTTACTACATTTAAACAAAGAGATAGAACAAAATAATAGTGGAGGACTTTAATACCCCACGCACAGCACTAGATAGATATCAAAAGAGAAAGTCAACAAAGAAACATTGGAATTAAGTTCTATTTTAGACCAAAT
>CM052441.1:72797905-72833961 GCA_028533085.1 Varecia variegata
GCAATAAAATTAATAAATAATGCTGTTTTGCTTGTGTTAATCCATAACAATGAATATATTATAGAAATGGTTAATAGAATCTTCTAATAAGATTTTGTACCACAAGTAGACCTTTCCATCATCATCATCATCATATCATAGTTTAGATTCTGTCTTGTGTTAAAAAGTGTAACATAGACTCATAGAATATGAGGTAAGTAATTACTGAAGCAAGATTCAGAAGAACCCACAAGCAGTTATTTTTTTATGGCATACAGTCGGTCCTTCCTATCCATGGGTTCCACATCTATGGATTCGACCAACCATGGATGAAAATTATTTGAAAATTAGAAATGATACAAATTTTAAAATGCAACTATTTGCATGCATTTACATTTAGGTATTATAAATACTCTAGAAATGATTTCAAGTACACAGAAGGATGTGCATAGGTTCTATACAAATACTATGCTATTTTCCAAAAAGGACTTGAGCATCTGTGAATTTTGGTATCCTCAGTGGTTGGGGGGGGGCTGAAACCAATCCCCTATGGATGTGGAGGAATGACTGTATATTTAATGTGTGCAACATGCTGTTATGATATACATATACACAGTAAGATGATTACTATAGTTAAGTATATTAACTGATTCATCATATTCAATAGTTCCTCTGTGTGTGTGTGTGTGTGTGTGTGTGTGTGTGTGGTGTATGTGGTAAAAGCACCTAAAATGTACTCTATTAGCAAATTTTTACTACACAATACTATATTAACTATCATCCTCACACTGTGTGTTGGATCTCTAGACTCATTTATCATACAGAACTATAAATTTGTACCCTTTAACCAACATTTCTCCATTTCTTCCCCCACTCCCAACCGCCCCAGCCACAAGCATGGTTTTAACATCAGTTTTCAATTTAAATGAGATTAGAAATACTTTAGAGCTGATGATTCATATTATAAAATATTTATTTAATAAAATATAACAGGTTAACAAGAATCTTTCCAGAAAATGTGGTAAAGAAACTTTACACTTGCAATGATGCCTTCCTAATTCAACAACGTATTCCATAGAATAAATTTTCTACATAACTGTATTGAGAGTCTGTTACTTTAAGGAACATATTAAGAAAATTACAGAAAGGAACATATTAAGAAAATCAAATATGATAAATAAAATAATATCTGCATCATTTGTTGACTGTTCAAAAGCGTAATGAGCACAATGGAAAACTGGGGGCAGGAGGACATTTCATGACTCTCTAAATAGGAAATAAAAGTGACATTCAATTTAGCTTTAAACAGACAGCAATACTCCTTTAGAGTATCATCATGTCTTAAGGGCATGTAATAATAGAATGCAAGAGCTGAAGAAAACTATATTATTTTTATTTGAGAATATAAATGAGGAAAGAAATATATCCTGTCAGAGAGGTAATAAATGTCACCCAAAGAGCACAGCATTTTGTTAAGTAACTCAATTTTTTTTTCACAGACCACTATTTCCAAATTTTTGCTCAACTAATTAACCCAAGGAGTATTTGGCAAATACTGAGAAAAATATAACACTTGTATTTCTACTATAGACCTAGTGCTTATCTATACAGAATTCAAAATACATTATGGATTTTTACTTTCTTATTATGTAACCCATTTGCAAAGGTTTCTGGACAGTGAGTTACCCCACAAAAATAAATCTTTTTTACATGACTTTTTCCACCAGAAACAATGCAATTTCAGCTGTTTAAATAAGATTCTAAATTAAAATGTTAGCATAACTTCAAAAGCATTGCATAAATGTGCATTTAGAAAAGAGAGCATTGTGTCGAATATGAAATATGGAAGATTACTGTTATTTTTAACATACTGGTTTGACTAAAACTTCAAAGCTTATGTTGTTGATAAGGACTTTAACCCTGGTGAGATTTTCAGTATCAAAAAAGGCAATTAGATTGATCTAACCAATAAAAATGGAAACCAGTCATGCTGAGGCTAAAGATATAGTGTCTTATAGAGATATGGCAGACACACTGATCAAATTTAAATATGTGTGATTAAAATTCATTTCCTTATTTTCTCATAAAGGCTATAGAAGTAATCCTAAGTGTAACGGACAGTGTACTGAAAATTGTATGGAATGGTGGAAGCCTGATATTGTCACTTAACATGAATATCAAGACTAATCAAAAAGAGTTAGTTAAGAACAGTGTCTGATAAAAATACGTTGATCTTTATAATGAAATCTACATTCTCAGTAGTGATCCTTTTAAGGTAAATCTCTAGGTAGTATGAGCATTCCTCCAAACAGCAAGTTCTCTACTTTTCATAAGAATGTATTATATAAGGAGATCTCACAGATACATCTCCTGTTAATTAGCATGTTGCTTTAATGAGATTATGCTGCTAATAACAAGGGAGGAAGTTGGTTGCTGACTCTTTTAAATAATAAGCAAAAATAAATAACAAAAAAGAAAAAAGATAATAAATATCTAAATTCACAGGCATTAAGAATTTGAGATGAGGAGCTACACTGAAGGTAGGAAGCATACATGTGACCATTAAGGAATAGACAAGAGCACAGTGAGAATAAGATTATAGTGAAGAACAGGGGAATTAGCTTTAGGTGTTAAGGAGTTGCATAGTTCTTACATGGAAGTATTCTTCTACCATAGATACCCTTTTGGAAATTTAATAAATCTCTTAATAATTTCCAATCTGTCTACAGCAGTAAATAACAAAAGAAGAGATTTAGAGAGAAGCAGAAATGTTGCTGATAGTTTTGACAACATGCATAAAATTGACTCAAGTGCATTAGGCCAATGAATGCAGAGGTGGTTGCAGAAGCAAATAATTTAAAAAGGACCATTGAATATGTTTAGATTGGGACAAAAGGAGAAAAGGGTTTCTAGATGAATCATGTAGGAGGAAAAAAAGGACAAAGCTGTTATGCATTGAATTGTGTCTCTTCAAACTTTACACGTTAATGTCTTCACATCCCAGTACCTAAGAACGTCACCTCATTTGGAGATAGGGTCTTTACAGAGGTCATGACATTAAAATAAGGTCATTAAGGTAAGGCCCTAATCAAATATGATTAGTGTCCTTATAAAAAATGGAAATTTGGAGACACATAGACACGAGGATAACAGCAAGTGAAGATAAAGGTAGATCAGGGTGATGCTGCTAAAAGCCAAGGAATGCCAAAGTTTGCCAGAAACTACCAGAAGCTAATGGAGAGGCATGGAATAGATTCTTCCTCACAGCCATCAGAGGGAATCAACCCTTCCAATAACTTGATCTTGGAATTCTAGCCTCCAGAACTATGAAATAATATATTTCTGTTGTTTAATCCACTTGCTTTGTGGTACTTTGTTCTGGCAGCACTAGCAAACCATTAAATAATACAGAAGCTATATGCAGTGCAGCAAAGTAGACACAAGCTCAAACTTAATTAGTGCATAAGCTTTCACAATAACTCAGAACTTTAAATCTTCATCGGAAAGTACTTGTGATGTGATTTTACAAAGATAAGATTTTTAAAATATTTTTCTTCAGATAGTGTTAAACTATCCAATCATTTTTTTTTCTTTAAGTCTCTTTGTAATTTTGTTTCATTTAGAATGAGAGGCAAGCCCTTGTCTGACAATACAGTCTTTCTACTTCTTGAATATTATTTATTTTTGTCTCTAAGAACATGTTTTATGATCAATTTTACTTTCAGGGTTTGCCTGCTTATGAAAATGGGCATATTTTAAGTTTACATTTTTTCTTTATTGTATCTGAAAACACATGTAGAAAAGTACAAAAAAATGTGAAAGTAGAGGTTAACAATTGATTATAAAACAAATATCCACATAATAAGCCGACTTATGACAAAGAAAATCACCAGAACCTAGAGTCTCTTGTTGGATCCTTAGTCATCATCTCCACACTTCCCTCTAGAATGGTCATTATTCCAATTTTATGGTGATAAGTTCTTCCCTTTTCTTTATCATTATACTCCCATGTGTACATTCCTAAGCCTTATCATTAAGTTTTGCTTTTGAGTATTTGATTAAAAAATCAAATAATTAGAGTAAATCAAGTAATTAGAATTACTAATTCTTGTCTTCTTTAATTCTATGATTTGATTATAACTGTAGTTGGTTAATTCTCATTATTATATACCACTAATTATTTATTCATTTCATTTTTGGTGGATATTTGGTGGTATCAGTTCGGGGCTATTAAGAATAATGATGCTGTGATCATTGTCTATACATCTCCTTATGAATGTGTGCACAAGACTTCCCAGAGAATATACCTATGAATAGAGTTGCTGGGTGATGCCATATTCTTTTCTACCTTTACCCTTGGTGACATTGGAAACACCCTTGCATTCTTTTACATAGTGCCTCAGACTCAATCTGATTGTTACTTGGACCTGGGAATGAAATAAGATATCTATCAAAAATCCTTTGTAAGATAGAAGAGTATAAAAAATGAAATTGGATAGTACAGGCTTCACATTACTTTATTTCACATGAAAGCTAGAGAATGGCAGGGTGGCAAGAGAGATGAGGAGTTTCCCATTATTGTAATGACAGAGCAGAGAAATTACCTTTTCTAAAAACAAATAAAGATCATCAGTTTATATTGACATTTCTAGTATATTTCCAATTTACTCAATCTCTCTTTCCTTGCTCTAATAGGAGAGTTTCAAGTCCAATATTTAAGAACATGAATTGTAGAGCCTGACTCCCTGGGTTCAAATCTAGGCTCCACCATGGGGCTATAAGTCTTTAATAGATTTCTTAACATATATTTTTTAAGTGTCTTCACTGTGGAATAGAAATAAAATAGCCCTTCAAATATTCTAGTAGATATAAAGTACAAATAAATTTAAATTTCATTAAAAGCATTTTAATTGACAAATAATAATTTCAGTAAGGAGGAAAATGCTATTGAAGTCATCAGTTACTGAAAATTTTCAAACTCTCTTGGAACAAAGTCCTAAATGCCAAGATTCTAAGATGAATAACAATCAATCCAGGACACAATCAAAGGAAAGTGGGGGAAAAAATCTATTTTTGTACTTAATTCATTTCTTAACTCTAAATCACACAGGCTTCAACTTCAATTATTAAGTACTATGTGGGTTAATGTTTTGAAATGAAGGATTTGCCTCTTAATGTGAAATCTGCAGTTCATCATAAAGTTGATGAAGGTAATGTTCTTGGCTTAGTTACTCTCCAGAGAAGCTAGTTCTCGTTCTATGCTATGTGCTTAGCACATACTAAAGAGAGAAGTGGAAAAAAATGTGTTTCCCATATGAAAATACAGCAGAACATTAATAGTTTGAAATAGTACTGCTTCTCATAAAGCACTGAAGGCTAAGCACTAATCATTTTGCTGGAAATTTAAATATTTTATATGGAATCTCTTATGTTTTTTAATTCTCACTATAAAACTGAAAATGTATGCTTAAAGTAAAAGTCCCCTAAACATAATTGAAGTGACCTCAATAACAATAAAATATTCACAGAACATAACCATAATCATAATGAGCTAGAAAAATAAAACACTAAATCTAAAAATATAAGAAACTCAAAAATTCTCTCCATGAGGTAGTAACACTTTAATTTAAATAAGGAAAGATTAGAGCAAAATATTTTCTTAATTTTAGCTAAAATGTTTGCATCTGTTAAACAATTAACACTTATTGTTTTGCTAAATGACTTGTTTTTACATATGTAATGTTATACTACATCTCCTTTTGAAATAACTTTATTGATGATATTTTGTTAAGTGAGATACAGGGAGAAATAGTTTATTAATTTTAGTGTTTCTAAATATCTTAAAATTATTTCTTTTATTCTTTTTTGTGTTTTTGTTCATATAGCTTTATGTTCTCTTACTTTATAGCCTTTTCTTGAGAACCTACTGAGAAAGGAAGATTACAGCCCCATTCCAGGGCTGGGATTCTTTGCCTAAGCTTATAGTTTTGACATATTTTTGTTGACTTTTTGGCTTATATAGTGCCTAGAAAATTAGATCAGAAGAGTACAGTTATGGTGAGAAAAGAAGGCATTCTGGTTAAAGATTTGATAAAGGCTAATTAAATCGTCTAGCTAGCAGGATCTAGCCCAGTTAGCCAGGAGATACCAATAAGCATGCTTGCTACAGGAAAATATGTATCACTGGGGGCTATCCAGGTTCATAGAAATAATTGTCTCATGAATTTACGTCTCAGAATTTATATGAGCCATTTCCATAGAGATGTCCCATTCATTTGGGAAGAGGAAAGTGATCAATTCTTGTTTGCAGGATCTCAGTGCCAAGCATAAAAGGTAATATTATGTTTAGGATAATCTGAGTCTATTATATTTATATAATAAAGTAAAGAATATGTACTCTTGCCTTCCATACTATAAGTACTTGTATTGATGGCAAAGTAGGTGTGACTGTAATTATTATAGTGAGGCCCATGAAAGGCTGCTCAGTTAGTTTCTGGTGAAAACATAGATTGTTTTATTTGAACTATATTAAGGTTGAAAGAAGTTTCTTTCGAAATTTAGAGTACAAAGCAAAAAGGCCCCCCAAGTGATAACACAACAACTCTTAAATTTTAGACAGGTGTGGGAATGTGAAGCAAACCAGAGGATTCCAAAGGAAAGGAGCACGGAACTAGTAACCAAAAGTAGGGTTGTATAATTGCGCTATGAGCAGAGTAAAGGAATGCCACCGATTCTGAGGTCCTTGAGGGAGTAGAGGAATTATAAAAGGTGGAGCAGCTTTTGTGAGGGAAGAAAGAGATAATACAACATAGAGCTCATTATGGAAAGCTCTGGTTACGGTGGGCAGGGGGAGTTATGCGGGTAGCACCTGTGATGCTGGAGCAGATAGAGAAGAAGCATAAAGCAGCAAAGGGGGACATTAAAAATCACCAGACTGGGAATCAATAGAGAGGATCCTAGGGGGTCTTGTTCCAGCACCTTAAGCAGAAGCTGGTCCCCTCCTGATGTCATTTGCTTAAAGCAAAGTTCTCACGAAAGCCATCCAGTACATCTCATGGTGCTATCTGCTTCTAGGGCCTCAAAATAGAGTGTTTTTTTAAGGTCTCCGTTGGAGTGAACTACTCGGAGTTGATTTTATCTTTTCAGTTGAGAAATATGAATCCAGTGTTGGATTCCCTGGGTTTTGGCAACAGTTATAATGGTAAAGAGGAGAATATAAGGGCCCTTCTAACAAGACTGAAGATTAATATGCTGGTGATGTCACCTCCAGAGAACTATGTCTCCAATTTCTGGGTTATGAAGTGGTTTTAATGGAAAACTAGCAAAAATGCAGCATTGGCTTTTTGATGATAAGTGTGGATATAATTAATAAGTCCCTTGCATTTTTTAAAAATGTCTAACCAGGTTAGAATCTTTGAGAGTCCAGACAGAATAGGAAATCCTCATACATCAGCCAGTTATTATTTTATATAAGGACTGTTGTGTGACCCAGCAGAAGAGAACCAGAGGACAATCAGGGTTATGAGTAAAATCTTAGGCCATGGAAGATTAAATTCTTCTATCAATTTAAGAAGCTTTAATTTTAATAGTTCATTAGCTCTATCATTCCAGATGAGTTGGGTTAATAGGAACAATGTAATTTGGGGATAAAAGAAGAACTCATGGGATTTCTTGGATCACATTACCAATGAAATGGGTTTCTCAGTTACTTGACAGAGCCAGTAGAATTTTCCATATGGGGAATATTCATTGTAACCAAAGTTTAACAGTGGCAGTGATCCTTTTACAAGAGAAAGGCACAAGCCGGAAAGAGAACACGCATATGAATAGTAAGAATATATTTATATCCGTTAGATTTATGTAGATGAGTAAAATCTAATTGTCAGTAGAAAAAAAAATTCCTACTGGAGATAGTCCTTTCCCTTGCTCCACTGTTTCAGCTTCACCAGGGTTATGTTTTTGACAGATGGGGCAAGAAGACATCATTTGTTGCATATAAGGAGTAAAATTTCTCCCCAAATGTTGGTGAGCAGTTGATTTAGTTTCTCCCTTCCATTGTGAATAATTTTGTGAAGGCCCAACCAAATTTCAGGTGAGGGACTGAGGAGAGACAAAGCAGTTTTTTGGGTAACTCCAAAGTCTTTCTGGGTAGATAATACATTTGTTTCCCTTTGGCCTTTTCACATTCAGGTGCTTTGCATCAGGAAGTTTTAAGTTCCTCAATTAGGGCATCAGGTGGTAAGCAGGGTAGATTTAAAATCTTGTCTGATAGTTGTGGGAGTGAAACAGCTTTATGAGCTGTCAGTTTAGCATATGTATCACCCAGTGAAATTTCCTTTTGCTTCAAAAGCTTTATGGAAAATATGAGTTTCTATCCTAAGTACGGTTATCTCCTTTGGCAATAATAAAGCTTCTAAGGGGTCTTACACCTGTTTTCCATTTTTGATTGATATCCCACTGTTGTCATAAATCCTCTCGCTTTCCATAACACATCAAAATCATGCCCTATCCTAAAGGCATATCTGATATTTATAGATGTTAACTACGTTATCTTTAGCCAAAGAGCAGACTCTTGTGAGAGTCACAAACTCAGCAATCTGAGCTGACTTTGAACCAGGCAGATACTTTATTCTGTTTATAAGGTTTTGAAAATTTATAATGGTAGATCGTGCCTGAAAATTTCCTTCTGAGCTGATCAGATATGAACTCTCAACAACGTGGGTAAATTCTGGATTTGTAAGTGGACTTTACAAAATTCAGGACAGGGAGTATTGAGTCTCAAATGGCCACCATACAATCATGTGGTTGTCTTTCAGTTAGGAAAGGGAAGAGAGGGCAAGACTCAGATTTTGACAATGGTGGGTAGTGATATGAGAAGGAGAGAGCAGAAAAATTTCATAAAAGGTGAGCTGAAAGTCTGTGAATTTTTCAGTGTTCTCAGAAGAGTCTGCACTGCGTGAGGTACATAAATGTTCATTCTGTGACTTTATACAAGGTCAACTGTGGCTTGAACTAATTTTGCAGTTGTCACTACAGCTTGAAAGCAAGGAAGAAAAGCTTGAGCCACAGGATGTCTAAGTATCAGAAGAACTTTGTGAATAACATTATGTTTTTGAGCTAGGATCCCAAGGCATGTCATGTCCATCTCTTTCCTAAACAAATAAAGAAGGTCAAGGGATCATTAAGAAGCCCTAAAATCAGGATGGAGGAAAGGGAAGTTCGTAGGGATTCAAATGATGTTATAGAAAGTGAGTCTCATTTTAGAGATTCAGATACAATTTCTTTAGTTATGCATAGGAGGGAGATGCTGCAGTAGAGAAGTTAGGAATCCATACTCTATAGTAAGTAGCCAACCCGTTCCAGAAAGCCTCCATGGTATCTCATGGCTTTAAGTAGGAGACCATTAAAAATAGTCTTGAATAATCTGGGAACAAAGTTCTACCCATAGAGAAAATATAGCTTAAATAATGCATTTGAGGGATGCAGAACTGAGCTTTATCACTTGACACCTTGTGTCCCTTCTGATCCAGGACTTTTGATAAACATTGATGTCTTATAATGAATTACAGAATGTCATACAAAAAAGAAGGGGGATTATCTATATATTGGATGAGGGTTGAATGTCAAGGGAAGATCAAACTCTTCAGATTTACATTTAATGTCCAGGAAATATAAGTGGGGGCAAATGTAAATCTCTGGAGTATGGATGTTCAAGTATACTGTTGATTGTCCCATGCAAAGTTAAGTAGATATTGAGAGTTAGGAGCAAAGGTCATGGTCAGAAAAGTGTGAATAAGTCAACAATAGTAAAATGTATGGCACTGGAATGTAGAGAAGTGAGGGGGGTATGGGGGTTCAGAACCAGAGACAATCAGAGTTTTAAAATTTTATTTATGGCTCAAAAATCTTAGCCCAATTAGTAAAATTTACTACTGGGTTTTAAAATGGGTATGTGGCAGGGGCTATAAATGGAAATAAGGAGCCTCCTTGCAAGGGTTCCTTCAATAATAGGTTTGAGGCCTTCAACTGCCTCATGTTTTAAAGGATACTGTGGCAGTTTAGGAAGGGACATAAGAGAATCTACATCTACTTTTAAGGGCTCTGCTTCCCAGACATGTCCGACATCTATGGCTCTCATAGTTCTAAGTGAGTCAGGATTGAGAGTAAGCGTATCTTGAACATAAAGATTTCCAAGGACTTTGGGGATCTGTGAAAGGGACAAGAAAACTGAGGTAATCTATTAGAATTATCAGAGGGCAGAGATGAATAGAGTTCTGAAATTTCAAGGGCTAGTCCTTCAGGTAAAATGAAATATTAACAGCTCAATTAGAAGATTGGTCTCTGCTTAATAGATCACCAAAGGTTATATAGATCCTACTAAAAAGCTATATTGGACTTTGCTATGGTTTCAATGTTTGATCTTCTGAAACACATGTTGAAACTTAATCCCCAATGTGGCAGTATTGTGAGCTGGGACCTTTAAGAAGTGATTGGGTCCTGAGGTCTCTGTTCTCATAAATAGGTTAATCCATTTATGGATTACTTGATTAATGGGTTAATGGATTAATGGGTTACTATGGGATTTGGACTGGTAGCTTTATAAGAAGAGGAAGAGACACCCCTGCCATGTGATGCCCTGCTCCACCTAGGGACCCGGCAGAGAATCTGCACTAGCCCCTCACCAGATGTCACTCCACCACCTTGGATTTCTCAGTTCCGTAATTGTAAGAAGTAAAATCCTTATCAAATGAATTCCCCAGTCACAGGCATTCTGTTATAAGTAAAAGAAAACAGACTAAGAGAAGTATCACGGGGGCCAAGAAGTACAAAAAGAAGTTTAGAAATGGAAAAAACATACGGTAAGTTATCTGTCTTCATCACAGAGATTCTGTACAATATAATGGGGAATTGTGGGATATTAAAGGCAGAGTAAATGGTTCTAATTTTTACTAGAAAGGTGGTGAGGTGCTCATTGGTTGGGATTAGTATTTTCCCTAGAGTATTTAAGAGTGTTTGAGGGAAGACAGAAGCAGATACCCCAGAGTCCAGTGATTGACCAAGACTCTGATGTTTGTTGCTCTTTTTCTCCTGGAGTAGTTTTTAGCCCAGTTTTAGCCCTATTCCCCTAAAATATCTACAGGTATCTCTATTAAATATTTGATTGAAAGGTTGCTTTAAGGTCTTTGGATGATTCCCCTCAAGTAGTTTAAGTTTGAGCTATTAACTTCCACTGTGTAAACTTAGCTTCGCCAGCCTTCATGGTGATGTGAAAAAGCACTGGTTTCAGAGAGGGGGAATTATGCCGATTCATGTGATGTTTTAAATAACCTCTTTCAGTTCTGCATGAAGTCCATTAACAAAACTGATAACCAAAGCAGATGCCATGCAATCATCTAGAGTTAGACTTGAATAATTTTTCCAGACGTTTTCTGGGTGATATATAAAATTAGACCCTGATTCATCTCTGTTGTCCAGACTTCTGAATTTTTGCCAATTTTAGATATGAAAGCTATAGGTATGGAATCTAAGATATTTTCTCTGATTTCTTTAGTTCTGTTATAGGTCTTGATGATATTTTGATTTATTTATAAATTGTTATTAACTCTGAACCATTTAGCTTTTTGAAACCATAAAGAGGCATCTTTAGGACCTAAAAAAAGTTGAATCAATTGGTAGAAGTCTGGAAATCTCGTAAAGTATGACCTTAAGACTAACCTGAATTGTGTAGAAAAATTTTCTCTATTTCACATAAGTTAGGAGGTCCTTAATTATAGCATACAGCTCAGATCGGCATAGAGGATTAAAAATAATCAACTTGGAAGGGCTAACTGGAGTCTTATAGATACTTATCCTCAGAGTCTTAATCCTATAGGAACAAGACTGAGGTCACAGTGCACTATGGGAAATTGAGAAGCTGATAGGGTTGGGGGAGCGTAAAGGAATAGGGGATAAACACAAGGTGGGTCAGAACAAGGTAGTAAAGGAGACAGGAACACATACACATTTGGGGGAGCAGGAAAAAAAGGAATGGGAAGTGTCCAGGGCAAGGGTGTCTTAGATTTTGGGGGAAAAAAAGGAATAGCATTGGAGGAAGACAGGTGGTCTTTAAGTGATTAAATAGCTTCAAACATGAGATTATTGATGAGTCTGCTTAAGATTTGATTGGAAGAACCATATTTTGGATTCTTTAAACCAAAAAAAAAAAAAAAACAAACAAACAAACAAAAAAAACAGACCATTGTTTAGAGGAAATTCTGGACTCCTGAGATTCAAGGGCTTTTCAAAGATGGACTAATTTGGGGAGGTAACAAGAGCCTCAAAGTGGCCCTTGCAATTCTAAATTACCCTTAATAATTTTTTTTTTCCATTTTGAAGACATTGAACAGAATTAGTGTCATACTAGTGAAACTCCAGTGACATAGGAGGGTGCTCAGTAGATTGAGCATAACCTTTGAGAGGAGCAAGATTAAGTAGGGAAAAAATCCAGGTAGAAAAAGCCATTCTATAATATAATATGTGCAATTCCCATGTGAAAGCCATAGGGTCTCTTGCACAATACTTTTTGAGGACCTGAAGAATTTGCTGTGCACAATCCCTGGGCAAGGAGTCAAGAAAAACAGAAAAAAAAAAAAAATCACAAAAGATCCATAATTTCCAACTTGAGAGTCAGAGAGTAAATCCCCACTTGCAAAGAGACAAGAAAACTTCCACTGAGAATGATTAACTCTTTACCAGAAAAGATCTAGGAAGAGTTCTATTCAATGGAAGTAGTCAAGGATTAAATCCCCACTCAAAAGAGCCAAGAATACTTTCATCAAGGAAGATTCTAAGTCAAGATAAAAGAGCTATAAAATGTCCTGCTTAAAAAGAAAAAAACCAGAAAAAGTCTTGATCAGATAGAAAATAACTGGGAAGAGTCCCATTTAATAGACTTAAAGTGACTTCCTATCATGGGACTATAGACAAGTATGTTCGGAGCACTGAATTATGAGTTGTGACTCACCACCATGGATCCCTGTTTCCCAAAGCCAGGAAAAACACAAAAGGCCTGAGTAAATACCTGAGTGAAGACATTAAGGTCCGAGTAGACATTAGCAATCCAACTGAGTCAAGGCACCAGAAACTGTCAAATAAAAACAAATCCAGACTTAGATATGAAGAGAGTTTATCAGAACAAAGAGGATTGCCATAGGGAAAATCTTCCATTCTCAGAAGTTTTCAAGCCTCTCAAAATCAAATGGAATAAGAATTTATCTTATAGGGTAAAGAAAGGGCAAGCAGAATCTTTCCAGGGGAAGCTGGACAAGCAAGAGAAATGACTAATAGGGTGTGACAAGATAAGAATTCATTGTATCCAGCTGATTCCCAGAAGAAATTAATAAAGGAGATGCATTACACTTTTCTAGTGCTTGCTCAGGCTTGGGAAAAGCAGAGTTCAGGAACTTGTAGAAAGGAGGGAAGCTCAAAGTTTGGTCAAGACAATGCAGAGAGTAAAAAAGTGACAATTAGTGTTTTGTTGTTGTTCTTCCTTGTTGTAAGCCCTCCAGTTCAATCAAAAGAGCCAGGACACAAACAAGTTGTGTAATTCCCATGGTTGCCACAGTGATTGAGGGCTGTAAGGAGTTGATTTCCCTTTAATTTGTCATACACTGGTCTACCAGCATACTTCAAGGATGACAAATATATGGATTGCTTGTATATGACATCTTACAAGCAAGGAGGTCATTTAGGTTTTATCAAATATGCAACAATTCAATCTCAAAATTCCATATGCCGGGTGTGTTTCCTGGAGCACTTCCTAATACTGATGACTTTTTCAGTTGAGTACTGGCAAATAATATGGAACATACAATTAGTATTTATGTGTTATTCTAATGAAAAGCTATTATTTGTAGCAGTGTACAAAAATTTGCAGGTAACATCCAATGATGTGTATATTAGCACACAGGGCATACAGGGGTCTTGCAACATTTGAAAACTGTTACCATCCCTAGGCCTGAAGGATCAAAGAAAATGAGAGCATGGAATTACGAAAATATTGGCCAGTGACTGAAAGTGTAAAATGAATAATGAGAGGAGAGAAAAAAAGATCTTTCCTGTGTCTCTCTCTGCATGATTCTTAAAATAAGCCAGATTGCAAAGGATACTGAGGGCTGCGGCCATAGGTGCCAGCCTCCTGGAGCACAAAGGGCAAGGGAGGGCAGAAAATTGATCTGGAGAGTTAGTAATAGAGAATAACCAGCATAATGTGCAAAACCTTCTTATTCAGCTTGTCATATTTTTTGCCTGACATATTACCATGAAAAATTTTCAAACACAAAAGAGTTTGGAAGTATTGTAAGGTGAACACCAACATATGCAACACCAAGATTCTATAATTAAAATTTTGTTATTTTTATTTTTTCAAATATTTACCCACCCATCCATCTTAGTATTTTTTTAATTTTCAAAGAATATCGCAAATATCAGTACATTTCCTCACTAAGCAGCATGTTTAGTTGTTCTACACATAATGATAAATAATATCATCCACTAGATCAATATTTTTAGGTAAATTTGCATTCATATGAAATATACCATACAATGGATTGTTACAAATGTTTACATGTGCAACCCAAAGTTTTATCAAGACATAAAACAATATTACCATCATCTCAGAATTATTTTAATTGTTAGATAACATTATTTCCCTAAAACAACAACTAAGAATAGAAATATTATCAAGAGTAAAAAACTAAACCTCTAAACCTCTAAACCTCTAAAGTCACCTAAAGGTAGACCAGGCATCTTAAAACAATAATATTTACAAAAAACTTTAAAAGTTATAAATAAATATAGCTATTAATTTGTCAAAATCAAGAGAATTTCTAATTCTGACCCATTAGGTCTGTAATGTTACTGTAGCAGCACCCTTGGTAGGACACTTTGGCATGGAGACAGAGTCAGTAAGAATAAAAGCTATGCTAAAAAAAAAAAAATACCTCAAAGTAAAAAAAAAAAAGAATAAAAGCTTATAGCACTTCAGAGGATCAGCCTTTCTAGAGCTCAGTTGTTTGCTTATATCCAATGAGAGTAACATAATGATCTGAAAAGGAAAACAAAATATAATTACAATTATTTTTTTTAATTACGATTGCCATTTCATGGTGAAGTAGAGTATTTTGTTGGTCTTTTTCCTTTTCTCTTTTTTTCTAAATTAGTATTATAACATTTTTTAGTGAGAGAAATGGGCAGTGTGACTCTAAGTTTATCAACCTCATATATTGTTTTTTTTTTTTTTGAGACAGTCTCGCTCTGTTGCCCGGTCTAGAGTACCGTGGCGTCAGCCTAGCTCACAGCAACTTCGAACTCCTGGGCTCAAGCAATTCTCCTGCCTCAGCCTCCTGAGTAGCTGGGACTACAACAGGCATGTGCTACCATTCCCAGCTAATTTTTTTTCTACATATTTTTAGTTGTCTGGCTAATTTATTTCTATTTTTAGTAGAGACTGGGGTCTCGCTCTTGCTCAGGCTGGTCTCAAACTCCTGACCTCCAGCAATCCTCCTGCCTTGGCTTACAGGTGTGAGCCACCATGCCTGGCCCTCATATATTGTTAATATTCAAGAAAACACACTTTGGGTAACAAATAATTAAATGTTGTAATCAAAAGGAACGTTACCAATATTCTTAAAATTAAAATTCAAGATCACATATTTAAATTATTTCCCATACTCAAAAAAAAAAAAAAAAAAAACCAGCAGCCAACTTTAACCTTTTCTGACCGGATTTTGATATTGAAGAAATACCATGTAAACATCCTCTTTTTGTCTTTGTCCCAGATTCTTTTCATGGGTAAACTGGATTGTACTGGGTGTAGGCGAGAAAGCAGAGAAGATATACATTTTTGGCCATATCAGTAAAATCTGCACATAGATACCAAGATTTCCTCTTATTCTCCATCAGCTTTTCTGTTAGTTTGCTTGACCTGACATAACAAAGTACCACATTTGATAGTTTAAACAATAGAAGTTAATTTTCTCAAGGTTCTGGAGGTTAGAAGACTGAGATCAATAGGTCAGCCTGGTTGGTTTCTTCTGAGGGCTCTCTTTGGTTTGTAGATGGCCATCTTCTCCCTGTGTCACGTGTCACGTGGGTCTTTCCTCTGTAATTGTCTGTGTTTAAATTTATTCTTCTTATAAGAACACCAGTTGTATTGCATTAAGTCCCACCCTAATGACCTCATTCTAACCTTATTATCATTTTAAAGGCCTGATCTTTAAACATAGTTACATTCTGAGGCACTAGGGGCTATGACTTAAACATATAAATTTTAAGGGAACACAATTCAGCCAGTAACAGTATCCAGTGCTATTTAAATCCTATACAATTCACATGCAACAATAAATTAGAAAATACTAATTTTCTAACAACTAATGTTTCTGTAGCTACAGATTTTCTAATGTCACCTACATGTATCCTGAGACCATTTGCATTTTCTTTCCAATGCACGCATGCACACACATATACACACACAGATATTTTCTGTTATTATCAAACTATTCCTTCTCTCAACCTGTATTTTAAAGTATTTCAATAAATCAGATGAAACAATATCATTTAACTCAATAAAAACATGACCAAGAAGTTATTAATTAAAGTGATACCCAGTAAATAATTAGCAGAGTTAATTGGAGAATGTGACCTCTAATTTAGATAATTCATATTATAAACCTTACTTTCATTTTTATGTTCATGAAATTGATAAAAAATCATTTCTATTATCCAGATAATTGTTTAATTCTTCACCACAATTTGAATGTACAAATAACTTATGAGTTAAGCATCATCACTAATGTGGAAAAAGCAAAATCTCTAGCTCTTGAGATAGTAAATAGAAAACAAACATATATATCCTCTTCTTTATTCTTTGAGTTGTGGTGGAAAAAATAATTAGATAGTTCCATTTCTCCAGGCACATGGTTGGAGTAATTTTTATGCTGAATTGGAAGCAATACAAATCTCTAAAAACACTGGACCAAGAAAATTAGATATGGCCTAATAAGCAGAGAGTACCCAAAGGTGTTATCTACAGCATTTCTTAATATATTAATTATTCAAGCATTTGGAAAAGATAAAATATTTGGAATGTGTTTTGACTATTTAAAAGAGTAAATAATACTTGGGTAAATCTCTTTCAAAGGTTTTCTCTGCACAAAAATAAGCACCCACAAAGAATTTTGTAGAAAATCTCCAAGTCTTTTGAAATACATTTATAATCTCACCTAGTAGTTTTTGTTTTGTTTTTGGTAGAGACAGGGTCTCACTGTGTTGCCCAGGCTGGTCTTGAACTCCTGGCCTCAAATGATCCTCCTGCCTTGGCCTCCCAAAGTTCAGGGAGCCACTAGGCTTGGTCTCACATTCTGGTTTTTATGTATGGTTTTATCAAAGTTTGGAAGGCAGCAATGTTATATAATTTCAATTTTCTTTTTTACTCTATATTCCAAAGTAAAGTTTAGTAGAGATTTTTCCTGAAATAATAATTTCATTCTCTTTGCCAGCCAATAATTTTCTCAATTAATTTTAAGCAAAAAATCCATACCCAATCTCAGATATGTATGTCTAATCACCTTTAGCATTTAAGTCTCTATTTTTTGAAACTAAGAATGAGTTTCATTGTATTTCTATTTTTGAGATAATTCTAACTTATTACAATATACAGTTACAGTTCTGAAATAAAAACATTTGTCTCCATCAATACATGAGTGGATTAATAAAATGCGGTATATGTATACCATGGAGTTCTACTCAGCCACAAAAAACATGGTGATCTAGCACCTCTTGTATTATCCTGGATGGAGCTGGAGCCCATTCTTTGAAGTGAATTATTACAAGAATGGAAAAACAAGCACCACGTGTACTTGCCACTAAATTGGTATTCATTGGTCAACACTTATGTGCACATATGGAAGTAACATTCATCAGATGTCGGACAAGTGGATTGGGGGAGGAGAGGGTGAGTAAATTCACACTTAATGGGCACGGTGCTTAATGTCTGGGGAATGGGCACACTTGTAGTTCTGACTCGGGGAGTACAAAGGCCATATATGCAACCAAAGTGTTTGTACCCCTGTAATATTCTGAAATTAAAAAATAAAATGAAATAAAATAAAATAAAAATATATTTTTCTATGGATGAAAAAATTTGTCTAAGTTGATTGATTATTCACTATGATATTTTACATTAATTGCTTCATGTAAAACCAATAGATACCTTAAATATTTAATCATTTCATTTCTAATACAATATTTTGGCTAATGGAGGATATTAAATATAACATTATTGAAAAAACTAATGGTAATTTTTTACAATATCTTGTCTTTTAGTATTCCTTTTAATTAATATGATCGAACTTGTACTGAAATAAATTAAATGATTAAAGTTTGACACTTTAGGTTGTAAAGTATTAATTAGAATGTTAAAATAATACATGAAGGTGAATTTAATATTAGTAAGGATTATAATTAAGTTTAATTTTCATCAGTTAATTGTTATTGAGGATTGGTGTGGACAACCTATGGTAATGAATTGGAAAGATCAGATACCCCAAATTCTGACCTTTAACTTATTTATCAATATATTTCCTCTCTATCGTAGACAGAGATGCTCCAAGAATATTTTTATCAGCAGTGTATGGGGAAAAACAAAACGTTAAGAAATAATAATTCAAAAAGCACCTGAGATCCACATACAAGGAAACACAAGGCCCAAAGTATGGCTCCATTTTCATGACACCATCCCCAAGACACAGTGGTCCAAGGCAAAAGAGATGGAACTTTCCTTCCCATCTTTGCATTTTTATGAAACATCGTTTGCTCTTCAAAGTGGCCAACAGTGTTCATTTAAACTACAATCCTCTATGTAGAGATGATGTGAACAAGGATTGCTAAAGGGAGACAGTGTAATCTCTCTCAGACAGTGAAGTTACCTGGAGGAGCCTCTGATACTAGTCTGCCCTACATTTCAAGGGCAGCTCTGGCATTTGGTGGACTTATGTGTAAACTGGAAATTACACATGTAGATTACAGAAGAAATTTCTACTATATGGATGTAAGGTTTCTTAAAAACATTTAAACCTATGTAATAGGGTAGCAGGGAAGAAAATCATAGAAGCCATACATTAAAAGAGAAACCAGGTTGTTACGACAGTCAATAAGGTGAGAAAATTCTCATTTGCTCAAAGCCAAAAATTAGTCTGAAACAAATAGATTATGTGGTGTTTATTTTTTTTTTCTTTTTTTGGTTTTTATTTTTGAGACAGAGTCTCACTCTGTCGCCCTGGGTAGAGTGCAGTGGCGTCATCATAGCTCACTGCAACCTCAAACTCCTGGGCTTAAGTGATCCTACTGCCTCAGCCACCCAAGTAGCTGGGACTACAGGCACACACCACAACACTCAGCTGATGTTTTCTATTTTTAGTAGAGACGTGGTCTCGCTCTTGTTCAGGCTGGTCTCAAACTCCTGAGCTCAAGGGATCCTCCCACCTTGGCCTCCCAGAGTGCTAGGATTATAGACATGAGCCACTGCACCCAGCCAAGACCATGCTATCTTTGAAATTGTTTTTTTACTTATAGTGTCAAATGACCTGAAACGAATCAGCTACATAGTGATAAAATCTTCATTTGGTCTGAAAATAGAACTGAATTTCTATTTGTATAGCTGTCAGTTTTTTAAGTCTTATATTAGAATTATATGTGAGACTTTACAGATAAACCAATCTGAGGCCCAAATAGTTTAAATGATTTTCCAAGGTAGATGATGTCCTAGTGACTTGATGCTGTGTAAACCAACTTCATAAATTAGACCTTAGAGTAACGATGATTATCAATTTTAAGATAGTGTAGAAGCATCTAATCAAATATTAAATTTCAGTTAGCAAATTTGGGGCATTGAATGTATCTGATATTGTAATTCTTTGAAATGTACTTCTACCCATTTCCTTGCTTTATTGTTCCTTATAACATGTTATCATCTTCTAACATACTATATGATATATACCTTTATTTTGTATATTATTATTCATCAAACTAAAATTTAAGTTTCTTGAGGTCAAGACTTTCTTTTTGTTTGTTTGTTTATTGCTATATTGCTAGAGTCTAGAATAGTATCTGGCACAAGGTAGGCACTTCATATACCGGTATCAAAAGAAGGAAAGAGTGAATGTGAAGATGCAAAGAATCCCATTCAAAATTCTTTTACCTTTCATCTCATAGCGTGTAAGGGCTATGACTAGAGACTAGTTTTGTAGTCAGAAATGACAGGTCAGAAATGAAATCTAATTTTGGGAATTTTAAAGATGCACTGGGATTACTTTTCACAATCCCTAATGCTTCCTGATTCTTAACTTTCATTTACAGTCTCTTCTAAACTTGCACTGCATCAGAATTCTCCTGTTAAAAAGGCACCATGCAGATTCATTTTTCCCATGCCCTTTTACAATCACCCTTCTCATACCCTATAAAAAAATGTACCTCTCATTTATCATGTCTTACTATAGCACCTTGCCCTGGGTTGTTAATAAAACCTCAGGATGCCAAACATAGGTGGGGTTCAAAATGGAAATATTCTGTTGGTGAGCTCTCATTAATCAAGGCATCTCAACTTATTCTAGGGCATCTTTTCATTCTCTGTGCTATACATTTTTGTGTAAAAATCAAAATAAGACATTGGAAACTGGCTACTTTTACTTATTTTTGGATATTTGGGATTCAGATACTTTGTAAAGTGGTGTAATAGGAGTGAAGACAAGCTTTTCCCTTCTATCCACCAACTATTATTAAAGAAAATAACACTATAGTACTACATACAACACTGCAAATAAATATTGCAGAGGGTGACAGTCCCCGTGCCTTATTTATGTTAGAAAAAGAATATTTGAGAATTATTTTGCGGGAAAAAGAAAACTCCTAAAAAATAACACCTTTTGAGTGGTAAGTCCATTTTTTCCTTCATTTTTCTTAATTTTTACAATTTTATATAATCAGTAAAAACTTTGTGTAGGCTTTCATTTGCCCATGTCTTTATCTGGATCTCATTTGCATATGAGTCCAAGGTGGAGGAAGTGAAAATTTTTACATATAATTTCAGAAGACCAATGCTATAATTTTACACATAAAATGAACTTTCTATACATAGATAAAGATAGATATACAGAGATAGAAATAGAAAACTTATTTTCAAGACACATTGTCAAAAGATTACTGAATAGTATATTTTCAGAATCGTGTCTTACCTGAGCATTTGACTTCTAGTGAATGCAAATATTCCTTGGTTCACTCATTCAGTCTTAAGGTGTATTTATCTTGGGTTATGATACTCAGTTGCCATGGCCAAATCTGAGTAACCAACCTTGACATAACTGGGCCATTCTCTCTCAGAAGTGGTTTTGATTTTGGCCTCCATTCCTACCCAGTGAGCACTGAGAAGCTGCATTCCTGGTACTTTTCACAGTTTCCCTTTGCAATTGCTTTCATTTCATACTATCTGCTGGGGGTGTGTGGAGATGACACAAGTAGCTCTTTGATTTTCAGATTGGCTGAAGAAAAATCCAAATACCCTGTAAAAGATATTTTTTGATTGACACATTAGTGGAGATTGGGTTAGAGCTAAAAGAAAATAAGGTAGACAGCTTGAGAAAGGAAGGATTAGGATAGTAGGTGTTTTGACAATAAGGCTAAAATGATATTCATTTAGAACATCCATTGGTGCCCAATCTTAATTGGCACGGGCATGAAAAGGTTGCAAGGAAGTTGTAAAAGACAACTTTCTTTCTATATTTCGCACTTTATCTACTGTTGCCTCTGGGCATTCATTTTACACACTTATTTTCAATTTATTTTTAGGGAGAAATTCAGACATCACAACCCACATATATAGGAAGAAAATTTAAGGGTCTATGTAATAAGCCACAATTGTCTTCAAATTATTAATATAATTAATTTCCTTAGATATTATAAAAATACTTTAAGGGTTTATTTAAATTTTCAAACATAACTTTTAATGTCCTTTTAAGTAAAACTGTTTTTTTCCTTTGGCTATTTTCACAGAGATATACTTTATTTCTATAATGGCAAAAATGCATTACTTGTGATATATCATTGTAGTAGAGAATTTATAATAGGAGAAAATAGGACTTTCAAGCATAACACTTCTATGCTAACTTAAGTCCTTTTTATAGTGTTATTGTCCCCTATGTTTGGGCTGTGACATGTGCCATCGCTTTAGGGGATCAGAATATTTGAATGTCATGCTGATCCTAAAAGAACCTCACAAAGGAATAATATTATATATTACATGTAAAATTTAATTATGATTTTCTACCAAGTCAGGGTCTATTTTATATACTTTCATTTTATATACATACATATGTTTATATATGTGTGTGTATATAGATATATGTATATATGTGTAATCCTCTGTTACTTTGAGGTCTGTCCTCTGAGCCTGCAACTCACTCTAGGCCCAATTCTTTGCCCTCAGAGTCATTATTACCTTTTCTTGAGCAATATAGCATATTTGCTCCTGAGTAGTTTAATCAGCATATTCCCCGCCTGATAATTTGAGTTCAACAAACTTCTGGCTTAGCAGTTCCTTTATCAATTTATCTGCATTTTACTATAAGCAGAAAGAATAAACTAGCTACACCTTAAACACTTTGTCTGGAAATGTCAGTTAAATAACCAAGTTCATCACTTACAAGTTGTGCTTTCCACACAACTATAGGACAAAATTCAGCCAAGTTTTTGCCACTATATGACAAAGATCCCCTTTCCTCCAGTTTCCAATAGCATATTTCTCATTTCCTTCTCAGCTCTCACCAGAAGATTGTGTGTATTCATATTTTATTCATACCCACATTTTATTCACGACTATTCGTGTGTTTTCTTGGATGATAGAAACTTTGTCTATCATACTTCTCACGACCTTCTGAGCTCTAACTCATGATCCAATTCCAAAGCCACTTCTCCATTTTTAGGTATTTTTTATACAGTAGCAACCCACTTCTGCTACCACACTTGATTAGTTTTACATGGCTTTCATTAAAAAATTAACATAACGGAAGTTTAATCTCTCACAGGTCTGAGGGCTAGCAGTACACAATCGAGATGTTAGGAGGACTCTACTCTCTCCAGAGGCTCTAGGAGAGAATCCATTTCGTGCCTCTTCCAGCTTCTGGTGACTGCAGATGTTCCTTGACTTGTGGTCACATCACTTCAGTCTCTGTTTTCATGGTCACATTGCTGCCTTCTCTTCTACATGTCTTCTCCTCTCTATGTCTGGCTCAGAACGTTCTGGGCCTGTCTCATAAGGATACCTGTGATTGCACTGAGGACTGTGGTGAGTTTTACGTTGCCTCAGTGTCTATTTTGAATACCAGTGTGACTTCCTTATACCAGAAGAAGCGTGCTCAGTCACCCTTGACAAATTTTCTACTTCCGCACCATACCCAAATGGCTCAAGCCAGTGGCCAGCGATAAAAACTTACAGGCATCTCTCCAGCACAGCAGAATGAGCTCCTGCTTTCTGGAGCTTTTCTTTAAATTGACCATTCAGGTATTTGCCCATGACCTTGAGGTGATTCACATATTATTCTCCTACATACACTGTGTGTTGCCATGTGCTCTTTCTCTGCCTGACTCTTCATTCCTGCCTGGCATGATCTGGGAACTGAGAACTGTCCTCCAGATTAATTATACACATTCTGCCCAGAATCTGTAAGTAAAAATAAGTAAAAATAATTAAACTTGTTTTCTATTGTGGTGGTATATTGAATTTACACCTTCCCTCTGAAGAACTAAAGGCTGTTCTCTAGGTTAGGTTTTCCCCAGGGTGTAAGGAAGACAAAGATCCCAGTGCCAGAGCAATGGTCAGGCATAAACTGGGCATGAGTCATACAAAAGCTACAAGGGTGTCTGCCAGTTTAAACAAGTTTCCTATGTGGGGGATCCCTCGGTTGCAGTTCAGATAACTAGACATTAGGCCATTTGTCAGGTAAAAGAAGTATCTCATGAAAGACACACTGTAAACACATGTAGCTCCCTTGCATTTCCTGTTAGAGCAGGGTTGCTTGCTGCTCTGGTACTAGATGCCCAATTTAGCTGGAGGCTCTCAAAACAAGGGCCCACCCAGATAATCTAGGATAATCTTCTCCTCTAACTCAATCACACCTTTTGTGTAATTATAAGGTAATATTCTCAGGTTCTGGAGGTTAGGATGTGGATATACCATTCGGGAGACATTATTCTGCCTAGCCCAGTTTGCCTCACTTTCGGCTATTTAGTTAAATATTTAAATCAATATTCAATTAAATAGACTAATTTATCAGAATGACATGTATTTCTGATGAATTGTTCTGTTTCGATGGAATAGTTCTTGTTTTTACTGATTCTCTTGAACCATCCTTTCAACCATGGAAATAACTAGTTTCTCACAAGAAAGAAAGAAAATCTTGACAATGTCTTTCTAAATTCTAAGGTCTCAAATTTTATTTCCATTTGGAAGAGAAAAAAAGATGAAGAAAGATTCTGGAGGCATTCCATGCTCATTTCTCTTTTCCCGGGATTGTACCTTATCATCACACAGCTCCCTAATGGACAGCTTCTAGGTCAGGTATGTGTGGTCTAGGCTGTGACATTTTATAAGCATGTTTTTGTGGGAGTAAGGCAAAGTTACTTCTTCACAGCAAGAAATGAACATATATTTGTCATTTTTATTGAATTAATATATGCCCTTTGTCTTCCTGGGACTATTTTGAAACACATTTGAATATCACAGTCATTTTTAATAGGATAACACAATAGAATCTCCATTGAGTTTTAAAAAATAATTAAGTGGAATGTTGAAAGTAAGGTGAGACAAGAATTGAAATGCCATACCAATTATGTGTCCAAGAATAATTCTAAGTGGTTTATTTGCAAGTCACAAATCTTTATAAATCTTTCTTTGAAATTATTAAATGCTAATATAGACAAACATTACTTTTCTTGGGGAATGGCTCCTATACAGGGAAATAAATGCTATAAAACAAAGGATATTTTCTTTTTGTTACATTTCTTATCTCCTTTCCTCATGAGCCCTCTGAAGTAATACAAAGGATTTTCCTTCTGTAATCTGAGTGATTTAAGCAATTTACTTAACACAAGCTTCTTTTTTCCTAAACTTACACCAGCCATTTCATTTGCTTAGACTTTGACTAAAATGACCCAGATAGTATAAAATATCAAAAAGATAAATACTATTTTTAATCTCAAATGTAAATATGCAGCATAAAATTCTAAATTAGCTTTATGTTTTCAGTGATCTTCAAAGTATCATTTGAATCAAGCCCTTACATCTGTGTGCTTGATAATAGCCTAAAATCATACTCATTTCTGACACAGCAGGTTTTTGATAGCCCTGTAAAAACCAGAACATCATTACTTCAGGCAAGGTGACAAGGATAATCACTTTCTATAATTCATGTTTAATACCTGAATGCCAGGGAGGAATCATTATGTCCTTGGTCCAAAATTTTTAACCACACTACATCATCTGTCCTCTAGAAAATATTTTTGAGAATTACTAGAGTGACTCCAGTTTAAAAATACTGCATTCAATTTTTGTCAGCTTTGAAAATGTTGTAATTCAAAGTAATACTTGAACTGCTAACATGCAATACAGAGTTTATAGCTTCCTTACTGTAGTAAGTCTCTGAGGCAGTCTAGAAGTCTGATGAAATCTTTTATCTGCACCTTTTGTCAAATAAAGTGGCATCACATGAAAAAGAAATTGGAAGCATTTAGAATATAAATGTAGTTATGTTTTTGCTTAAAAACTGGGTTTCAGTGTATGTGTGTTTTTGTGTGTTGTTTTCCTTGAAGTTTAATTGCTACTTTTCTAACTGGTGATATTTCGTTTCAAATGATATAATTTAAATTAATATGTTTTATTTAAACAATTAAAAATGAGGAAGTTTTCATGCATAATATGATCTTATATTTATTCTATAGCATGTAAATATGATAGATGCTGTCTATGTGTAGTGGTTACCAATACCCCTTGTGTAAATCCTGTTCTTACTGTGTAAATGATGCATCCTGCTCTTCAGTGTGCTCATGCATGTAGTGTATGTGTTTTATAAGTCACATTTTCCTTCTTTTCCTGATATTTCCAAGGAAAGAAAATCATTTTTATTTTATGTACATACTAAGAATTTCTTTTGACATAAAACATTGCTGTAGTCTACTTAAGCAATTATATTGCTGATACTGATTTTTAGAAACATTATCAGGTTTCTGTAAAACTACAGTATTATTTTATTCATTATTCTAGAGCCTACCTCTAGAAATTTATGCTCTTGCATACTCCTTTAACCTTCTATAATTTGAGGTGCTTATAGACCTTAAGTGACTCAGGAAAATTTGATTTTGCTTTGGTTCATGATAATTGGACCCTCACACTTCCCAAGAGGAAATCTATCCAGTATGTATTGTAGAGAGAAAATAAGGAACAAGGTCAAAGGATTAGCAGTTACACCTCCTAGAAAATTCATTTATTCATTGAATATTTCTAGGTGTTAGGATAGATAGTATACAGATGTACATTTCTGCTTTAATGCAGTTATATTCTTGTGAGAGGAGACAGATTCACAACAGATAAAGAATAAACCTAATAGTTTACAGAAGCTGACAAATGCAAGACTGAAACAAATAAAAAATGTTTAGCCAGACTGTTGGATTAGAGAGAATATATTAAAATCGGCATGTTTGGAGTAAATCTTATTGAGAAAGTGAGAATGTGACGTCTGAGCCGAGACTAAAGAAGATGAAGAGACAGGCCATACAGATATCTGAAGAAACAGTATTCCAGGCAGAGGGAAGAGCCAACTTAAAGTCTTAGAGCAACACTAAGCCTGCTCTCTTAGCAGCAACTGGGAAGTCAGTATGACTGGCCTTGAGTGAGCAAGGTGAGGCAGTAGACAGATGAGTAGGGTGAGGCAGTAGTGAGATGAGTAGTAAATGATGTCTAAGAAGAAACTGAGCCAGCTCATGCAGGGCCTTGTAGAACAATGTAAGGAGACAGATCACTGTGTATCCTGTATTTTCCCATAGGTTTTAGAAACTGTGATTCGAGGCAGCTGATTTCACACACACATGTACCTCATTTTTAAATCAACTTTCCACTGGAAAAAAAGAAGGGACATAAATTAGAAAAACCCCAAAGAATAACTGGAAAATAATGATAAAGACCCCATTAGTCATACAGAATTTTTGGAAGATATACAGTAGATGAGCTCAACGTGACAGGGAACCCCATTAGCAATGAGGAACTCACAAGCTCTAGCAAGGAAAAGAGAAGATCTCAGAAGAGGCAAAGGTGTTTTTGTTTTGTTTTGTTCTGTTTGAGGTAGAGGTAGGATGGGAGAATGACTCTTGTAAGTCAATAACATTTATAAAAAATAGCCAATCAATGTCCATTTTTCTTAAAGGCTGTGCAAAGAATTATTTTTAGACATATAACTGGTATGGCACTTGAATTCTTTTCTAACCTTACTTTCAACATTCCACTTAATTGTTTTTTTAAAATCCAATAGAGATTCTATCGTGTTATCTTGCTAAAATGACTGTAATATTCAAATGTGTTTCAAAATGTTCCAGGAAGAAAAAGGGCACATATCAATTCAGTAATAACAATAAAAATATGCTCGTTTTTTTCCTTACTCCCACAAAAACATGATTGTAAAATGTCACAGGTTAGACTGCAATTACCTGATAAAACAAGAATTGTGTGACCTAGAAGCTGTCCATGATGGTATTGTGGGATGACAAGGGACAATCCTTAGAAAAGAGAAATGCACATGTAATGCCTCCAAAACCTTTCTTCAGTTTTCTTTCTCTTCCAAATGGAAATACACTTTGAGATCTGAAAATTTAGAAAGACATTGCCAAGTTTTTCTTTTCTTTCTTGTGAGAAACTATTAATAATTGTTTCCATGATTGATAGGATTGTTCAAGAGAATCACTAAGAACAAGAACTATTCCTTTGAAACAGGACAATTCATCAGAAAAACATGTCATTCTGATAAATTAGTGTATTTAATTGAATATCCATTTAAATATTTAGCTAAATAGTCCAAAGTGAAGCAAACTGTGCTAGGTTGAATAATGGCACTCCAAAGTAAAGCTACAAGTCCAGCTCATGGCAGTGGGGAAGGTCCAGAGTGTTGTGCTTTAAGCTATGCATCATCTAGTTGGCCAGTATTTATTTTAAATGTTGGAGAAACTGGAAGAGTTAGGTAGAGCAATTATAGTGGTGACTGAAGAACTTTGTGGCATGCACTTAGCTCTACTAAAACAAAATTAATACATACAACCTATGTAAAGGCAGAGTGTATCATAAAATAGCAAAAATCAATATTAAGTATCTTAATATCATAATGAAGAAGAATGAATATATGCATATGTATGTATAATATAAATGTAGAAAAATACATATGAATATTGATTACTATTATCAACAAAAAAAGTACATGTTTTATAAATGTTGATAGAACATATTTAACCATGGCATCTATAATAGAACATAAAGAAGAATCTAATCCAATCCAAGTAAAATAAAAAGGTCTATTTTAACCATAATAAAATGAATATATAAAATATTAACATTTTATATTTTACAGAGGTATAAAATATAATGAAATAAATCCTAACTAAATGATACTTAACTGATACTCTTAACATTATAAAAAAATTTAAGAAATTCAATACATAAGCTACAGTGAAACTTAGATTGGAAAAATCTATGGAATTTTATATGTACCCACACACACATACACATATTCTTAAACAGAGCACACAATAGTTAAGACGTGGTGGTTAGTCAGACCTCTCTGAGGAAGTAACATTTTAGGTGACTTGATATGAATATGAATATGTAGTGAAAGAACGTCTTCTGTGACTTGGGAATATGATGGGAGGAGAAAGTGAACATGAGAAAGACAGAAAGAGAGAGAGAGAGACAAAGAGAGAAAAAGAAAAAGAGACAGAGAATTGGAAAACAAGGCTAGAGCTGTAGACACACACAAATTAGTTCATATGGGACTTTATGACAAAGTGGAGAATTTAGATCTCAGTATAAATGTGATTGCTTAGAGTTAAATTGTTGATATCATGTAAAATTTAAAATGTCATCCTAGGAACAAATTATAAAGCAACAAAAATAGCAGTAGAGAAAGCAAGCAGGGGACTATTTCAGATGGTATGAGATGACACGGGGTGATGAAAACTTGGTTAGGCTGGTGACATTAGAAATAGAAGTGAACAGTGAGGATATATTTTGGTGGTAAAATTAACAGAACTTGCTGATGGCTTAACTATGTGAAGAATGGAGAAAGATGTGTTACCAAGGGTGATTCCTAAGTGTTTGGCATAAGCAGCTTGGTTGGTTGTGCTGAGATGGTGCCTAGGGAAAGAAGAAAGAGGCTCATTTAAATTAAATTTGTGATGATACCCCAATATTCCAATCCTCATGACATTTACACAAATCACCAAATCAAATAAGCATTACTTTGTGGTCTTGTATTTATTTATCTATTTATTATTCAACCATGCTTTTAATTAGTAAAGAAGAACCTATTTTATCTAGTTATATTTTTTATTAAATTCCATTTTTTAATCTTATTAAAATCAGGTTAAAAATTCTTATCAAGTGCTTCATTCTGATTTGAATAATTACTGAAAATATCACAAAGCCTTGCTTCTAGAACTGAGTCACACATAAAGCAGTCTTCAAAAATAATCCCCACAGTATTATACTGAGATGCAAGTTATTTCTTTTGGTGATTCTTATAAAATCTATTCAGATGAGAATATTTCAAAGTAATTTTGTACCCATGCTGTGTTATTACACTCATTTCAGCTAAGAATACAATGTAGTGATTATTGTATTTTTACAATCTTGCATCCCTTTTATATGTGTTTAAATGTCTCTTAGAAGAGGACTATGAGATTGCCAAACACTTGAGCATAAAAGTCAGACTCTTTGGATTTTATGATCCAAAAAAAAATACCAACAGAGTATCTTTATGGCCTCAAGATTGAAAATATTGTATTAAACTGTTGAGCACGATCTGAGTTTGTATCTGTGAGATTTTCTTGTGAGAGTTTCTTTCCTAAGAGAAAAAACATTATTATTTTTAAAAACTAAAAAAAAGAATATTTAGTAATAAATATAACTTAGCTGTAGAATGAAAATCTCCACCACCTGTATATGTTTAAGGAAGGAATAAATCACCCTATCATGTGTTAATAGAAAATAAATAAAAAGTCACACTACTTAAAAATAGAATAGGTTACTACAAATGTGAATTATACTTTAAAGCTGTCAAAACGTTTATAATAACATATTTTCACTCTATACTTCTTAAAAAAAACTCAGCTCATTTTTAAAAGTCTCTTAAACATACAGGTGCAGCCTATATTGCCATATTTGATGTGAAATGCAAATTTACTATTTAAATAACTTTATTCCTATTTGACTGAAATTTTAATTATGAAGAGATGATTTCTTTCTCCAAATGCCTTTAGAAACAATTAAAATAAATAAGCTAACATAAGACTTTTATTCAGCTCAGACAAGCTCATAAATCTTTTTTTAACTTAAAATAGTTTTTTTTTCTGATTACCTATAGCAGAGTGTAAAATTCTGTCAATATAGAAAAGATAGAGAATAAAATAAAAATAATCAAGATACTAATTTCCTATATATAACACTGATAGACAATCATACATATCCAGAATTTTATTCACATATAGGTTTTTTTTATTGCTACAAAATCAAATTATAAAATATCTGCTGCTTTGTAATATATTCTTTATTCAATATCAGTATGGACATCATCGTGTGTTATCACAAGCCCACATTATTGCTTTGGTTTGTTACAAAGGATTTACTTATAAAATATGTGCCATAATTTATTAGTTTTTATATTCATACATTTTATCATTCACTGTCTTTTAAGATAAGAACAAGTGAAAATCACAAATGGCTTTTGAAATGTATTATGTATGCCAGTTTTTAGAGGAAAGAAATCTGTTAATGACACAAAAAGTAATTATAATAACATGTATTGAGCCTTATCTTGTTCTAAATTTCTTCCTACAAAACTTTCTATGAGCTATATTTGTATTATTAACCCTATTTAAAGATGAAGAAACTGAGATGTAGAAATTTAAGTAATTTTCCCATGGTCACCCAGCTAGGATTCAAATGTACAGACTCTGACAACCAGAAGCTGTGACTTACACTACTGCTACATTACTACAGTGTATTTGGGTGATGCATAGACTGTCTATTATAGCATTGTCTCATGCATAATGGCAAATAATTTTTTCAATACTAAAATTGATACATTCTTATCACCCACATAACACTATACTAGTTGAAATAATGCTCAGCTTTAGCCAACACCCTGTCCATTACTAGTACTCAAACATGGCTATCCTTGTTTGGTACTTTAGTGAAAATGTCTTAAAACTAGTCAATTTTCACAAGTATTTTGTGGAAGACATTTCAATGGCCACGTCCTTTGAAGAGGGGTGAATTGAGAGCCTGGAGTTTTTATACAAGTTAAATTCTCTAACCCACCTCCAAGCACTTGAGCCTTAGGGAGAAAGATGTGACTATAAAGATCAACTGAACACTCTGTTTGCACAAGAGTATTGTATCTTTGGGAATAAAAAGAGCATTGCATTGAGGCTCAAGCAAGAAGAGTAACCCAAATTGTGGCACAGAGGACTGTTACCTACGTCTTTACCAACACTATATGGCTATCTGTCATTATGGACCTCAAAACTATAACATGGCTTTGGTTGATCAAGGACTTCAACCAGTAGCTGATGACACCTGAGGCCTAGAAGTGCTGGGGATTGGAGAGGAATAAGGCTCTGATAAGTATATCCCATTGGTAGAAGAATGATCTTGTTCAAAATATATGTCCTGGATCCCCAGTGATTTTAGAAAATGTTGGGAGAAGAACATCACGAGAGTTAAAGGTCCTAAATCAGTCAACAAAACATGAGTGATTAATATTAATATAAGTCAATTTTCAAATGTTAGCAAATTTGGATTTGCAAGATCTGAGATATATTGGAATGATTATCAGTGTCCCTAGGCAACTATTAGTGGAGATTATTTTTGATGGAAAGAATATGCCACACCAGCATCCCTTTGTTTCTCAAAATCTCAGCAAAACTTCTCAATAAAAAATATTTTCCTTGCTTGTAGACATAATTTGATCCATTTTCAGTCAGAAGAATAAGTTCCCGACCTTGTCTCAATGATTAACTGTGTGGTATTGTTCTGAAACACTTATGTGTCAATCCCCAGGTTAATAGTGACTATGTGACTGGAAAAAACTCTCTTAAACAAAATGGTGGAAGTTAAAACTGACTTTGATATTGTATTAATAGCTGCCTCTGCTCTTATAACTAATATAAATTGTGGTGTCTGATAGTATCCACCTAATTCAGCTGTTGAGAGAATTAAACAATACAGCTATATTGTATTACCATTTATGGAGCTCTTAAAACATTCAAGACCCTATTTTAAGCACCTTATGTATTAATATAAATTCATTTAATTCTCATTAAAAATCTATAAGGTATTAACAATAAATATACCGAGAGCAGTAATAATGATACTACAGTTTTCAGAAAGCACTTACGAATGGCCCAGACACTGCTGTAGGTGATATATTAAAATAAAATAGCTTCAACTTTATTGAGAAAATCTAAAGCACATAGAAGTGTAGCAATTTTCTGGAAGTTTCTTACATGTTCAAGAAAAAAATGAGGTTACTCAATTGGGCAGTCAGACACTCACTGACCATTTACTTAATTTAATTAATTCCATAATGTGTTAAGAAAAGTGTTCCACAGTTGTTGATTTTTATTTTTACTATTATAATTATCGTATTATTGTTACCAGGTGCCAGACACTTTTCCCACATTATTGCTAATCTTCTCTTGCACAAAAAGAAGCCCAGTTAGATAATATGTCTGGGTCATATAGCATAAATGTGTCAGCTCTGATATTTACAACTACTTGACAAGCATCAAAGTCCATGTACTCTTTGGTTTATGGAATTGTCTTTCCACTAAAGGAAATGCTATAATAACAGGAGGCCATTATAGGAAGTGTTAAATGGCGGGAGATAGGGAAAGACAACATGGGGCAGCACCAAACTCTTCCTTCCTACTTCAATTGGAACTAATTTTTTATGTGCTTGATATATGTATGTATTGATGGTCTTCATATTAATGCATTTAGAAGGAAAATAAATTTCTCCTAAAAAATAAAAAAAAACAGGGTTAACAACCTTCATTAATAAATGCATTGTTCCTAGATACAAAGAATCACTCCTAAGGCTTAATGTTGAAAAAAATATGTATATACTATAAAAAATCAACTGGAACTAATTCCATTTAAATGCTTCGATTTTTCTATTAGTCATTGCATTGCCTAAAGATACTTATCTATCAGAGAATGTTTCTTATTAACAAACAACCGATAATAGACTTTAAACACACATTCAAGCACATATTTCTGGTAAATAATCTCAAAAGAAGCCACAAAATGTGACTTTAATGATAAAGCATCCTTTCTATTTGCAAAGGTTAGCTGTCAGTCAGGAGTCTTCCCACTCATCTTCAATGCATGGCCACCACTGAGGTTTTCATTAATCTCCAAAGACTGAGCCTCTTCATAGAGAAGTCCATAAACTTTTCTGAATTGACAGTTGGTTGATCAAATTCAAAGGATTGATTATGTAATGAGAGGAAATAAAATTTCACTATGTAAGATACCTTATCTACCAGGCCTATGCAATACATAGCTAATGCAGATTTTATGTTTATTTACTTTTATTATGCTTCCTCCTGCTTGCTGAATGTTTTTCAGGGTCAATATACCAAGTTCTATTAAAATGATCATCCAACTACAAAAAAGTATATCCCTTTAATCAAATACTAGTTATCTATCTCCACTACAAGGCCTCAGGAAGAGTATTACTGGTGTATGTGTTAAGATCAGAAGACTCCTTGAACGTGATTAATGTAAATGATTCAATATTGAAGTTTCAGGTGTTTCTATGTTTGGATTGCTCTCAGAATATTCTGAATAACTTACAGTCTAGCGTTATGACTCACAGGGTTGGCACTGTTTCCTTAGCTAGATTTGGAATCCCTGGCAAATTGCTCACTACCTTTCCTATAATCCATCCCTTAAATTAAAAAGCATTATCCTTCAAAGATCTTTCTATAACTGTATTTGTGCATTTATTATGCAGAACTCCTCCCTAAAGCCCTTGATATTGTCAATAGGAAACTCTCAGAACTGCTAGATAAAGGCTATTTGAAATATTTATCAACCCGTTCTGTCTGTGTGTTTCTCTAGAGACTCGCATTTGAGGGAGCAGTGTGAATGTGAGTCCTTTACTGGTATTGTCCCTGTTAAATCAATTGTGGTTCATAGGGCTCACTCTTTGAGTCATTTGGTCTCAGGATCCCAGGTGAAGAATAATGACAATAATCATTGTTGGTTATAGAATCGTTGCTTTCTGATGTGACATAATTTAACAGCTCTAGGGTGTATCTTTTTACTTCTCAAGATACAATGTACTTGTCATAGAACTACAATTTCTTCATTTAAAAAAGTGAAATTGTTATTCCCATAGCTTTCCTTATTTTTATATTTCAGACTAATATTAATATTTATATTGTTTAGTGGCACAGAAGCAGGCAGTGAAATAAATTATCTGGACACAAAAGATTATTGAGCTGTACCTTGGTATAATCTGCTTCTTAGTAACTGAAATCTTTAGGTTGTGGTTCATCATTCTGTGTAAATTAAGATTTGAAATTTTTCAGAGCTGAAAGTCTATGATTATGTTTGATACAAAATTTAAAATGGGAATATATTTTCAAACATGATCTTCCCCTTCCAGATTTGCTTATATATTATGGGAGATCAGAAACTTGTGACAGTGTTAGTGTTTTTACACCCTGGTGTTTCAGGTTAGTGCTAATCTAGTCTGATTTATATGATCACTAACTGTAAACAATGTTTCAGTTGCCAGGAAATTCTTCATATTAAATAAAAAATAATTCTTTACCAGACAACTAAGGGAGTCTTTATCATCATATATTCTCTAAATGTGAAATTATATGTGTTTAAATTAATATTTATACAAATAATACACATGTATCTTTTTCTATACAAATTCTTTCCTTCTTATCTTACTCCATATTATACAAAAAAAAAGCAAAACAAACAAAACAAAAAATTCTTAAAAATCAAACAGGTTTTTAGAGGACAGCCCAGATTTGAGTATGTTCAATAAAAATGTATAAATCTTTAAAATTAGTATGTTTTGGTATTGCATACTTGCAGGAAAAAATATTTCAAGGCAGATAAGCAATTGCTAAGAAAGAGATTAAAATATATCTATGTATATGCACATAGGTGTTGAACAGTTAATATCATTTTAGTGTTGAGTACGTGTGGTGCTTGTTTTTCCATTCTTGTGATACTTCACTTCAAAGAAGGGGCTCCATTTCCATACAGGATAATACAATACAGGTATTAGATTGCCGTTGTTTTTTGTGGCTGAGTAGAACTCCATGGTATACAAATACCGTATTTTATTAATCCAACTCATGGATTGATGGGCACTTGAGTTGTTTCCACATCTTTGCAATTGTGAATAGTGCTGCTATAAACATTCGAGTGCAGGTGTCTTTATTATAGAATGTGTTTTTTTTTTTTTTCTTTTAAAAAATCTATGTGAAAATATATGGTAAATTTCTTTCATCCAGTTACAAGACTTTTGGTGAAATTAAGTAATGCAAATAGGATCTTAATTCAGCTTTTTTTCTTTTTTTTCTTTTCTTTTTTTTTTTTTTTTGAGACAGAGTCTCGCTCTGTTGCCCAGGCTAGAGTGAGTACCGTGGCATCACCCTAGCTCACAGCAACCTCAAACTCCTGGGCTTAAGCGATCCTCCTG
>CM052441.1:72834061-72865914 GCA_028533085.1 Varecia variegata
GTGAGCCACCGCGCCCGGCCTTAATTCAGCTTTTGCTTCTTAGACTTATTTTAAAATTATACAATAGGTCTAGATGTGGCTGTTATGTTCCTATATATATATACATACATATACACATATTTTAACAGATATTTACCCTGACTTATGACAAAAACAAGATTTTCTAAGGCTTTAAAGTTGTTATCCCTAAGAGGATCTTTGAGTTATTAGGATGGTTACTATAATTTATACTTTTTTTCTTCTACCAGAAAATATTCTTTAACTCATTACTCCTGAAGAAAGAATCTGCCAGTCAGCATACAATAAGGCAGACAGTGTCTTTTGTCTTTTCTCTGCCTGGACTTCACTAAGGGTGTGGTCTGATGAGGAATCAGGGCGGCATTCACTAAATCTTTCCTGTTGAGTTATTATAAAAACACATGGTAGAAGTTTACTACTACAGATATTTCTTTTACTGATTTACTATAAGTCAACTGATAAGAAAACATCAATGCAGTAGCCCAGGGAAGTGCTCTAGGTGATATATTAATTAATAATATGTGCTTTCTTCACTTCTAACTCCCAGTCTAGATTTTTTGTTCAAATCCATTGTAATAGCATTCTGTTTTCTCAATGAGACAATGTCGAACATAATTCCTAGAACACATTTTATGGGAAACTATACATTTTATACTCTAAGAAATATTTACTTATTTAGTATTAATAATTATGGTGGCTATTTAAAAATATATGCAGTGTATCTCAGTTGGTTATTTGTATTTATAAGTTTTGCCACATTTTAAGATAAATACATTTTTAAGTAATTCTACTTTTTTTCTATGTAGTTCTGTTCATAAAGCTCCTGGCCCTGCACTGTGCAATCTTATAAGCAGACATAAAACCAAGTCCATTATCTCTTAAAGGTTTTAATCCTTTCCTTTCTTTCCATTGTATGATTATATTAAGGAAACTAAAGCATTTACCATAATTCAAATAAGTAGGCAACTGATCTTGAGAAACACTACCAATACATCAAATAGGGTGTCTACCATTGGCCACCAATTATTATTATTTTTTTTTAAATTGGATTCAAAGATTTTGGGGTCTTTGATACTTGTTTATTAGAAACTGAAGTTTCAAAGGTAAAAATATTAACAATTGAGATGTACCATATTTTAATCATAAGCGAATTATCTCACACAAATTTCCCTGAAAAATATTAAATAATAACAATGAAACTCTTGACTACAGTTGATGTTATTTATTTTGATCCTCTGTCTGGCTTATATTTTTTAAAGTTCCAAGCCCTTGGACAAACACATATATTAAATCTTTTAGCTGATTTTATAGAAATCTATGTGAATCATGCATATTGTTTTTAATATTTACCTTCCACATATGAGTGAGAACATACAAGATTTGTCTTTCTGTGCTTGTTTTATTTCACTTAACATAATGTTCACCAGTTCCATCTATTTTGTTGCAAATGGCAGGATTTCATTCTTTTTTGTGGCTACATAATATTCCATTGTGTATATGTACCAAAATTTCTTTATCCACTCATCTGTTGAGGGGAACTTAGTTTGAGTCCAAATCTTGCCTATTGTGAATAGTGCTGCAATAAACAGGGAAGTGCAAATATCTTTTTGATATACTTATTTCCTTTCTTTTGAATAAATACTCAGTAGCAGGATTGCTGGGTCATTCGGTAGTTCTATTTTTATACATATATATGTATATGTATCAATATGTTAATGAATACATACAAGATACATTGTGTCGAAGAGATATATTTTAATGAGGGAAGTGGCCAAGGGAGGGTAACTTAAAGTAATAGTCAATGACTAGAAAAGGCTTTGGTTTACATACAACAAAAGAACGTTATAAATTGACTTTATGAAACTCCTTTCTCTTAAGCATGAACTGAATCTTAACTAAAAATAGATAATTTGTGGTAAAAGAACAAAGTTCAGTCTTTTATACCACTATTACTAATTAAGTATTATAAATGTTAGGCTAAATTCTTAAAATTAACATTTCAATTGGGTGATATAATGTTCACTGGGGCATACTTAACTTGGTGTATTTAATGCTTTTCTAAAAATACAAGGTTATGCCCTGAAATTTTAGCTTCTTTTTCTTTTTACAAGTTGCTCTTTGATTAAAATTTAGAAAGACTTAGTTCAGATTCAAGAAAGAACAAACTATTAGCTTACTTTCTTCAATAAATATACTGAAATTCTACCTCTCAAAATGAGTCAGATGATGATAGTGTTGCATAAGCTGCTTGCCAAGAACACTAATGCAAAAATGAGTATTTTAGAAACAAATATCTTTTTTGTTAGGCATTTTTATTTGACTTGTCATTTTCTCAGAGAGAAACTGGACTTTGTGAAAAGCAGGGACATTTGTACGTGGTAACAGACTAAAATGCACACACACACACCTAATTTTGAAGATTTTTCATGAGAAGAGTGGTGAATTCGTCAAAGGCTTCTATTTTCTTAATAAAAAATAAAGTCTTTAATGAGAGTAGGGGAAATAAAAGTCTAAAATATTTTAGAACAAAATATATATCATGAAATAGTAGAATCAGAAAGAAATTTAGTGGGTGATAGTAAAAAGATTTCTAGGCAGTAGGTAGTTTTGTGTGTGAAGTTGAGGTTTGTGAACATGATTTTACATGGCAAATTGGTAGCTTATTTTCTTACTTTAGCAATTTCAGATTATGTGATTCAGATAGGGCAAAGGTAGACAGCTGAGTTCAATTATAAAATGTGTTTATTCAAGCCCATATAATGGAAGGAGAGAGAAAACAAGTGGTCGAGAGTACAGCATTTGCTAGAAAATCACTTATAATGGCAAACAATTGATTCTAACCTATATAGGGATGGAATTGAAAGCTGGGGAAAGGTTTCTGATTAAAACCAAAACAGAACAAATTGATGAGGTCATTGGATTGGAGTTTTTTAATTGCAGATTTACCTCAGCTGCTTGACACACAGTAAGTTAATTAATGATTTTGTCTAAATCTAACCTCATAGTTATTGTTGAAGACTCCTCTCCTCTATATAAATACAATCTGGGAAATTGACCAAACAAAGCTAACTTTGTAGAGCAAAGGACACTTCCAACTTGACTGAGTCTTACTGTTGTCTCAAAAGGAGAAGGTTAAACACAGGATCCTTTGGAGATGGCTTTTAATCATATTTTTATGTAGATATTAATAAGTTTGATGTGGGCAGAGATTGGTTTAAACTTTTAAACAAGCAAGGTACTGAAACAGTCAATGTTTGAATCTTTGAAAGACAGAAGTCCATGTGAAATTGCAATTCTGTAGTCTTGGTGCCTATAAGTCAGAAAAAGCTAATGTTCTCATTATATGTAATCTTTACTTGCATAGCATACTGATATCAAGAGACTTAAAGAAGATAATAAGAAGTTAATGTTTTATTGTAAAGGTTGTGTAAGTGCTCAGGATCAGTTAGAGACATCAAAAAGGATTAAATCAAGACCAGGAAAAGCTCTTTTCTGGAAGTCACCATAATTGTGTAGTGACCTGGGTAGTGCTCCAGACTTTTTCTTAAGTACCATTAAATACTTAAGTATAGTTAAAGCAGTTCAAAAATAGTAAAAATAATTCAATTGACCAACAACTCTTGTTCATATTTTAAGTGATTTCTATTAATTTTAAGCAACAGAACCATACAATTTAATGAAATTATTGTGAAGGATTTACATAGAAATGGTTCAGTTTCAATCTCATAGCCATAAGAAAGCATAAGCAGACATATAGGTAATATCAAAAAAAAATAAGTAGATCATTTAGGTGATATGACAATTGAAGTTTCAAAGCCAGTTTTACTAATATTCAGTGTTCGTAATCCATCCAGATATTTAAATTTGACCTATATTCTAGTTCTGACCAGACAGAAAGTAATTTGTATTGTTTTTTAATGAAAACCCAATAATTAAACAGCTGACTTACGGTAAAAACTGCTAAACGAATATTTATAGTAAATGTGCTGTGACTCTGAGATTGTTAAGAATCACCTACTTCATCAGATGACTTTATGGGCAGCTATTTTTTATAGGCATTGATATATTTTTCTTTTGAAACATATTGTTAAAAAGATCTCTTTTTTAAGAACAATCACAAACTCAATGGCAGCACTTCTTACTGCTCAGTGAAGACATGTGAGCAAAGACATTATTAATTAAAGAGAGAGAGATAGAGAAAGACAGAGAGATGACAGAGAGACAGAAAGAAAAGAGAAAAAAAGGAGAAAGACAAGCTACCAAAGTTAAGCAAATATTTAACAAATTCAGTTTAGATTACCATATTTGTGCTCTATGTAATATTTATAAGAATGGAAATGTAACCCGGCAATATAAAAAGTAGCTAAAGTATGAATAAAAATAATTGATATTTTAATAACTTTGGGCTTTATATACTATTTATGTATGTGAACAAATCCTATTAAAAACCAACTAGTACAACAGCATGAGTGCTTTTATTAGTAGTATTGGATATCCACTTACTAGTATTCAGCTAGGTAGTTTTCAGCTTCTCTTCTGTGTGATTTTGAAAGTTAAGTTCCATAAACTGTGAAGACAGGCCCTGAGTTTTTCTTGCTTATGTCTATATTCTCAGTGCTGAGTGAAATACATAGAATATAATAGAAACTCAATAAATAACCACTGAAGGAATGAATAAATAAATGAAGCAATCAATCAATCAATGAGAAGACTTGCAAAGTTATGGTCCACACACAATATCAATTTATAACTCCTGCCTACTTTAACAATCTCATTTCCCACTAAATTGTGATATGCATCCTGTATCCCAGTCACGCCATTTTACTTATATTTTTCTCGATGAATTATGCCTCCGTGCTTACCTAGCATATTTGACAGTCTGCGTAAATCATTTTTGCCAACCCTCTCTTCTATATGACAAAATTAATATTAATAATAATCACTAAATAATGAATGACATTGGTTACTCTGTTGATTTGTTCTTTTGTTTTAAAACAATTTTCATTTTTTTAAATTAAATTTTAATGTAGAGATTTTGTTCAAATTCATCAAAATATTTCATGCATAAATTTGCACTTTGCAAATAAAAAAATATAAATTACACTTTGTGTTCTTTTTCAGTATTCTAAATTGTAAACATATTTAAAATCTTTATGTGCTCATGTAGAAAGAACTGAAATAACTCGTGTTCACTTTCTTCATTTTTACATAATGAGCTGCCATTATTTATTTTAAATCTACTGTTGAAATGCAGGTATATCTAGTATGCAGTGGTTGAAATTACAAACTGCACCCAAACCTTGCTCAAATAATCTTACTTTTTATGAACTTATACTATAAACCAACTATTTACTGTGAGTTGAAATGAAAATATTGATGGCATAGTAAGTGATAAAATATAGTAATTTGAAGTTTACATACATATTTTTAAGACTTCAAAAGTAACCCCAGCAACTGCTTGGAATGAGGTAGTTGAAATATTTCGTTCTGTAAGGAGTATTTTATTACTGACATTGCTTAGAATTGTCCACAAATGGTTTTAATTAAAATGAGGCTGACTGTTAATTGGTTTATCATTGTATTTAAAGTCTCTACAGAAAAGGTATTAATGCCACTTACAGCCTGAATCCAGGGTGAACTGATGTTATTTTCTTCTTGTGCACTAGGTGATTTTTCTATCTATCCTTGAAGATTTACCTAAAAGCTAATTTCCTTATGGAGACCCTCATAACCATTACCAGGCAGCACTCAACTTCTGTTTTCTCACTGCTTCTATAGTACACATGTTTGTACAATGAATTTTTTATTTTCTTTTTTTCCTGTTCTTTCTTGCTACTGACCACTCCACCACACACTTGATTGTAACATGGTAGATGTTGTGTCTTTAGAGAAAGGATGACCATACAAGAGTGAATTACGTGATGTTTCAGGGAACCATATTCTAAATAACTGAAATAACCAGCTACCGATGTAAGGACATTTATTATATATTAATAGTATCTCAAATATTCTCAAATTAACTGCATGAATATGTTTTAATAATTTTATAACTGGTGTAAAATATAAAATTCCATGGCTCACATTGTTCCTTTGAATTTCTCTGTTAGGGGATTTGTTATTTCTGCCACAAACTGCTACTGGAAGGAGTGAATGTGCAAAGAAGAAAGATTTGAAAAAAAAAAAATTCTCTCATTGATTAATTCGATGTTCTTAAAAGGATATAAAAGAGGACAAGTAGGAATTTACTGGCAAAAATAAAATGTACTAAACTTCATTGACCTCATGGGAAGCAATGGGGCTTTTCCAATCTTCCACTTGCAAGATTCTAAGAAATCATGTCCAATTTAATTATGGGAAAGAGATAAAAAGCATTAAGGTTGGAAGTTGCATTGAAGGGAAGGTTCATTTAAAAAAAATCCAGATTAATGTGAAAATAATTCACCAATTCAATTACCTGAGAAAACGAAGATGGGAGTTTCTAGTGTTATTGATGACAATAATGGAAAGGAGAAAGGGAACAAAGAGTTTAATTGAGTGTATGTGAGGAGACAAAGCTATGCTTAAATGAAAGCAAAGGTCAGATGCCAGGTTTTCCCCAAAGACATAGAGATTTTCTAAAGTATTTATTGGAGGAGAAATTCAACCCAGAAGGGTAGATGGACATCTTTCAAACAAGCAGAGCAATCGTTAATCTAAGGTTATGCAACTCCATAAAATATATTATAATAGCCCATGAAGCAGTACATTCTGTTTGTGATTTGTGAGTTAGTAAACTGTAGTAAGCTTCTCTTCACTACATTTTATTCTCGTTTATCAAATTTCCATTTTACTCAAGGGACTAACCGTTATAAGTGACATCTACTGTTGTGGTAGTTTTACCCCTGAAGCTAGAAGTAACTACAGCAACAAATGCAAACAAAAAATTTCACGAGCATTTCTGTTTAAGGGGAAACAAATATTTCTAGTTTGTATATCCAAAAATCCATTCCATGGGAATAAAGGAACCAGATTTTGAAATTACAACCCACTAATTTCAAAAATAGCACTTGTTTATTAGGAAAATTCTTTAACCATGAAATTAACAAAGACATTAAAAAGAAAATCACCATTAATTCAACTACAGAAATATATTCATTCATTGCAAGTATTTTAATTTTTATTCTTCTAGTTTTTCCCCTAAGGATATGTAGATGTATAAATATTTCAAAGCACTATCATGTAGTACATATTATTTTATAACATATATTTTCATTTGTATATGCCATAAATATATACCATATCATTATCAAATATGCTACCTAATTAATTTAGTAGCTTCATGTAAGCCTACTCTATTTTATTATAATTTATTAAATCAATCCCCCATTTGAAATCATTTATTTTTTAAAATCTCATGTATTTATATATTATAAAATGATATATATTTGAGAATATATATTTTGTGTATAATTCAAAGTATTTCCTCATCAATAATTTGTGAAAGTGGAAAGGCCAAGTCAAAATGTATAAGTATTTTTTTATTATAAGTAAAATAATAAAATGTCCTCCAACAATAGAAATGACACACTTTTAAATTGTCTGGCAGTTATAAACCAGATAGTTTCAATAGAAGTTTCTACAAAGATTGGAATGTCTTAGATTTTCTCTGGCCTATATGTGACATGTAGCTAATGAAAACTTGAAACCTGACTAGTGTGACAGAGAAACTAAAGTTTCAATCTTATTTAATATGACTTAATTTAAACTAAAATAGCCTCATGTGGCCGGTGGTAACCGTACGGGATAGCACTGACATAGATCACATAGGAACTTGTTTTTTAATTTGTATTTTTTAAATACTTGAGAAGTTTATTTTCTTTAATGAGTGATTTGACCAAATGCATTCATTTTGTGTGTGAATTGCTTATTGATGATTTTTCTCCAGTTTTTTACTAGAGTCTTCCAGACTGAAATTCAAAAGGAAAGAAAAGCAAGCAAGCAGGAAAGAGGAAAGAAGGAAAGAAGGACATATCTGAGATACATGACATAGTGATATGGATCCAATCAGGAGACAGAAATCATACAGTAAGCTAAACAGGAGAAATTTAATATAAAAAATCATTAGCTATAATAAAAGGGTAACTATAAGATATAAAGAAACTCTATATGACACTCTAGGGCTGAGGAAGAATACTTGAGGAAGGACAAACTTGGAAAAGAGGTCTTTTTAGAGAAGATTTTGTTCAACCCATAGGATAGTAGAGAAGTTAGCTGATTTGGTCAGAGTGGAGTTGGTCCAGTGTTGCTCAGCTAGCAGTAGGCCCCCCTCTAGTGGACAGGTGGGGGAGCAGGTCATCGGCAACCAGCAATGTAGATGCAGTGGGAAGCCAGGTGCCTGTGCTGCAGGAGGCCATTAGAGCATGCAGGTGATTGGAGGATTGCCAAGGGGGCCCAGAGGTGAACCTGCATGCAGGTAATGCAAGCCTCCATTTTTCCTTCCTAAAGTCTGCCATAAAAGTTATCACCAAGCCAAGTCTGCAAGGTCACAGAGGGACTGCATTATGCACCCATAGTCTTCAAACATCCTTGCTGTGTTTGTAAAATTCCCATGCTTATGAATTCCTGATCCCCAGAGAATAAGTCACAGAGTACTGAGGATCTTTTCTAGCTACAGCTGAAGCTAATTTATGCTCATCTAAGCTAGGCAACTTCAATCATAATCACTTGTGCAAATCTTAAATTCAGGCGAATACAACTTGATGAAGGAGTCTCCCTGTGGATTTCACTTTGCTGGTGTTTGTCGCAGAGGATGTCCAAGTGTGGGGACATTAATGGTTACAAATCTGGGTTTCAGACACAGAGGAGGAATTTTTGTTAGAAGCACCAGTAGTTGTAATAAATTCAAATCCTGACAACAGGACCAATTGTATCCTTTTTGGCTCCTCAGGCCCATTCTATAGAGTTACATTTATAGCCATTCTTTTCTTTTGGCAACTTAATCCTGAATTTGGTACTCTAGTCTCTGAAACTTCCTATGCATTGCTAAATGTTCGTTACGTGAGATCAGCTTCTTCTGCTTACAGCTAAAAACTCTGATGAAAACAAAAATTTATTCTAGAAAAGGCTGCCAACTACAAAGCTTCACAGAAACTGAAAGATTCTGAAATTGGTTATGTGGCCTATTTGAGGAATATGGATGTAAAATCTTAGATGTTATTAATAAAGAGAATTCTTACTAACTCATGGAATATAGTGGTGGAATGGCTAAATTTTTGTGTGTGATAAGAAAGTAATGCCTAAGTCCTCAGGTATCCAAGGGTTTGTTGCTATAAAACAAAGTGAATAGCATGAGATAGTCAAAGACTTTGAGGTAATTTGATTGATTCTGATTGCACTGGGCAGTGAAAGAAAAATAATTGCAAAATAAATAGGAACAACAGCAAAAGCTTGATTTCTCAGATAAAGGGAGAGAAGATCGAAGAATATGTACTCGTGTATTTTAAAATTATCATAGTGCTGGGAAAGATGAGTGCCAAATTAAAAATTTGGTTTTATTGATCCCAGCTTTTAAAAATACCATATGGTCTTGACTGAGTCAGCTTCCTTGCAAGCATTGCCAGTTCCCAGCTCTTCCCTGCACCATAACTTAGAGCCTCCTAATATAAAACTAGAATAAGATTCTAGCACATCCCAGGAATTTCTACACATGAACTAGAACAGATTGCTCATTTATAATAGATGAAACTTGAAAATAATTGTAGAAATGGGTTCTGAGGATGCTACACCAAGAAAATGGAAATATATTTTAGACAAGGTGAATTTCTCAAAAGGTACATTTACAAGAAATTTTGGTTTACTTATGCAAGTGTTGTTATTATTCAGTACTGTATTCTAAGAACGTAAAAGAGTAGCTAATACTGCACTCAACAGATATTTTTGAAAAAGTGCACCAGGTTTAGAAGATGTGAAATAGTTGCAGCTATTTGTTCTGTAAATTAAGTTCAATGAGTATGATGGTGTTACACCCTCAATAAAGATAGATACACATGAAAGTCATCAGAAGTGCCATGTAAAATGTACTGATGCCCAGTCCCACTTCCAGAAATTCTTTTTAAATTGTGTGGCAAAGCACCAGAATTGTCATTTTGGAGAAGGTTCTCAGGTGAAATAGAATCATAAATACTAAGAATTTTCAAGTAGGTAATTTTGGAGCAGCTATATCATATGCACCTGCGTATTCCAAACTACATCCCTCAAGAGAGCCCAGAATATTGTCATTTCTCCAAGGTGTTAGAAATCATTAATAAAGGAAGTATGGGTGTCATAGAAAGTGCCAATTTCTATTATTTATAGAGTAAAGAAGCCCAGGGCAGCTATTGCTGCAGCAGAAATTATTTTTCTCTTTCAATGCAAATGATAGGAGCAAAAAATCAGCATGGCTATCTTAATAGGAGACAAGATCAGAGTGGTAATCAGAGTGTTGTGACCAGAGGAATCCCCAGTGCTGGCTAATCTATGTTTGGGTGACTTAGACCAAAAGATATAGTCAGCCCACCAAGTCCACACTTGACTTGCAAGACTGAAAAATGTGTAATTCTGGTGAACAGAGGTCTGAATTTAGCCATGAAGACAGAAGAGAGCCCAACATACACACAGAGAGCCCCTTGAGTAAACAGGATATTGGAAACACGTAATGATGTCACGAGTATGGAATATAGCTGTGTTCTTTATTTCTTGCCTAGAATGTGAGCCTTATGCTTGCCACCATGAAGACAAAAGCCACATGCTAAGAATGATCCCCCACAAGGATTTTGGAAACTTGGAACCTTGATAGCATTGTTTACCAACATACGGCTATGCTGTAGTTGTCAAGAGCAGATTCTAGCAGAGGGAAGACTGAGCTCAAATTCAAGCCTCCGTATTTACTAACTGCATGACTTTAAGCAAGATACCAATCTCCCTACCAGTGGGTTCTCATTAGTAATGGAAATGATAATAGTATTTATTCAGTTCGTGCTGAGAATTAATATGTGAAACACTTTGAGTAGTGCCTGACATAAAAGTGCTATGTGAGTGGCTTATTTTTTATGATAAAAACCCTTGTTTAAAAATCTGAATTTCTTACTGTTTGAGATACATAAGCAACAATTTGTGTAAGCCATTAGCAAATGGAATCCCGAATGACTCAATAATATGAAAAATAATACAGTCATTGCCAAAGAAGAAGGGAGCTATATGTGTATATCATGTATATAAACAGATACAGTTTTAAGATAGTCCGAGGCAGGCTTAATCTTAAGGGGTAAATTTAAAGGACAGTTTTACAAATATAATTGTAGAAATGTACCTCTTTTGAAACCTCATCTTTGAACTCTGTATAAATCTACAAAATATTCGTGAAAGAGATAAACTTGAAATTATGTTTAAAGAAAATATGTAGTTTCTTAAATTAATAAGAGAGCAGGAGTTTAAAGCCCATTTAATAGTCAAGATTTAGCACTTGGAATGGAGACGAGTCTAGTTTTCTTTTGAATAGTCAATGCAAAATGATGGAGAATAAAAATAAAGCCTTATGTCAGGAGTATAGTATTTACATAAAAGTAATAATGGCAGTAATGGAGCTTTTTAGTGTTAAAGTAAGAAAAATATCTTGAAAGCATATCTGAATTGTTATTATAGCTCCCCCACTGTGATCAACAAGAAGACAAACTCTTTAGTCCCATGTATATCATTGTAAAGAATGGACCACTGACTAAATGATACTGAGGTGTGAAAGGCTGCAATTTTCCAAACAATCTGATTATTTAGTGTCTGAGAAACAAATTGAGTTAGATGGAAACAGTAATTTAGAAGAAACTGCTTGACGATGGCATAGCATAATTTAAATTATAGTCTAGGGTTAGATATATACCACTATCTCTATATCTATATCCATATCACATAACTAGCACTGTTGGCAATCTGATGATACTTGAAATATTTAAAAGTGGCTATAGTCAAGTTTGAAGAATTGAGTGTATTTAACCTACCCACATAGTAGAGTGAACTATGTAAATAGTCATTTTATGTCTCTTATTTTTAAAATCTTATCTAATTATATACTTACATTGTGAATATGGCATTTATGTTCTCAGTTTATAATTGAGGTCTTTAAAGCTATTAATGTTTTCCCTTCTGTTGTATATTAATATGTGGCAGAACTAATTTTCAGCATAACACCACGTTTGAAAGAGTGTTTTGACCAGCTAACCAGTCAAGTTTTATGATATAATTTTGAACCTAGCATGATTGATAGCTTGGCCAATCAAGATTTTTATTATAAAACTCTGGCCAGGCTCAGTTTTTTTTTCCTCAGGCATTTCATTTCTATTTTTTTCTGACAAGGAAATTTGAATAACAAATCTGTGTTTAGGTAGGTAAATAATACATAAATTCATATACTATATGGAGATTCCAAATATGCTTCAGCAAGGATCCTAAATATTTTTTATGAAGGCCATAACAGACAAGGATGGACCTGATTACTTTCTACTTTACAAGTGGTGGGGAATAAGTAAGAAATGATAGTGTTCTCTTGCAGAGCTGCCTGATTTTCAATTATTATGTCCAATTGAATTATGATTTCAACACATTCCTTAATTCTACAAAACAGATCTTATAGCTTTTCTTCTAAAATTTTAGCCATATGCCAGTTATGATAATGCAAAACTCACTAATTTGTTAAAGAATATCTGTATCCAAATTGTTTTTCTGACCAATGAAAGAGTATTTCCTGCACAGGTGGCTAGAGTTTTTGACTAATATTTATGAAAAAAGACTTTTAATTTTAACATTTAAGATTTTACATTTTCTGTCTGTCAGGAACCTTCTAAAGGGACAATATTTGATTTACTTAATTTTTTAGATGCCTCTGTGTAACAATTATAGAATGGATCTCATTGCTTTTGTGGCATTTTGGATCTTTTCTTTTCTAATGTACCTCACAAGTGAACAATTTTATCTAGGTTAAAACTTCCCCACTGTGACCATTGTAATTCTAAAATTTCCTTAACAAGATTAACCCATTTTACCAAAGAGACATGGGTTCTGACTCATGCTGCTTGTACATAGAGTTAACTGGTATCCCAGAAAGTGAAGTCCTAAACTCCTGGAGTCTCAGATTCCTTAGATTTGTAGGAACTCATTTTTTAAAGGCACCTTTCTGAGACTTCTAACTGGATCCAATCCAATTATCAAATCCAATATGATCCTGAATCCAGTCCAATAAAAAATGCTTAAATAAAGTCCAGTAAAAATTGCTCAAATAAGTCAGAGAGTTCAAAACACAAATCTGTAGAGGTCAAATCTGAGTGAACACTCACCTACAGCCCCAATTGTGAGAGATCAATGGGCACAATGGGCCCTGGTGGGTATTTTTGCTTGGTCACTAGGTGCTCCTAGGGGTCATTGGAGGTCTACTTTGGATCCCACTTCTCATGCCAATCTGTTAAAATAAAAACTTTAGACAAATTAAATTTAGCAGAGTTTATTTGAACAAAGAAATGATTCATGAATTGGGAAGCACCCTAAACCAGTAAATGTTCGGAAAGCCCCACCCAACAATGTAGGCAGGTAGTATTTATAGACATAAAAAGTAACTGACATACAGAAATAGCCTGATTGGTTACAGCTTGGCATTTGCCTTATTTGAACATGTCTGAGCAGTTTTCATCCTGTGATTGACTGAAAGCTCAGCTACTATGATTGGCTAAGACTCAGCTACTTACTGTAAGAATATACTCACAAGTTAGGTCGTTGTTTGTTTAAGTATTAAATTAGGTTGCAGTTTGCTATATATGGGGGCAGTTTTATGACAAATTTAATTTAATATAACACTTTTGTCAGTCTGAGAAAGCACTTACTACATTTCTCATTCAACCTACTTATGGTCTAGTCCAAAATCCAGGGTAAAGGTCAACCTTGACACCTGCCCGCTATAGCATTGTTCAACTAAATGTGTTTTTTTGAGAGAATCTTTAATGCGATAAACAGAGTAGGAAGGAAAATCTTATCTCTAAATTTTGTGTTAGTCATCTCTCATCACTATTATGTATGTGCTTCTTGCCACTTGTTTATCAGTAAAGAGAATAATAGTAATAGTCGTAACAATACGAATGGTAATAGCAATAGTACTAATAATGTGTTTTTTATTGCTTTTATTATCATATTCAGAGCTTCTGAAAAACTATTATTAACTCTACCTCTTTATCTCCCATTTAGAATTACTGTCTTTAACCATAAATTTGAAGTGTAGTTTCTTCCTACTTGACTTTGTGTTTAGTCATGAGACTTACTTTGACTTAGGGTATGTGGGCAGAAGTTAAAAGTTTACCAGTTCTAAGCCTGTGCCTTACAAAACAGTGCATGTTTCAACTTTCTCTCTTATGCCCCGCCATTGTCATGACAAGTATATGCCCCAGCTAGCCCACTGAACAAATAATCATAAAAGATGCATAGTGTAGACTTGTACTCCAGTTAAATCTTGGGCCAAAGACCAGCTGAGCCCAGCCAAATACAGCCCATAACTACTAATATCTGTTGATCTGCAGACCTTTGAGAAGGATGATTGCTATTTTAAGTCACAAAGTTGGGGATAATTTGTTATACAGCAATAGCTAGCTTTCTCTCTCTTCTTCTTCTTCATCCTAACTCACTCATTCTGTCTTTTCATTCTTAGATTGATATAAGAATAATTTTATGTTATGATAATCCTCCCAGAACCTATAATGCTTTGGATTCTGATAATCAATTTCCATTAGCAGATGAAGAAATTAAAAAAAAGGAGAATCTTGTAGCTAAAAGAAAAAAATTGCACAATGTGGTAATTTTCACAAATCTTTTAGCAATCTTACTAAGGTTGAGAATTTTTAAGAGTCTCTAAACCTTCTATGTGACAAATGAGAGCAATTTACATGATATTAAAAGAAAACAAATTTTGCTGTTTGTGCATTGAGCATATTATTGAATTTTGAATATTTTCTGCTCACTAAATTTTCAAATATTTTGCACTAGGGACAGAAAGCCAATCCTTGTATTTCTTAATGTCCAAATCAGCTTCAGTATTTTACATAGCACTTTTGTGAGATAGAAAAGAAGCTCCTGATAACATTGTTCTATTCTTATTTTATTCATCAGAAAAGGTAAGCACAAAAATGTTAAAATTTTTTTTTCCAAACAAAGGAAACAGCCAGGAATTATGATTCCTTCAAATATTCAGTTTCAATTCAATGTACGCTATGTACAATTTCTGGTGAAGTTGAACAGTAACACTTTGTGCCTGTAGAACATTCAAGACGTTTTATAGGCCTTTATAAATCCTTTTACTTCCCTATGAGATTGAAAAATCAAAATGTTTTATATATAGCACAATGAATCACAGTGATTTGTGCTTACACATCAAAATGCTTACACATTAAGACCATCCCCATGAATTTCTATTAGCCATCATAACTGTTAACATTTACGAAACAACTGCTTTCCTGGCTAGGAAAGTTTTAATATTCCATAGGTAAATCAACATTCAAAGTAAATTCCTTATGCATGAAACTTATAAAACTGCTGTACATTTTTTAAAAGTTAAGCTATTATACTTTTCTTTATCATCTTACGAATTTCTATGATTTTAGAATGAAGTCAACACATATTTTCAAATAGTCAAGGTATTTAAAAGTCAATAAATATTTTGAATGATCTACAGGTATAAAATAGCCATATCTACTTTCTCAAAAAAGAGGTAAATGTAGAGTAAGCATAACAAAAAAGAGGAAAAAATTACATAATTTGAATAAAATCAGGTGAACGTAAAATTCCTAATCATGAAAATGCCAGTCCATTTCTAATAGCTATTTCACACAAAATATTGTGAAGTATTAAATTCTGTGCTTATAAAGTATATCCCTCATCACAATTCCCCAAATTTACTATTGTTTCCTTAACAAAATTTAGCAAAAGATTAAACATAGTAAGTATTGAGTATAGTCATGACGAATGTGCAAAACGGACCTAAGGGATACCTGTAGATTTCATCCCAGTTTTTTTCTCTCGTTAATATATTTTTTTAAATGTTGATGATTTCACAATGAGTTCTATTAGAAGATTTGAGAGTAAGGAACAGCAGATGCTAGAGCAGCTTTAAGGAAAGTGGCAAATCTCCAAGTGTTCTGAAATGGGGAATGGGCAAAGAAGCAAACGTAGAGTTACCTACCTAGGAAGTTTGTGAAGCACCTAGGAAGTGCAGAAGAGGATGAATTTACATTGGTACAAATCAAGTGTAAAATAAGGGGTTTTATACTGCCAGGTGAATAACCTGGATGTATTAGTGCATTAATACAGGGTTATACCTTTGCTTAATGAGTTACCTGAAAAGCAAGAGAGTTGAAAATTTTTTCAATAGAGGTGAAGTGATAAATTATTTCTTGTTGGTAAATAATAGTAGTATAAAGCTAAGAGAGTAATAGAAAATAGAGGAAGAAATAATTCTAGGCCACCATGAAGTCAAGGAAGAGTGGTAAGAAGGGAGTGAGAGAGACAGAGTACAGAGGTTTTATTTGGAAGGTGAAAGTTTAATATTTTGTAGTGAAGATGTTTTGGGTGATGATGAGTTCTGGGTGTAGTTATAGATGTAAGCTTTTGACATGAAGCTGAAGTGAAGGCTATTAAATTTAAATAAGAAATTATTATGAACATGCACATTAATAATCAAAAACCACATGTTGTCTGTCTTATTTTAATTAGGCTACTTATCTTATGGCACCCTGTTCAAACATATCTACTATAAAGTGCCTGATAAAAACTAGGCAACTTGTGGCATATGGATTTTTCTTATTACTTGGTTGAAATATATACTTTCTAAATGTAATAAAAAAAACTTTTCTATTTAAAGCAGAGGTGCTTTGTGACCTGAATAAATATATCATTACGACTTAATTTCTTTTCCTCAACTTCCATTTTTTTCTTCCTCTTCCTTTCTTTTACAAATATTATTATTAATTCTCTACAACCAAAAAGATTTATTCCAGGCCTACCCTTGGGGAAGGGATTGTGCATCCTGAGATTGTAAGTACTTACTCTAGTGAATTATTGTACTCACACAGTGAACATGCTCTCTCTTGCGATGTAATGTTAAACCAAGAAACTTAGTTGATAATTATTTATTAAGCTAGCATTATGTGCTTTGAATGGGAGAGAGAGTGAAAAGGAATATATGAAACTGGGCTACAGATAGAAAAGAGCCAAGATGTGTAACGGAATGACTGGACAGGCAGCACAAGAATCCATTATTTACAGCTACTATACACAAAACTAAGAAAACTTTTATTCAGCATCTTTTAAAACCCAAGCACTATTCTATTGTTGGGATATAGATGTGAATAAGCCTTTGATCTTATACTGACTGCAGTCTTATTGATGAGAGAAAGTCACAAATGATTGTATTACAATACTATTAAAGTGTTAAAGGCTAAAGTGTCATTTTACGATTTTGTGCAATTATTATGTTATCATGTAGAAAGAATACTGTAACAATGCTTGGGGTACTAGAAATTTCAACATAGAAAAATATTTGTTTAAGTAATCTTTGGAAAAATAAGGTGAATTTTTCTATGGCAGACAGAAAGAAACAAACTAGAGAGAATGAATAACATCTTTTTTCCCTACCTCAATAGAAACTCAATTTTAGACACTGAATGAAGACTAGGTGAAGTAGATTTTCAAGATACTACATCTACTAAATTTGTGCTAAGTTATTATTCCATGAAATCTTTGTTAGCTATTTTTTATGAGTATATCATATTAATTATATTAAATAATTATATTTTATTTTTACATTGTTAATTGAATAATATACTATATTTATTTGCTACATATTACATTTATCTTGTATAACAAATTTAATTTTATATCATAGTATGTTTGTATATTTCTTTATATTTGTATAATTTATATTGTGCTTATATTTGTTACATATTATAACATGTAATCTATAGTAATTTACATAAAGATATGCACTATACATCTTAGGGATATTTATATATTCTACTCATTCTAAATTAGATTTTATGTTAGTGTATGTCATTATACATTTAGCATATACATGAAATATAAATGTAGAGGATATGTCATAAGAGTAAAATATTTGATTTTATAAAATTATATACATGAATCATAAATATATAATCAATAAATTACAATTTAATGTTTTAGAAATTTATCTATCATTTTAAATATATTGTTCAATGGAACGGATCAGAGTATAACAGATTTAGTTTTCTCAGATCAAATGGTGTATTATTAATCATTGTATGCCTTGTCCTAGCGCATAGTAGACACTCACACATATTCATGTATGTGTTTTATACATAAATTGTGAATGCAATGCTGAAAGAAAAAAGCATGAAGTGTTGTGCTATGATGTTTGAATCACATATGCTCAATCAAACCTCCCAACATACATCAAAGAGTAAGGCAAAGTGTTGAAATATTGTTTTAAAAGTATACTTAAAATATAGAATTTCTTTGTATATTTTGGATAACCATCCTTTGTTAAGTATGTCTTTTCCAAATATTTTCTCCCAGTTTATAACTTGCTTTCTCATTCTCTTGACAGTGCCTTTCACAGAGCAGAAGTTTTTAATTTTAATTTTAATAAAATTCACATATTTTTTTCATAGATCATGTTGTATTTAAAAAGCCATATTGGTGTTCTTCTATTTTATTGTCCAGGAGTTTTAAAGTCCTGCATTTTATCCTTAGGTCTAGGATGTATTTGAGTTAAGTTTTTGTGAAGAGTGTAAGTTCTTTGTCTAGATGCATTTTTTTTTTTTCATGTGGATGTCCCGTTGTTCCATTACGGGTTGCTGAAAAGATGATCTTTGCTCCATTGTATGCCTTTGCTTCTTTGTCAAAGATCAGTTAACTATATTTGTGTAGGTCTATTTTTAGACTGTCCTGTTCCATTGACCTATTTGTCTATTCTTTTGCCAATACCACACTGTCTTGATTACTACAGCTTTATAGTAAGTCTTGAAGTAGGGTAATGTCAGTCCTCCAACTTTATTACCCTCTTTTAATATTGTGTTAGCTACCCTAAGTCTTTTGTCTTTCCACATAAAGGTTAAATTCAGTTTGTTGATGTCCATAAAGTAACTTACTAGGATTTTTATTGAGATTGCATTAAATCTATAGATCAGTCTGGACATTTTGAAACTTTAAACTCAACAATAGGAAAATGAACAGTTAGAAAAAGAAAAACCCAAATACTCAACAATAAGGAAATGAACAATCTCAATTAAAAAATGAGCAAATGACACAAACAGAAATCTCACCAAAAAAGATATGCAGATGCCAAATAAGCATATAAAAACATATTGACATTATATGTCATTAGGAATTTGCAATTAAAGCAATAATGAAATATGACTACACACCTATTAAAATGGCCAAAATCCCAAACACTGACAATACCAAATGTTGGCAAGGATGTGGAGCAACAGAAACTCTTATTCATTGCTAATGGGAATGTAAAATGGCACAGTCACTTTGAAAGACAATTTGGCAGTTTCAAACAAAACTAAATATACTTTTGCCATATGATCCAGCAATTGCACTACTTGGTATTTACCTAATTGAGTTGGAAGCATATGTCTATCCAAAAATCTGTGCTTACATGATTATAGCAGTTTTATTCATAATTGCCAAAACATGGAAGAAACCAAGATATCCTTAAGTGAGGGAATAGATAAATAAACTTTGCTACATCCAGACATTACTAAAAAGAAAGACACAGAGGAAACTTAAATGCATATTACCAAGTAAAAGAAGCCAATCTGAAAAGGGTGTACTGTGTATTGTATGATTCCAACTACATGGCATTCTGGAAAAGGCAAAACTATGGAGAGAGCAAAAAGATCAGTGAATATCAGAGATTGGGGGAAAGAAAGGATAAATGAGGGGAAGTTAATGGAATTTGTGGAATGGAATTTGTCTGGTGAAATCAATCTGGTTATTAAATATGAACTTTGTTCATGTTTTATTTTTCTTTTTTAATACATTATCTATTTTCTGCATTATTTCAGAATTTTATAATTAAAAAAAAAAGAACTCTAGATCAGATGTTAAACTTCCCTGGATGTAATTAATAGATTCAGATTGAATCTGAGGCCTCCGTTTTTGTAGGTACCGTATTACAAGATAAAATTTGAACATATTTGCTTATACATAAAATCAATTAGTGATTAGGAAAGTCCATAAAGTAGATGAAAATAAAACATAGGGAATTTAGGGAATTAAAATATAGGGAATTTTTAAAGCAGTAAAACTATTCTGTATGATACCACAGTGGTGTGCACATTTCATTATGCATTTGTCAAAACCCACAGAATGCACAATACCAAGGATGAGCTCTAATGTAAGCAATAGAATTTGAGTGATGGTGTACCAATGTAGGTTCAATGCTATACTTATACTATACTATACTTATACTTATACTACTTATAAATGCTTATAAAAATGTGCAGCATTTTTAAAATAAAGGAGGTTGTGCATATGTGGGGGTGGGGGTATATGAACAATTTCTGGGGCTTTTATTCAATTTTGCTGAGAACCTTAAAATACTCTAAAAAATAAAGTCTAGTAAAATGTAGTTTCAAATTATATCATATTTATCCTTTTTTCTTAAAATATATTTTAATACTATGTCACTAAAACTTAATCTTGAACACAAAGTAAATTAAAGTGTGTGCACTTTCATTTCAAATACACTTGGGACTTATGTTTCACCTCCTCTATTGACATAGAATGCACTGGCAGAATGAAAATACTGACTCTTTCCATAATTATATATTACAAATTTAGAAGCTTTATAGCTGAAACTTAGAATTTGTCTGGTGAAATCAATCTGGTTATTAAATATGAACTTTGTTCATGTTTTATTTTTCTTTTTTAATACATTATCTATTTTCTGCATTATTTCAGAATTTTATAATTAAAAAAAAAGAACTCTAGATCAGATGTTAAACTTCCCTGGATGTAATTAATAGATTCAGATTGAATCTGAGGCCTCCGTTTTTGTAGGTACCGTATTACAAGATAAAATTTGAACATATTTGCTTATACATAAAATCAATTAGTGATTAGGAAAGTCCATAAAGTAGATGAAAATAAAACATCTACATTTGTATATTAGTCATTTAATTATGGAACAATTTTCAGTAAGGTAAAAGAAAAAAATGAAATTCATTAAGTTTTAATTAAAATAAAAATATTAGATATGGTAAGTAATCTCTTCAAAGGCACATCTTTTATTCTTATTTATAAGATTGTCTTACTATGTATGTATTTCCTACAAATACTAAGTCACATTGTGGATGAAAGATTAAAAACATAAACCTGATCATTCTTTGGGTTTTACTAATTATAGTTTTGTGATAACTCCATCTGCTTGTCCATTAATCATAACAGTCTAGTCTTAGAGTCTCATTATATTTTAATGTCTTATGCCTAATACGTCTTTATTTTCAGTTCACTATCAATTTATAGACAGCTATTAAACACCAACTCTGTGCCAGGCACTTTGAAAGGCATTAAGATACAAAAAAATAAATTATATAGGTTGAAACTATATTATACCACTGAACCTAAAAATACCTCTCATTTGTTTATTTTATGTAAAATTTACTTTGGGGTTATTTTAGACTAAACGTTATTTTTTCTTCAAATTTGATTTATTATTTTCCTATTTCCTGCAAGTGTAAAAAAGGCAAACTCTCAGAGAAGCAGGTGCTGTAAATAGGATATTACATATAGCGTTCATTGATTTGCTTTCTCTGACAAAACTTCTAATTAGTTTCACAAGGCACTGATTGAAAATGCAATTTTTTTCCCTCAACATCAGATGTGCTCTAGCTGTTTTCATATATTTATAAGGGCAACAGGTGAGCCTGCTCCTCTTAACTTCCACAGAAGCATCCGGCAAAGGACATTTAAAGAAGAAACAGTTTTCATTTGTGTCAATTACCAATGTCAATCATTTTTGAATAAATTAGGCATGCTGTTCTTAATAGGAAGTATGTTACTGTTGATATTTTAAGCTGTGATATATGTGAATCTTTATGAGAATGCCAAGAAACCATTTCTCATTGAAGTTGGTATCTTTTTATTGAAGGAAAGACCATTAATATAAATAAGGTCAAGATATGTTGCTAGCAGCTATTTTAATGCCATTTTAGAGTACATTTTTGTTGATAGTAATAAAATACGATAAAGAATATTATAATCCATAACCATTTTATTTTTAATACCTAATATTTAATACTGATGTAATTTTTTAATAATATGGTAGACTTTATAGTATACAAGGATAATAGCTTTTCCTTTCTGACCTCAGAGGAGCTCACATAGACAAGGAAAAGCTATTTACATAGAAGCGTACTAAGTATTATGATGGAGAGCAGTACCTACTCTGAACCTGCCCTCCGAAGGACGGAAATACTTCCTGAATCTGAACTGAATGAAGTCTTTCCTCATGGTTATGTCACTCCTTCCTTGAAATTTAACATATTTCTACTCTGCATCTCCCCCATGAAAAAGACTTTAGAGTCTAGTTTTAAATACCAATAGCTTTATGTAAGTCATTTTTTCCCAATACTATAATACATTTAAGGATAGACTTCATTAGTTTTACCTCCTTCTGTATCATGACCAGTGCTTAGTACAATATAAAAATAAATTGTTATGTTCAGAACAGATGGTTATTTGACTGATATTCACATCCAGCCATGGAATAAATGCTAATGTCATGTAAAATAGTAATGTATTTTAATTCTCCACCAGAAAATTATAAGAAACATTTTACATATAAATATGATTAAAACATTTATTAAAGATTTTACAGCTAGTGAGCTACCTATAAGCTAAGTTAAAATGTAAAAATACTGTCTGCTTCTCAAGACTTTACCAATATTCATATAATAGTCACTATAAATGACTACGGCACATATCTTACATTTTCATTAGAGTACCTGCACTTCGCATTCACTTTGATCTTCTAGCCTGTCCTAAAATATATGTGATAGTTAATATTATTTATCAATTTGACAAGGCTAAGGGATGCCCAGATAGTATTATTTTGGTGTGTATATGTAAGAGTGTTCCTAGAAGAAATTCGCATTTGAACTGGTAGACATACTAAAGAATGTCACCCTCACCAATGTAGGTGGGCATAATGCTATCCCTGAGGGCCAGAAAGAATGAAAAGGCTGAGGAAGAGCAAACTCACTCTTTCTTCTTGAGACATGACATCAATCTTGTCCTGCCCTCAGACAACAGAGCTCCTTGTTCTCACTAGTGGCCTGTCCCAGTTCTCAGGCCTTTTGACTTGGCCTGAATTGCACCACGGGCTTTCCTGGTTCTCCAGCTTGCAAATGGCATATTATGGGACTTCTCAGCCTCCACAAGTGTTTGAGAAAATTCTAGTAATAAACATATATATGTGTTTGTGCCTCTCTTTGTGTGTGTGTGTGTGTGTGTGTGTGTGTATTCTATTGATTCTTTGGAGAACCGTGACTAATAATACACATTCTTTTATTTCATAAGATATTTTGCTTATTATATGAAGGGACATAAAAATGAAATATTAAAAGTGGAAAATAATAAAAATAAGCTGACCATGTACAATGAATTTTATTCAGTAGGATAGTGAGTTAAACTTCAAATGAAAATGACTCACCTACTGGATTAAAAAATAAACTATATATTGCCCACAAAATACTCAAACTGCAATAAATAATTCTACACACAAAATTAAATTAAAATGATGAACAATGATCTATAAGCAAAAAACCTTCTGTGTCTGGTCATTCTTCAGCCAAGAGCACACCAAGAACTGAGGACTGAAAACTACAACTGACAAAACTGTTAGCAACATGTATAAAAGGTAAAGAGTTAAAATTATTAAAATTTAAGAGATCTTACAAATCAATAAAAAATTTGATTCATTAGACATAAAGACCAGTGTATAAAGTTTTCATTTCATAATAGCATATTAGAATTTTTAATTAAGTATAAGTGTATTTAAGATTTAGAAAATTATATTACTCTAACTTTCTTCTCCCATTCAAATATCAGGTTTCAGTTTGAAATCAGTTCTTGGTGCGCTCATGGCCGAAGAATGACCAGACATGCCAAAGGCAAGCATAAGGTGAAATTTATTGACGGGCTGCAAGATTGGATTATAGAACAGGAGCAAGGTGTAGGTTTACAGAGCAGGATACATATGCCACAGATGACGACCCGACCCCTTGTCGTAGCAGAAAAGAGACTTTGGTTATGGTCTAGGTCTTGTTTTATGGTGTCCAGATAGAGACCTCCCCATGGTTCAAACATCACTATGGAGTGACTTTGATTGGACAGTTGGAAGTTGCATGGCCTGAGTCTTACTACACATGCAGATTGTTCTAGGTCACTTTCTGGCTGTCGTACCTATGCTGCTTGTCCCATGGACTAGAGAGCCTGCTGCATTCTTTTGCAGTTTGTGTGCTAAGTTCTGATTGGCAGATTCATAGGGTGTTCCCTCGTACCCCGGGGGGGGGGGGGGCAGTTGCTTGGGACAGGATTAACGAAGGGCAGGACCAAAACAGATACCTGGGGCCCACCCTTGTCCTTCTTCCTAGGTGGGGCAATTGTGCCAAGGCAAGACACACATTTTCGTCCCTAGGAGACCTGGAACCCCTTGCTATCCATCTAACACAAAGATTAAGGGAAATGATAAATAAGGATGCATTTATTGTGAGTTTATATAATTATGAGCTGTATCTGATGAATTTATAATCTAGAATTCTAAATAATATTGATAAGCATAGATTATCTGTTTTGAGTTATGCAGGTTTATGTAATCTGTAAGTATATTTGCTTCATTTTAATTTAATTAACTGACCATGTTATATAAAAATTATTCTCAACATTTCTAAAATATCTCTCAAGATTTGCCTTTCCAAGTTATTTGAATGTTATTTTCTAATGTTGCATCATTGTTGTTCACATTCATTCCAACCTGGAAATGTAAATAAAGCTTACTACTTCTTGTTAAGTTTTAACACAATCTTCATCAATAGATGGGCCACTGCCTGTAATTGTTTTTATGTAGAAATCTGGCATTATTATGAGACTGTACTTTATCTTGCATGACAGTGAGTGAAAGATTACATAACTCCCACTTGCTTTAAGAACAAGGCTGGCTAGCTGACACAGCTGTTATCATAATGGTAATTTCGTGCTGAATGAGAAAGGAGCTATCTAGGGAGAGAATTTCCATAACTATTGCATCTAATCTCACATGTGAAAAGTAATTTCCTCCCATACTGCATCCAAAATATTCTGTAAGTTCAGGGACAAGAAAACAGCATTTTTAAAATCTATATACCCATCATTAGCTTCTATAATTTCTTTCTTCACTTAGTACATTTTTGACATATTTTAGTGATAAAAAATTGAAGAAATTTATAGAAATGCAAATCCAGACCTTCCTAATTCCATGCAACATAAATCATATACATCTAAACACACACTGTCTCACACACACACACACACACACACACACACACACACTATGATAGATACTCCAGATAATCCACTTAAAGATAAAATTAATTTCGATAGACTTAATAAACATTTATGGAAGAATACTTTAAGATTATTCAAAGAATATATGGTTGTCTCCTTGCTAGTTTTGGTTGTAAGAGTGTAAATGTACTACAGACATAATTATCTCTGTAGTTGTCATTTTTTAAAGAACAATTTAGAGGAATATAAATCAGGTCATGAATTGATTATTGTGTAAAGTATTTTTAAGCTCCTTGCAGTCTGGGATTTTATGGGTATATTTTTTTTTCTCTCTTTTTAGTTAGTTAGACAGCATAAATTTAGATAAGTTCTGGTAAGAATATAAGCATATATGTTAAGATACATGTCTTTTGTAGCATGTTGAAATATAGTACAGAAACTGTTTTTTGTATTTTGGTTGTTGGTTTCAATTTTTAAAAATACATTCATTGTTTGTTTTGTATATAAAAATGTATTGAGAATTTGTTTTCCTTATGGCTAGTACTCCACATGCAGTACTCTGTATATAGAATTTTATCACTGGTTTCGGACTCATATCCCCACAAAGATTATCTATAAAAGTTGGAAAAAATATAAAATAGTTTTGAAAACATCACATAGCCTTCAAAGGCACTCAAGACTTGAAGGATAAAGATATTAGAGATAAAGAAAGTTCACTGACGAAAGCCAAACTTTTCTGCAGCTCTTTTTCCTGAGAGTATTTGCTGATTCACACCTAGAAGAAGGACCTAATGAAAAAAAAAAAAAAAAAAAGGTGCATAATATTTTATGCAGTTTTACCAAATTTAGAAGGAAAAAAAGAAAGTCTGGGTCTTGAGAGGCAGCAAAGATTCCAGAGACAAGAATTCCAAAGGAAAAAAAGGACACTAAGAAGAGAACTAAACAAAGATTTCATATGTTTAGATTGGTAGCCACCACCAACAGGCTCCAAAAATTGCGTATTGTCATGTTGCTTCTGGCAAGAAGACATTTTTGGAGAGGCTATCAGAAGAGAACCTGATTGAACTGAAAAACTTTTTAGTATTTACATTTGTTTTTAAAAAAACTGGCTTGGCCGGGCATCGTGGCTCACGCCTGTAATCCTAGCACTCTGGGAGGCCAAGGCGGGAGGATCGCTCCAGGTCAGGAGTTCAAGACCAGCCTGAACAAGAGTGAGACTCCCGTCTCTACTAAAAATATAAAGAAATTAGCCAAACAATTGAAAATAGAAAAAAATTAGCTGGGCATGGTGGCACGTGCCTGTAGTCCCAGCTACTTGGGAGGCTGAGGCAGAAGAATCGCTTGAGCCCAGGAGTTTGAGGTTGCTGTGAGCTAAGCTGATGCCACGGCACTCTAGCCTGGGCAACAGAGCGAGACTCTGTCTCCCAAAAAAATAAAAAAATAAAATAAAGAAAATAAAAAAACTGGCTTATCACCACATGGCAGCTACATTAATAATTTTTGTGTCTGTATAACATGAAAGATGCAACTAGTTTATTATATGTAAAGTAAGCATAATTTGAAGGTCACCCTTTTGATGATTCATTCCAGCTAATAAAGATATTTAAGAAATGCTTAAAAAAAAAAAAAAAAAAAAGGAAGTGAACCTAACCTTTTGCGGAATTTCTCCTTGAAGCACATAGCAAATAATATGCTACACAGTTATGGTCCAGCCTCTGAGAAAGCAAGCAGTGACGCCTCTGCTAACCACAAATAACACCAACTACAGATGTCAGCATTTTTAGAAGACAACAATTTGAGTTCCTACCAATAGCAAGGAGCCAAGCAAACACTTCAGGTTTTCAGTGCAGACATCTGAGGTAATTGAAGATTTTTTTTTTTTTTTTTAATAAAGGAAAAGTTAGTAATAGCCTGAAGGTAATTTTCCCTTACTCATGCAGCCACTTACCAAAAAAATTAAATCTTCTTTGAGAGAAGATGACTTTATCATGTAAGAACTCTCACATTTAATAAAAAAATAAATTGCCAAATTTGCTAGAACACAGAACATAGAACCAAATTATTAGAATCAGATATATAAGTAATCCATACTATCAGACAAAAATTAAAATAAATATGGCTAATAATTTAAGAAAATATACTTTTTAAATAATGAATTTAAAGAGAAAACTGAAATTTATAAGAATCAAATGAAAAGTCTAGAATTTAAAAAAAAAATTGAATTGGAAGCAGATTGAATACAGTGAAACAAAGATTAGTGAACTAGAAGATATAAATATCAATTACTCAGACTGATGCCAAGAAAATGTATAAAAATGCATCAATAAATTGCAGATATATAGGAAATGACACAAAAGTTTAATATTCTTAAAATTGGAAATCCTGTATGAGAAGAGAAAAAGGCTGGAACATTAATATTTGATGTTGCTTGAAAGTTTAATATTTGATGTTGCTTGAAAGTTTTCCCTTTGCCTGTGGAAGGTTCACCAAAAAAAAATCAACTCATACTAAAGCAAGTGTAAACATGGCAGTCCTCAGAATGAAGATGGAACTCCTCAATGAGACACAGAGGTTTATATGCCTTTCTGGTGAAATGGATTATGGGAGGGTGGAGAAGAGGAATTCTGGTTAGGGACAATAAAGTATTACTAGGGAGAACGAATGGATAGGGGAAAAAGATTAACTGGTAAATATTTCTCTTTGGAATTTAAGGGATTCTGACAGACTGGGAATTATTCTCTTAAAGAATCTGTTCGGGTGTCCTCACGTTCCTGGTCTTGGAGGGGAAGAGTAGAACAATTGTTTTCCTAGGTGAGTCTGGATGTCAGGTAAATAAGGAAACTTCCATGATTTGGGGAGAGACAATCGTGGGGATGTCAGAGAACCCTTGAGTCTTCTTCAGTCACTCCAGCATATCAAAATGCCATATTTTAGGGTAAAATATTTCTAATTTCCTTCAACACATTATTAGCAAATAATTTTTACAAAACTGATTGATTCTATATAAAATATAATCTCCAGAAAAAAGTAAAGCTTTAATGTACATTTTTAAGAAAATGAATTTTACATGAGCATATATGCATTATAAGAAAATTATGAAAGGGTTTATTTGGGTAGAAGAAACATTATTCCAAATGGAAGCATGAAAACTCAGAAAGAAACAAACAGCAATGCTTGTAATTAGAAATGATTATTGGTTTTGTCAAGCAATAATGATAACCATGATGAGGTGCAAAGTAATTGTGGATTTTAAAAACATGACAATAATTCAACAGAAGTTGAGAGAAAAAAGGTGATAAAGTGTAAACAAACACATTTTTGCTTTGTCTAGAAAGCAGTACAAATAATAATGCAAGGTAGTATATTTTTTACTGAGGACATATGTATAATTTTGAGGGCAATCACTAGATGAATTATAAAAACATGTATACTAGTGAACTAGTAGAAGAAAAAATAAAGAGAAACACAGCTTAACAAACAAGTGAGAATGAAGAAAAAGGGAATTCAAAGAACACATAGGCAAAAAGTTAATGGTAATGTCAGGTTTTAGTCTGAAATGTTGGTTCTTGGTGCACCCATGGTTGAAGAATGACCAGACATGCCAAAGTTAGGCAAGCACAAAATGAGGTTTATTGAGGACAGAAAGATAGGATTATAAGGCAAGAGCAAGATATAGGTTTACAGAGCATGATACATAAGCCACAGATGACAACCGGGCCATTGTCACAGCAAAGGGAGACCAAACGGAAGGGTGCAAAAAAGGGACTGGTTATGGTCTGTGTCTTATTTTATAGTGCCCGGATTGGGACCTCTCTTGTGACTCAGACATTGCCATGGAACCACTTTGATTGGACAGTTGGGAGCTGCATGACCTAAGTCTTACTGCACATGCAGAACTCCCATGAGCTTCTCTGAAAGCCCCTTGTGGGGGGCGATGAACCACAGAAGCACCCACTTTAGTCCCTAGGAGGCCTGGAATTCCTCACTATCTACCTAACAGTAAGATGATACATTAAACCCAAGCATATGAGTAATTTCATTCAATGTATATAAAATAATACTCCAATTAAAATTTTAAAAATATCAGAATTGATGCTGTAAACCTATATTCTACTCATAAGAAATATACTTTAAATCTAAGGACAATGCACGTTTCTAAGAAAAAAGGATAAAAAATAGTGTTCTATTCAAATTCCAACCAAAAGGAAGTTGCTGATGCTATGTAAAGATTATTCATTAAGTATAGTCTACTATAGTAGAGATGAAGAGGTACACTTCATAATTATAAAACATCCAATTCAACAGAAAAGATAATCATCCTAAAAATTTAGTTACCAAGTAACATATTTATAACATATATATAGTAAAACATAAGTAACATATGTGTACCCATCATAAAACATATACTAACACACATGTAGCTAGTAACATAACCCACATATTTGTAGAATACAGTGTTAAGAAAACCAAAATAAGATAAAAAAATTCACATTTATAGCTGGAGACTTTAACACACCTTTTAAAGGAATAGATGGAATACACACACACACACACACACACACACACACATACACTAACACATGCAAAATTATTAAGTATGTAAACATTTTGAACAATACAATATAAATTTAACCAAATGAAACTCAAAATGCAACAAATATTCATCTCAAGAGAACAAGAAACATTCACCAAAGTTCACAAAATACCTACAGGCAGGAAACAGACTGAAAATCTTTCTAGCAAACAAAAACAAAACAAAACAAAAAGAAAACATGTTTCATAAAAAAGGATGGGCAGATGACTCAAAGTGTGATTTAAGAGCACAGAGGAACTGCCACCCTCAGGGAGCCACACTGAGGTCTAATTAAGTACTATTCTCCATTTCTTGAGTTCGGGAGAAATACGTGTGATTGAATTTCATGATCGCTGTTGACCAGTGACTGCTATGCACTTTTATTCCTCTCTTTTTTGAATGAGAGTGACACTTGCTGTTATACTACCCCTATTTCACCCTTGTAGTTCGATAAAATAGGGTCTTCTTAGTTTATAGGCCTGGATTATGCGGGTTACCTGAGAAGCTATAAATATTAAATGGGACTTGATCTGCCTCATCCACATTTGGAAGTAATTTAGATAATAAGAGATTAGAACCTAAGCATGATTCTGACATAGTAATGTGATGAGATTTTTGAAGGAAATGGTGAGCATATTTGCATGTGGGGGAAATGCAAATAATTGTACCCAAGGAATAAGCTCTACTAAATTGAAAATCATGGCCAGAATATTTTATAATATCTCCTATCAAGAGGAGTCTATTTTTATACTGCTTGAATCTGATCTGGCCTTGTGACTTGCTTTGGGTACAACGAACCAATATTGCTAAGACTAATACAAGCCAAAAGATGACAGATGCCAAAAGACAATATGATTATGTTTAAATATTAAAAGAAAAAAAAACACCAACCTAGATGCCTGTATCTAATAAAATATCCTTCAAGAATGAAAACAATAAATACACTATTTGTTAAGCAGAGTAAATTTGTGAACAGACTTTAATTACAAAAAAAAAATGCTTTAAAAAGGTTCTTCAAGCTAATGGAAATTAATACCTCATGTAAACATTATCTAGGAAAGAATAAAGAGCATCACTAATGATGATTATATGGATAAGTATAAAAGACAAAAGTTTTAAAGAACTTTTCCACTTATTTAAGGAAAAATTGGTATGCAAAGCAAAGAATAATATCTTATGGAAGTTTTAACTCATATAGAGATGGAATGAAAAACATTGCATAAAGAACAGGAAGGGTAAATGGGAGTATACTTTTGTAATGTTTTACGTTATACATAAAGTTGTATTGCCACTCCCACTGTTTCACTTGACCAGCCTTTAAAAAAACCAAAAAAGTTGTATTGTATTAATTCACAGATGTATGTGTTAATTTGAGAATATACAATAAAATCTTAGAGAAGTAATTTAAAATAGTAAACATAGAGATATAGCTAAAAGTAAAACCATTATTGAAAATAATATAAAACTTTTAAAAAGAAATAAATAACAGAATGGGTTCCAACTCTATTATTTATTTCTTTTTAAAAGTTTTATATTATTTTCAATAATGGTTTTGGAACCCATTCTATTAAGCGAAGTATCCCAAGAATGGAAAAATAAGCACCACATGTACTCACCAGAAAATTGGTTTCCCTGATCAACACCTGGGTGCACATTTAGGAATGACACCAATTGGGTATCGGACAGAGGT
>CM052441.1:72866414-72897900 GCA_028533085.1 Varecia variegata
ATAAACTCACAGGTTAAAAGCAAAAAATGGAAGAAGATATTTTAAGGAAACCCTGATACAAAAAAAGTATGAAATGATATATTCAAATAAAAAGTAGACTTTAAGAAAAAGATTCTGGATACCAGAGTACTAGAAACTTTTTCAAATAAAAAAGAGTTTCAGTTCATCAGGAAGACATAAAATATTAAGTATAAATATACATATAACACAGCTTCAAAATTGACAGAACTAAAGATCAAAATGGACAAATCCATAATTATAGTTAGATATTTTAATACACCTCTCTCTGTAATTGATAGAAGTAGACAGAATCTTGGTAAGAGTATGGAAGAGTATGGAAGAGTATGCAAGACTCTTAATCCACTTAACTGACCTTTTTAAAATACTTCAACTAACAACAGCAGAATAAAAATTATTAATATTTACAATTGAACATCAAAGAGAAACTTAGCCACTTCACAGAAGAAGATAGAGGGATAGTTATGATCATATGAAAAAATATAAAGTATCTTTAGTCATTAGGAAAATTAAAAATTAAAAACAACTACACACTAGAATTTTTAAGTTAAAAAAGTTTACAAGCAAGAATTGATGATATTGTGGAGCAATTGAAACACTGAAACCTTTTGTAAGAATGTAAAACAGTATATTAGCTTTGGAAAATTATTTAACAATTTCTTATAAAATTAAACATACACTAAATCTTTAGTTAACATTGTTATGTTCTTTGAAACTGCGACTTTAAGCAAAATAATGTATAGAAGGCTCTCCAACAATGACTTTTCATTGTTCCCATATAACATTGATGGGGAAAAAAAAAAAGTTTCATTATGAATTATGCCTAATGCCTAGGATCACTTGAGCCCAGGAGTTCGAGGTTGCAGTGAGCTATTATGAGGCCACTACATTCCAGTCTGATGTCAGAGTGAGACCCTGTCTCAAAAAATACACATAAAAAATTAAAATAAAAGCAGAAAAAGATTCTCCTCTGTGGGGTAATGCATATGGAGGGCGTAGCACATTAACTGGAAAGGGATATGAGGACAGTTTCTGAGTAATGGAAATACATGTCTTGATTTGTATGGTGGTTTTCTGGATACATATCATAGTCAAACTCATTCAAATCGACACTCCAGATCTTTGTAATTTTTATCATAATTTCCATCTCAAAATATTAGTTTAAGAAAAGACAACATTCCTTTGACTTCTTTACATTCTTCTGTTTTAAAATGATGTACTATTGAAATACATTATGGTTATGAGCACAAAGAAGAAATGCTCAATGATAGTCCATTGTATTTCTTACATCAATAAAGAAATGCAATCTATGTGAATGTAATAGAATCTAATCTTCATCTTCTCTCAGGAATGATTTCTAAGAAACTATAATATTGCTTTATATGTGTATATATATAGCCTTTCTAGAAAAAAAGTAATTAGAGAACTCATACCAATGTCCCTATGCAATAAATAAGATCACAAAAGTTCACATTATTAAAGTACAATTGGTTTATTTGCATAAATATTTCTCTAATAGGACAACTAGCAATAATTTGTTTTTACATAGAAGTTATTTACAAAGCTCACAAATATATCCCACTAAACCCAAATTGAATATTCTCCCAGCTCAACCTCTTTTAGCTGGATCTCCCAAATTTCCATGCATACTTTAATATGCATTTCCAATTTTGATCATTTCAAAGGGATTAGCTGCATTAGGAAAAAAAATTGATTTTACAAATAAATTGAGGAGAATACTTTCATTTTGGGGATTAAATTAATCTACAGATTGAAGCCACAGTTTAGAAACACTTCAGATAATTTCTCATCAAATTACCTTGATTCAGGAACAGCTATAAGAGAGGACCATACTAGTAGAGTGATTCATGGGATTAATACTTTAGCAAAATGTCCTTCCATGTGAGTATGAGTTCAGATTTAGGGAAACTTTTCTATTTAAGAACCGGAAATTTTATTTCACATAGACTTGTCAAGCTAAATGAATTAAAGTGGAAAATTATTGCAGAAACTTTGGAATTAAAGTGATTACACATTTTAAACATTTTTTTCTTAGTCTTTAAAGAAAATAAACATTTAAAATTATTTTTTGCTCTTTTCTGTAATAAACTTATTATATGGTGAGTATAATGTGATCATGCTTTCCAATTTTATGTAGGGAACTATGGCTTGCATAGTACTACTTTCTGTGTACATGTCTTATTGGGAAATCATTATGCATGTTTTAAAAAACAATATAATAGGATGTTAGAAATTTTGGAAAGCTAAAAAATAAGAAAGAAAGAAAAAACGATCAATCCACAATCCTACAAATTTTACCCAACAAATGCTAACTTTATGTGTTTGTATATGCATGTGTACATGTTCTCCTCCAGTTGTTTTCAGTGTATACTAAGTGCTTACTTGAAATCAACAAAAAAATTAGCACCTATATTCTCACACTGCTTTTATAATGATTTTTTTAATAGATTTAAAATACTCCCTTTTTGAGACTATGCATGTGTAGGGGTAAGGAGTATCTTTGAACCTTCCCTTCAATTTTCTGTGAACATAAATCTGCTCTAAAACATTGTCTTTAGAAAAAAAACCTCCATTTTAATAATACAATAATTTAATGACTACCAAGTCATTAGCCTTTGCTAACTTAGTTACCAGAATCTTAATATTGTATTATTTACAATGTTAAAATTTTTTGTGTATTTAATGAATTGAAATAAATTTTCACTTATTAACATTTGCCCTTTAAAATATATTTGTGTGTTTGTTTGTGTGTGTGTGTGTGTGTGTGTATACATATATATATATATATTTTTAAACACAAAGTCTCACTATGTTGTCTTACAAAATTATCAGCAAAGAATGGCAGGTGAGTTAGAGGAAGTAGGCCCATCAATGAGCTCCACAGGACTCTGGATTTTTTTAATTGCTGAATTATTTAAGTTCCTGACTATTCCATCTGTAGGGCAAATGTGTAGGTCAGCTTAGGCTAAGCTATATTCTGCTCACAAACAACTGCTGCTTTGCTCATGTTTCACCTCTTCACAGATTGGCTGTAGCTTTGCCTTATCTTTTTTCTTGAATGTCACACACAGTAGCAGCAACTGTATCTGAAACATGACAGACTGGTGACACAAGAAAAGGAAGGATGGTGTTCTTTTTGGTAGTTCCTCATATTTGACTTCAAAAGTAACAAATGGCATTTTCACTTGTAGTTTTCGACCAACGAAAGTCACAAAATCAAGTAGGATGCTATTAGGATAGAAATTGATAACAGTGCAAGAGAGTGAGGCAGAGAACAATTGGAAAAAAGGTAATATAGTTCATTACATAGACTTTGAAGGCTTATTCTGTCACTTAATCAAGTAACCATGTGACTTATGAAAGCTATTTAGCCTTTCTGATCCTCAGCTTCCTTAATAGTAATAATGAGTAGATAAAAATCTATAAAAATTAATCAAACAATATTAAGACTCTATATTAAGTGCCAAATAGTTATATTTGATCCTTCTTTTCTACTTATGGAAAACTTAAGCAGTGATGGTAATAAATATATACACTAATATCTTTAATTTTTTATTTTTTCAGTCTTATTTCTAAAACTTCCAAAACAATAGTAAAATCGAGTTCTACAAAGAGAATGACAAGCAATTTAGTTTTATCAATGAGACAATTTTTAATCTTTGTACTTCTTTGTATAGCTCCCAAAATTCTTTCCTTTTCTTATAATTTCATAGGCATGTAAAGGTAATTTGATTTAGAATTTTTGTAAATATTTCTACATATTTTTAGTATTCATTTTATAAATATAAAATTCTCATAAGTAACTTAAATCTTTAATTTTGTTATTTATGCTTGTTTCTCAGTTCATTATTAGTGGAAATTGAGAAGAGTCAGTCACTCTCAGGAGTGTAAGGATCTTTTGTTCTATTGAAGGTTTCTCTAAATCAGTTTCTTTAATCTTGTCTGCAGCTTTTGTTTGACAATGTGAATCATCACTATGACTCTCTTCTGAATATTTCCACATCTTTTTAAACCTCGAAAGCAATGACATGACATAATACTCTAGTACGTGTTTGCCCTAAGCCATGTCTTGGAACTTAAATTATCTTGGTCATAATATGCACCTAAATCAAAAAGTTATAGAATAAAAATGTGATAGAAATGAGAGTAAATAGAATAAATTAGCAACTATCAGAATTATTCTATGGGCATAGGTTATTCCTTGAAGATATGTACATATAGAAAAAGAACACAAAAATTTATAAAAAAGAAGACTGTTACCCATCGCTATGATTACACCTTCCTCTGAATATATCACCAAAAATATGACTGTCCTGTTGGTTAGAGAATATAATAATGATAGGATGTTTCTTTTGTATCTTCCCATAATCCACATAAATACTGGAATAAGAATCAACTTGACAAGATGAGTAGATGACTTTCTTTTTAGTTGTTTTACTTCATTGTTATTTATCTTTTCTGAATGGCAATTTTGAAAAATAATTAACAATGTGGGCTTCAAATATCAGTTTTCTTGTCAAAATGTAAATTGTGCAACCTCCGGATATCTGACTGTCACCAATTTTTTAAATATTCCTCCTATTAAAAGATGCAGACAATTTGTACTGTTTTCAAATGGATTGTTAAAAGTAATAAATAAGCTAATTATAAGGAGCAGTGTTTCATAGAGAGGAAAAAAAAAATAATAAATGTTACCCTGCCATTATCAAATGAACCCTGACTATGAGAATTATGAAAAGAAAGATGTATCTCTTCTGGTTTTTATTTTCCTTAATTTGTAAATCGGTGTTATGCTTGAAATGAATGTATATTGTCAGAATAAAATTTCCACAGAACTTAAGGAATCCAGTTCAAGGTTACATACTTACATCCCAGAAAGGTTGCATGTATTTTATAATTTCTCGTGGTAACTGGCATTGAGAGGCTGTGTGAATTTTGGATTTTCAATTATAAATATTTCCTTTATTAAAGTCATCACTCTTCTACAAAATGTTACAAAAGCCAGGTCCATGAAATCCTAAACCCAGAAGGCTTGGGTAGTGTTCATATTATTTCTACTTTCTGATGAACTAATGCAGGCTTTTAATTTGAAAAGTTCTACTATAAATAGCATTGTTTATTTTAACATTTATTAAAGAACTATTTATATCCATTTATAGGTAATATCTTCTCCATAATTAATTCATATTATAGAGCTGGTTTTAATGAAACTTTTGTATCTACACAGTGAAAAATATTGCTAAACAGGCATAGATATGGAAATGTAGTACTGTATTCTATTATTCATCTAGGAACAGTATTTCTATGCCTAAAATTTAGAACTGCCAAAAATATCTTTTATACATTCATAAGTTTCTACAAAAAACATAATAGTTGCCTAATTAGGGAATCTCTCCTAACTTCATAAAACTCAAAGGATAAAAATGTTTGGATTTTTGGTGAATGATTTACCCACTAGAGCATGGACACATTCCACTGTTGTATAACTAACAGTGGAATAAAAGAAAAATGGATTACACCATTGATTTTTATTCAAATAAGTAAATCTCTAGTAATTCTTGAAAATGCTAATCAGAGTTATAATTAATTAAAACATCATTTCCATAATTTTAGAAACGAGTATGATTTTAGCTGTCAAAGAAATGTGTTGGATATTTACTTTTCTATTTAAGAATCAGCAGTACTAATATCTGAGAAAATTTATTTTTATAAACACATAATTTTTTTCTTTATATATAGAAGATAATTATCTTCTCATCATTTCCTCACTCTTACTTGTGACAGAGTGATACAGTGGCATTTCCTGAATGCATAATGCTGGGAAGATGATGCCACCTATTGCTCTGTTTCTCAAGCATAAGACTTTGTCTGTTTATGGTGATTTATACATGTTCTATGGCAATTTAGGTTTTCTTTACCAGGCTCTTTACTTTTTCCAACGTCCTTGTAAGCAGATCTTTAATGTCCATATTTCTACAAACAGTCTATTCAAAATAATGTAAGCATTTTCGATCATGTTTTCAAAATTCTTCTCAGCTCTGCCCACTGCTCAATTCCAAAGCCATTTACACCCATTTTAGGTATATATTACAACAGGACCTCACTCCTGGCAACAAAATCTTCATAGTCTACTATTGCTGTTACAAATTACCACCAATTAAAGTTTAAAAAATGAATGATTACTTATTACTTAACAGTTTTATAGGTCAGAATTCCAGGCTTCTGAGATGGTTTTTCTGCTTTTGACCACACAAAGCCAAAAATTAATATGTCCACTGGCTTGGGAGATTATCTAAAGACTCTGAAGAGGAATATTCTTCCAGGCTCATTCTGGTTGTTGAAATTTAGTTTGTTTGTCATACCTTCCTTGTGGCATTCTACCTCTTCAAGCCAAATAAATAAATAAATAAATAAGTAGAATCCTTCTTGTGCTCTGAATTTCTGATTTTTTTCTTCTGCTTTCCTCTTACTCTTAAACAGCTCATGTAATTAGATCAAGCACATATCTTAAGTTCAACTGATTTGGGAATTTAATTTCAACTGCAAAGTAACTTTATAGCAATTCAATACCTTTGCCAGTTTTTGTAGCAACTATTTTCTGACACTCTGTGGGTTTACTTTTCATCTTCTTGATAGAGTATTGGAGGAAGTGAAATACCTAATTTTAACACAGTACAATTTATCAATCATTTCCTTTATACCAGTGAGTTTTGGTCCTGTTGGAAGATATATTCCCGTACTATAAACTTGTGAAGGTATTTGCCTGTGTTACTGTTTTAAACAGCAAACTGTTTCACATTTAGACCTTCCATTCCCTGGAATTGATTCCTGCATTTTGTATAACCCCAGTCACATTTCATTGTTTTTTGTATGGATAATCAATTGACATACCATCATCTTTTGATAGTAGTAGTATTTTGAAGATTCTTTCATCTATAATCAAAAGAGATAGTGATAGGTATAAGGGTATGACTAATTTCATTGAATGAGTTAAGAAATGTTCCCTTATCTTCTATTTTTTGCAAGAGTTTGTAAACAACTATTGCTAAGTTTTCCTTAAATATTTGGTAGAATTCACCAGTGAAGCCATTACAATTTTTATTTTGGGAAGTTTTTGATCATTAATTCAATCTCTTTACTTGCTATGAGTCTAGTCAACATTAATATGTGTTCTTGAATCTTGAGTCTTGGTAGCAGGTGTCTTTCTAGAAGTCTGTCAATTTTATCTAGGTTATACAATTTGTTCACATGCAATTAGTTGTTCATAGTAGATGCTTTTATTCTTTCTTTTTTTCTGTAATGGAAGAAGTGATTCCATTTCTTTCATTTTTCATTTTTCTAAGTTGTCATCTTTCTTTGTTCTTTATCAGTGTAGACAAAGATATGTCAATTTTGCTTATCTTTCAAAACACCAACTTTTGATTTGATTGATTTCTTTATTGTTTTTTCTATTACCCATTTTATTATTTCCCATATTCATCTTTAATATTTTCTTTCTTCTGCTGTGTTGGATCTATACTACTCTTGTGCCACCCTAGGGTAGGGTCTCTCAATTTTCCTCCTTATTTGCCAACGTTAGTTTACTTTTCAGAGTCTTCGTGTATTATAGTTGCTTTTCATATTTTATCCAGATTTGTAGTTGGAATCAACAGGGAAGGTACACTGTAGTGATCTCACTATGTCTCTTGACTGATAACAGAATTCCTCTGTGTTTGTTTTTAATTGAGCCTAGAATGTATATTATTATCAGTCCTTCCTATGAAAGAATTTCTATCATATTTTTCTCAACTCAAAATATGGGTAGATACATGATTTTAAAGCAGATAGTTTGTGGTTAGCAGATTTTTTAAAAGGCTATATTTTCATGTAATAGAATATCACATTTCCTAGCAGTATAAATTCTATGAGTGCTCTATTATCCTTAGATCTAGTGTTATTGATTTTTCTGGGTAGGGATCTTAAAACCTATCATTCTTCTGCAATTTCAGGAACTGGTTTCAAGCAGACCATAAAAGCAACTTAATTTAAGGGGTCAATTTGAGAGTTGAATTTGAGAACAATTTAGGGATGAAAAGAAACTACAGTGGGTATTTTCAATTGACAAACGATATTCACTATTTTTTTTTTTAAAGCATAAATTCCAAGAGAATGGTTAACATAAAATGGCAGATGGTAAAAAATGTGCTGATTTGCCAGCTCTCACAGCCTGTAATTAAGGAACAAATTTTGGGTTGCCATAGTTCCTCTAATCTGGTGAATGCCACATTCTTCTTTTTTCCACTTTTGGTAATCTTTATTAGGAATTAAAGGTGGCAGAAGCTATGAAACAAGAGACCAAAGTGAAAGTAGTTATACTCAAATCTGAGGAACCATTCTAGCCAACCCCGGAAAAATGTTGTGATCTGTCCAATGTCAACAATTAGAGTAATTAAGCAATAGATTTATATTTTATATTGCACACAAATACAAAGATTTATATTTTATACCACCACACACAAAAGAAAGCAAAGTAAAAAGGCAAGCCTGACACTATGATAAATCATTTGTAACACATATATCTGAAAATATCATTATATCCAGAACACAAAAAAACTGTTACAAGCATAATACCTAATAAAAGGTGGAGAAGTAACTTGAACCAGCAAAATCAAAAGAAATGATCCAAATGGCATATTAAACACAGAGAGAAACCATCAACATCATTAATTATTTGGGAAATGAAAATGGAAATAAAAATCAGATTTTAATATATATAAACCAAAATGGCTAAAACTAAAATGACTAATAACAGGTTTGTGCAAGATATGGAAAACTTGAATTATCAAGCATTGCCTGTAGGGGTAAAAATTGCCTATCCAATTTGGGAATCTCTTTGGTAGTTTCTAATTAATTTAAATATATACTTGTCCAAATTGCTTGTACTATAAGTGTCTTGGATTTCATTATCATTTTATATTTCAAAATATTTTGGAATATTTTCATATACACAATGAGATATCTTCAGATGGGACCAAAGTCTAAACATGAAATTCACTTATGTTTCTTGTCTGCCTTTTACACATAGCCTGAAGCTAATTATATACAATGTTTTAAATAATTTTGTGCATGAAACGAAGTTTGTGTACATAGAACCATCAAGAAGCAAAGGTGTCACAACCTCAGCTACCCATGTGTACGATCTCTGTTTGGCATCACCATCATTCCTGACTCTGAATGTATATACTACTGATAAGCAATCATTTTGTTATACTTATTTACACATAAGTAGTTAACAGTAAAAAACATGACATACCATTAACACCTGTACAGGTTGAGCATTCCTAATCTGAAAATTCCAAATTCGAATTGTCATGTATGGAATTTTACACTTGTGGTGTTATGTTGCTGCTCAAAAAGTTTTGGACTTGAGTTTTTTTTGGATTAGGATGCTCAATTTGTGTGACTATAACCTATCAATTCCTATACTAGGTATTTACACAAGAAAAATGAAAATATGTGCCTACAAAAAGACACACAAAAGATGTATACAGCAGCTTTATTCCTAATATCCAAAAACTAGAATAAGTCTATATATACATCCACAGAACACTGAGAACAAATGTAGTCCATCCGTACAATAGAATACTAAATAAAAAACTACTGTTTTTTTTTTTTTTTTTTTTTTTTGAGACAGAGTCTCACTCTTTTTGCCCTGGCTAGATTGCCGTGGCATCAGCCTAGCTCACAGCAACCTTAAACTCCTGGGCTTAAGCAATCCTCCTGCCTCAGCCTCCCGAGTAGCTGGGACTACAAGCATGTGCCACCATGCCTGGCTAATTTTTTTTCTATATATATTTTTAGCTGTCCAAATCATTTCTTTCTATTTTTAGTAGAGACGGGGGTCTCGCTCTTGCTCAGGCTGGTCTCGAACTCCTGACCTCGAGCTATCCGTCCGCCTTGGCCTCCCAGAGTGCTAGGATTACAGGCGTGAGCCACCGCCTGGCCAAAAAAACTACTGTTAATTAAAAGAATATACTTTCACCACATGTTGAGAGAGTGAGGACAGGCAAAAAAGAGCATATGCTATATAATTCCATTTATATGATGTTTGATTACTGGTGATTTTAATCTAACATGATATAAATCAGAAAAAAAATCAACATAATATTTAATTACCTCAATAGAGAATCTAAAAAAAAAACAAAAAAAATTTGAAAAACAAATTGAGGGGGCAGGAGGTTGGGAAGGTTTTGATTAAATAATACAAAATTTCAGTTAGACAGGAGAAAAAAATTCAAGAGACCTATTGTACAACATAGTGCCTATAGTTAATAAAAATGTATGGTATATTTGAAAATTAATGACAGTAGATTTTAGGTGTTCTCACCGTAAAAAAGTATGTCAATTAGATTTATTTAGCCATTCAACAATGTATGCATATTTCAAAATATTGTCTTGTACACCATAAATATGTACAATTTTACTAGTCAGTTAAAAAACTTATTAATTAAAATTATAGATAATAAATTTAAAAACATACAATCGTGACAAACATGTCAGCAATCTAAATATAAAATGGACATTTTTGAATCTCATAAAGAACATCCTACACCTGATATTATTTTTTTAAGAGATATTTTCTCACTGCATGGCCCAGGCTGCTCTCAAACTCCTGAACTCCAGGGATCCTCCTGCCTCAGAATCACAAGTAGCTGCAACTACATGTGCACACAACTGTGCCTGCCCCTGAAATTATTCTCAATGATTAAATATGGAATGCTTTACTCCAAAGATTAGTAATTAGGCAAGAATTTCTGCTCTCATCATTTCTATTTACTTTTACTGAAGGGCCTAATCACTATAATAGGATAATAAAAAAATAAGAGACATACAGATTGGGAGGTAAAAGAAGTAATACTGTATTTACTTACAGATTACATGATTATGTATGTAGAAAAATGTAACACATCTACAAAAATATTTTTGAATGAATATGTAAGTTAGGCAATTTTTCAGGATATAAGGTCAACATAAAAAAATTAATTGTGGCGGTATATTGACAACTAATGAGTGTGGTGCGCACTCTCTGGGGGATGGACACACTTGAAGCTCTGACTCAGGTGAGGCAAAGACAATGTATGTAACCTGAGGATTTATAGCCCCGTAATATGCTGAAATTAAAAATAAATAAATAAATTTAAACATTTTTTTTTCAAAGTAATAGCTGCAATCTACAGTCAGCAATGTCCCTCTATTGGTATGAAATTTCTTTGAAATAAAATAATGATTTAAATAAAATAAAAGTTATTGATCCAAAGATTTATACTCAAAAATTTTGCATTTGACAGATAAATTGCTATGAAAGACAATCAAAAACTAAAGAAAAATTTAAGCTAACTCTATTTAATGGCAATTACTGACAAGTAGATTGCCAAGGTTATGAAGTTACACTATTTCATATGTTTTATAGAAGTAGCCAGCAATTACTTCAGATCCTTATGTTTGAATAAGCACAGATAGAGTGATACAATCACAGGGATAAAATACTTAGTTTAAAACCTTATTTTGCTATGAAAAACAATTATTAAATACTTTATTTCTAAATATTCTCAATATGCTAAATTTTAATCTCATAAAGCATGATTTTACTTCACTTATATGTATTACTACATTAAAATCATGACTGAGCTTGTTTGTGGTGTGAAATGTAAATAAGACATAAATTTAAATATGCTTATGAAAGAATACTTTTAATAATGGGCACTTACGATCAATAACTTAAGCAAACCTCTTAGGTAGGCAAACATATGTTAGTTTTTTGTTTGTTTTTTTTTTATCTTAAAGTGTAAACTCAGAACACTTTGTAATTTGTAGCATTATCAATGATCTATTCATTTAATCTTAAAAATTAAATGGAAAAAATCATTCTAGTTGCCATTCTCATTTTCCTAATTTCCTGTTTCAGGTCAATACTGTTGGGCCACTGGGCCTGTCTAGATTGCAGTTCACCATTCCTCATATTCAATACCACTTTTCCAAATGTATTAGAAGAGTTATTATATTTTCTAATTAACCAATTACAGGAAAGGTATTATAAATTAATTTCATTAACACATTCAGCTCTAACATACATGCACAAATGTATATCCCTGCCTTGAAACTAACCTAGAAAACATTTTTTCAAGGCAAAAAGGAATTATTTTGAAGCTTAAAAATAATACTTGTCATGACTTAGTTGTTTTTGTTTTTTGCTTATATCTTTTTGCCATTTCTCTTTAGTTCATAATAGATTCTAATGCAACAAAACAAATGTTATACTTACTACTGGTTTATGGTGAGGAAATTCATATCCTTGGCTATGAGAAAAAAAGGAAACTGTATATAATGTCACAGACACTTCTCAAATTTTGATAACCTAATATTGATTAATTTCATTCTGGAATTATTGAAGTTAAACATTATCTGTTTTTGAAAATATGAACAATAAAATATTTAATATTCACCATCATGCTAGATTTGAAGATATTGTTAAAGTTAAAATATAAAAAACAATTTACATAAAATAAAATAAATTATTCCATTATAAAAATTGTGTTCAAGTCAGGTTTTTGTCCTTTCATGTATGGTTGATATAAATATCTTGCCAAACTAAGCTCCTGAGACCCCACTCACTTCATATAGATTGAGAGTATCTCAACTGCCACCAACACACAGAGCAGCTTTTGGGTGGGCATATGGCCTAGTCTTAGACAATACAGTGAATCTACACAGTGAATCTACACAGTGAATCAGAGAGATTGATTCTAGGAAGAGTAAATGACCCAATACGTTTAAGTGACTTTTTCTTGAAACTACTGGGAAGATGTAATTCTATTTTTCTGAGTGAAGTGGTAGAATGTTAATATAGGGTTAATGGGGGTCACCATATAAAAATAACCTGTATGAGAATAAAGCCAATATAGAGATGAAGACAGAAACTGTCCTAATTACATATTACATTTCCTGGATTGAGCCAGGCCTGAAGTTAAATTTTATTCTTGGGCTTTTAATTTGCATTAGCCATTGAATTAGTCTTATTTTTGGATCAGTGTGAGTTTAGTTGTTATAATTTATAATTACTAAGTCCTTATGAGTTCTGCACTTACAGATGTTAAAGAGGCAGTTGAATGATTGATGACAAAGCATTAGAGATAACAAATTATCCCAAATTTCTATATAATATCTATTAAAATCTATTTCCCAAGGCATTTGACATTGGTTGGATTTTTTCAGATTCCACATATAATTTAACTTAGTAAAAAGAAATAATTGTGATTCTCTTCACTATTCATTCTAAGCTTTTCCAACATTGTCTTTAAATAGAACAGCTAAATCAATATTACTAAAATCACTTTTGGTAATATTATACAATGCATTATTACTTAAAAGAATCTAATATATTTTAATTTTAATTAAATTAAATAATTCAACTTTAATAGATACTTAGCAAAAGGAGACAATATTTTATTCAAATATTTACTCCTATTACATATCATATACATAATTGAAACAGTTGTAAGGCCAGAGGAAGTGAATATCACTGTAATTTCAGACAATAAAATGATTTCAAAGTTAATACTGGCAAAATAAATGTTATTCTCCTATAAATCTGCCTCTTATTTTCTATACAAAACTAACAATGGACATGAAATTTGTTTGAAGAAAAAAATCTTCCAACAATTTATTATTTACAATTAACTTAAAATTTATAAAGACTCAACTTATCGAAATGGATATAGTGAAAGCAATATTTAAAGCATTGAATATGGCATAAAATATCTCACAACATATGAACTATCAATAAAATGACTACCAAGAAAATAAACCATTTAGGAAATATAGTTAATTTCTGCATGATTTTTTATCCATGATCATTACTCAACTTGTTAATTATAAATTGACAACAAAAGTGAAATTCTTTCCAAATTTTAACTATGTTCTAGCTAATTAAATTTAATGAGTTGAAAACTAATGTATTAATTACATTAATGTATTTGTACATTAATGCATTAATATAAAATTTATATAGAAATATTATTAAAGATACATGTACACAGAGAAAATGTAACATTGAGAGAAATGTTCACTCTTAAAATGTTAAAATTGCTCTAAAAGTTAAATACTGTCACATCTTCTTCCAATTTATTGAGATGTAAATGTGTAGACTTTTTTCATAAATATATTTATACACATTCATAACTTAGGCTGAAAATTTTATTGAGTCACTCTGACATGCACTCCTCATCTTCTTTTCTCTCTCTTATTTTTACTTCCACTAGAATGTTTTCTGCCAATTAGTATTTCAACTGTTTTATCTAGAATGAAATATGCTTATCTTTATTAGGCTCTCTCAGTTAACTACTTTACTAAGATTGATTTTCTTCAAACTTTGTCAACCATCTTTTTCATTATATCATTTCATTGCTTAACATTTGCTGGTTTTCTAGGATCCTAAAAAATACTCAAACCTTAGCTTTGGAATTTATGACTTTTTTTGTACCCTATCTTCAGACAGTATTCCTAATATTATGTCTACTGTTTTGCCAAACTGTCTTCTAATAAAACTTTTGTACATTTTATTTCATGGGTCCTGAATCACTCTGCAATGAATCCACGTTTCATAATTTGCAATGTTCTGACAAAGTGTACTCAATACTGACTTTACCAGTTCCTGTGTATTCTTGGATGTTTGTTAAAATCTTAATTTGATTAAGCATTTACCTGAACTATTAATAGAGATAATAAAGACATATTCCTCATAAGGTTTTTACAAAGGTTATATATATTATTAGGTAGTATGAATTTTCAAAGTAACAAAGCAACAAAATGGAATGCCCTCATTTTACAGATGGCAAAACTGAGGAAAAAATTATTTTAAAAATCTTACCTAGTCCATTTAGCTAGTAAGGGGTTATACCAGTCTTGTTCCAGGACCTGAGCTCTTAACCATCATGCAAACTGCCTCTCACTCTCTATGGTGGCTTTCAGTTAAGGGCTTAACACTTTGTAACTGCTCAGAACTTATCTGTTTTATTGTTATTATTATGTGAGGAATGACTGAGAGAATGAATGAGGTAATGTGATTAAATTTCTAATGTCTAAAGTGATTTATATCAAGTTTGAAAACATTTAAGTTAATCAAATGATTTTCAAAATGCTTATAACTTGTACTGACTACTTGTTTTATATACCCATTTTTTTCAATGAATATATAACTCTGTTTCATAAATTATTAAGAATGGAGACATATTTCAACTCTCTAAAAGCCTATATAAATGTAGAAATTAAGTTTATAAGTAGATTTTTTTTTAGTATTGCTATTGACGAAAATAAATACTATTATAATTGGAGTGACTTGGAGACTCATGGTAAATGTTAAACATTTATAACTATATTTGGAATATTTTCCAATTTTATAAATTTCACATAGACTAATGCTTCTGCTTTCCCTGTAGAAAAGTATATTGCAACGAAAATTAGGATTTCAGATTAACATCTAAAATCCGACCAAATATATAAATGGACAAAGGCAAGACTACATATAAAATTAGAACCCATACTCCCAACCTGAAGCAATTAGCCCAGGAAGCCAACATTTTGTCTCCAATAACCATTCCAGGAAGCCAACCTACTTTCTACAGTATCCAGTCTAGGAAGTCAGACTATTATCTTAAGCAGTCACTCAAGGAAGATAAACAATAACCCCAGAAAGATAGATAACAGCCCTGTAACAATCAGGCCTAAATGGCCAGGACTTGATTAATGCTTGCCAATAGGTTTTTTTGAGGGCCATGCCTGCTCCAGGAATAGGCTTGGTAATTGACATAAAGCTCTGAATTTTTAGTAGTACATTTTTCGTTCCAGGGTAACACTGCTCCTCTTTAAACCTCTCTCTGGCTTTAGTAACTTCCACTTTTCAGAAAACTATGTTAAGTGTCTTCCCTTTCGGATTGCAGATTGTTAGTTTCTGATTAAGTTCTTTGCTACATTATTCTCATTTTTTTTCTCATTTCTTCAATTCTTTGTCATACCAAGGTTACCTCTCCATCCTACTGAATTACCAAATGTAAATCTCAGGAATTTTATTGTTAATTATTGAGTAACTATGAATGAAGGAGGTAATTAATTAAAGATTATATATGAACATATTATTAAGGGAAGTAAAATTGATGCATTAATTGGAGAATCAATTCAGAGTACACTGATTTTTCATTTAAAACTTTTAATACTGGTTCTTCACTGTTGAGATGAAGAATATCTTTAGAATCTTCTTTGGATTTTGTTTGTTTGTTTGTTTGTTTGTTTTTCAGACAGGGTCTTGCTCTGTCGTCTGGACTAGAGTGCAGTGGCATCATCACAGCTTACTGCAACCTCAAACTTCTGGGCTCAAGTGAACCTCCTCCCTCAGCCTCCCAAGTAGCTGGTACTACAGCCACACACCACCATGACAGGCTCTTTTTTCTATTTTTTGTAGAGACAGGGGTCTCACTCTTGCCCAGGCTGATCTTAACTCCTGACCTCATGCAATCCTCCCACTGTGGCCTCCTAGAGTGCTGGCAGATTTTTATTTCTAACATTCAACTTCTCTCCTTTCTTTTTATTATTTTCTTTTATTCTCTTCACTATGTCATCATGTATAACCCTATTTCTCCTATTCATGTACCAAAATATGTGATACTCTTGGGAGGAGGGATCAGAATTTGTTTTTCTTTTTAACTATTTAAATTTATTTTTTTAAAACTTTTTAAAGATTGAGAATCACTATGTTTCCCAGGCTGGTCTCAAACTCCTGGACTCATGTGATCCTCCTGCCTCAGCCTTTTGAATTGCTGGGATTACAGGTGTGAGTTGCTGCACCAGGCTCAATGGAAGGAATTTGTTAGGGAATATAAACGTTGCATATGATTCTGATTTCCTTCATAAAGGCTTGATTTAGACAAATAATAAATTAATTCATTGCAAAATCCACAACTTTCTCATTTCTGATCATAAATATGTGAAAAGGAGGCTAATAATTCCCCTAGAATTATTTCAATGCATTCAAACCAATCATATCATATTTTCATATCATTACCCAGGGAGAAGTGTAGTCCTGCCCAGGCATACTGAAAGAGAATCTGTAGATGACTTGCAGTACACCTGTTAGGGAAAACCACTCTAATCATTCCCTGCGTGGTAGATGGTGGAGGATCTGTTGTAACCTTGGACTTCTCATAACATTCCCCCTGCTGTTAAAGTAACAGAAAATCTTTAATTTCAATCTATTAAAAATTGTGTTTTTCTCTTCTGAGAAAAGAGCAAATATCAAATAGCTCAGTGCCATTTCCTGATAGTCCCAATGTGCACTTTATGGTTTCAGTTAAGCACACTTTTTGTGAGCTTTGTTTGTGCTTGTAAATTGGTTAGTGTGTTCAGTGATAGTTTTCATCCTCAAAAAATAATTGAATTTTTATTCTCTGTGGAAATATTTGGCCTGCAGGCTACTTTCTTTATTTCAGGTAAGCAAAATATAGACTCTGATGATTATAAAAACAAAACAATACTTGAAAATATGTTTAGTTTCATTCAAAATCTCCTGATTTGAAATCTAAGCAGTGTCATTGCTATGCTTTCCTTAATATATATTTCAGTGAACATAAAGACAGCTATGTTAAGATTTGGTTTCTAAGCACTTTCAATACATTTGCAGATAAACTATTGCAACATGTATTAATTTCAACAGTTCATATAATGTACAATAAACATTATTAGCTAATTTCAGTAGGACTAATAAGTCAAGAAATGGAATACAGTCCATGCTAATAATTATTTGATATAAAAATGATTTTATATGATATAATTATTTATCTACTTTTTTAGAATCTGGGTATTCTTATGGCTTAAATTTTATAGATAATTGTCACTTAATAGTTTTTTTTATTCGTATATTCAAGTGAAATAGATCATAGACACATTCAACACACTGAATTTCAGAAAACTTAACATCAAAATTCTGTGTTTACAAAATCATAATGGCCTTTACTGCCCAGATGCACACCCAATTTAATCAGGCTTATTAAAAATCTATAATAAAATATTTTGTTAGTGATATGCTAAATCTGTCATTGTTTAGAAGTTTGTATAAAAAATATAATTGAACTTTGCATCAATTAGTGTATCCAGGAATACACCAAAACAACATTAAGCAGTGATAATGGCCTATTTTTTTTCAGTTTTTGCACAACAAAGACAAATTTAAAATACGCATATACTGCACTGCATGGTGACCATAGTTAATAGTAATGTATTGTGTATTTTAAAATTACTAAAATAATGAATTTTTAGCATCCTCACCACAAAAAAAATATAAGTTGCTGAGGTGACAATTATGTTAACGAGCTTGACTGAATTTTTCTACAATGCAGAGATCAAAACATTATTTTTACCCCATAAACATACACAATTATTATTTGTAAATTAAAAATAAATTAATAAAAATATATACACATTTATATCTTCACTTAATTTTCCACATAATATAAAATATTTAAGTATGATTTTCTTAGAGTTTTAATTTCAATATTATAAAATAATTATCCTTGCCTCCTTCAGTATTTATCAAGTTATAGGAATATATTTGTTAGACTTTGATATATAGCTGCAATTTGAGACAACTTGCTTCTGAGATACAGATTTAAAGATAATGTTTTATTCAGGCTCGTAGTCTACTGGGTGATGGATTGTGTGCTGATAGGATGAGATTAAATTGATATCATTTTAGCATGTTATACTTCATCTTACATTTGCTGAAGAAGTCAAACCTATTGGTCCTTGAAAAATATGTGAGACATTTACTGAGAGACATTTATATTGGCCAAACATATCAATTCAGTTACAAAACATGAGCTTTCTGACCCTCATATAACATATGGAAAGATTAGTAACTTGTCTCATATTGGTTTCCATTATTTTGACTGATACACTGAACACAGCGTTCACTGTGTTTATATTTTTATCAGGCAAAATTCATATCCGTATTCCCAGCTTTCAAAATGTAACTAAAACAATACAAATAATTCAGTGCACGTGTAAAATATGAGCTGTATGTGTTCTTCAGATTTGAAAAAGTTGTATAGGTCCCTCTCTGTCTTTGGACAAAAATCTGTTAAATCAGAATTTAGATGGAAGAATGGTAGTGTAGGAAGGCCTCTTCAGATGTTTAAATTTGTTTGTTTCGGTCTGTGTTCTTTAGATTTGCCAAGTTTGAAAGGTAAAACAAGAGCAGCAGACCTTGTTCCTCACCACTGATGCAGCCTGGGAGAATGCAATCTTAACTTTGGGATAAGCACACAGGATATAATGGGGGGCTTTAATGCTTAAAAACACTTAAGAAATGAGTTATGAAATTAAATAGCTTTGCTTCCAAGTGAAAAAATGGACGTCTAGGATGAAAAATGAGGTACTAAATGTTACCACTTTTGTTAGGGTTAGACCTACAAGAAAAATCAATTTTCCTTGACTCCTAATATTATTAACATTAATACATCCAGCTGTTTTGTAAATTCTAAAGGCCATCCGGGATGTTTATCTTTTTAAATGATCAAAAACAGATTTCTATAAAGAAACAATATTATATACTTAAATTCAGATATTTTTTTTAAAATGTAATTTGGTTTGACACAAGAAATTCAGATATTTTTTTAAAAATGTAATTTGGTTTGACACAAGAAAACTAGAACAAAATATTCTTTTATTAGCTGCATAATTAATTACTATGTTTTTATTAACAGCCCTTGGGTACCAAGAACTTCCCTGTGTCATGAGTTACAATGACAAATAACAGAATCAAGACTTGGGCATCTTTAAAGGAGACAGGCCATAGATATATGTAGAAATATATAAAACATATCGTATGAGAAAAATGAAATTAAAAGGGTTATGGAGTGGAGAGCAATTGATAAGCAGCAAGTGTTTTAGATAGAATAAATTTGGGCATGGATCTAAAAGAGGAGAAAGAGCCAATTACTATATTTTTGAAGAAGCACTCTCTTTGTAGAGGCAGAAAATGCAAAAGAGATGAAGTGGAGATGAGCTTGGTGAGTTTCACCAGCAGCATAGTTAAAGCACAGTAAGCAAGAAAAGAGTACAAGTTCACTGGAGATGGGGTTGAGAAGTAGACAAGCATTCTAATATGCAGCACCATAGTGACTTTACAATTCATTCTAAATTTAATGAAATGGTATAAAATGCTTTCCTGAAAAGTGGTTGATATCATCAGTTTTAGATTTTAGAAAAATATAAGATGAGAGATGGTTACCGCAAACCATTCAGTGAGAGTTGTTGGTGTTCTGTAATAAAAGGATAGATAAATACATATGGACATAATTGAAATATTTTGAGGTAGCAGTAGTAAGAACTGTTGATGTATTTTGTAAATGTATGGCACTTCAGATACATTCATTACATATGTTAAGCTATGTCTCTCTTTGCTACTCAGGATATATTTTTAAAGCAAAAACAAACTTCTTGTCTAAGGCTTGAAAAATATTTGAGAAGTAATATCAAGCTAAAGTTACCTTGCTTATTTCTGACTTCAAGCATTAATTTTCATTAAATTATTTTGGTTTATGAATTATCTCATTTTTTTGAAACTTAGGTCATTGATTTTTTGGGGAGCCTTACAAAAAGAATGGATTAAAAAAAAACAGTCTGTTAAAACTTATTTTTTACTGAGTAGTTTTGAATATCTAGCAGACTTTATTAAGTTGGAGAAACAAAGATGGTTTCCATTAAATTAGTCTAAACAGCTTAAAATTTACTAAAAGCCCCAAATTTGTTTTAACCACTAAGCTGCCAGATATTTTTGTAGATAAATCACATAGTGCAGTTCCTTTCTTTATCTTTAAATCTTGTTCAAACTTTTTCTTCTTTTAACATTCCTTTTCCTATCCTGTTGTCCAAAATGCAATTATCCAGAGAACTACTAGTTTTTCTAATTTTATTGTGTGTTATCAGTTTACTTACTTCCAATGCCTCCACTGAATTCAGTTCCTGGTCCACTTCATATATTTAAAACTTATGGGAGAACTTAGATGAACAAAATGGCCATCTACTCCATGCCAATCATAAAGAACAGGCAAAGACCCTGAGGCTGATTTTAACAGGGTTAGACTTAACCCATAAATTAAGTAGTAAAATATAAAATCTTTAGAAATGGAAGTCTAAGACACAAAATTCATTTTGAAAAAAATGTTTTTTTTTCTTTAAATTTAGTATGTAAATTTAAGCAGTAAAATATAAAACATCAGAAAATACAAACTGCTTGTGTGTATGTGCATTTGTGTCCTTTATTTCATGGACAAAATTGTATGGAATATTGGGAATTGTAAAATGGATTGCTCCACCATTTCAATTAAAGGATATATTCACTGTGCAAGAAATAAATGGCTTCAGTGGAAATTTCTTTCACCTTCAGATATTTCACAATTCAAGAGATGGAGTTGGAGCCCATTCTACTAAGTATCACAAGAATGGAAAAACAAGCATCACGTGTACTCACCATCAAGTTGGTACTAATTGAGCAACATTTGTGTGCCCATATGAACGTAATGTTCAGTGGGGATCGGGCAGGTGGGAGAGGGGAAGAGGAGACGAGTAAATTTACACCTAATGAGTGCAGTACTCACGATCTGGGAGGGGCAAGCTTGTAGCTCTGACTTGGGCGGTGCAAATGCAATAGATATAACACAAACGTTTGTACCTCTGTAAAAATTTTGTAATAATAATAAAAAAAAAAGAACTAAGAAAGTTTGGCCAGGGGCCCTGGTTTTCCTCTACAGGCCCATTGTTACATTTTCAGTTTTCACAAGAGTATTTAAAAGAATACTTCTGCTTACCTTTTATTACATGAAATCTTTGCATTTTACAGGTAGAATATCTAGATGAGCACCGATAATTTGTTACTAGAATATTGAATTTACTATTGTGAGTACATTTCAAAAGCCAGCTGAGAAGAAATGAAGTTTCTGTACATATTCCCTGATCATCACCTGGGTGCACATTTGGGAATGACACCAATTGGGTATCGGACAGAGGTGGGGGGAGGGGATGGGTGTATACCTACATGATGAGTGTGATGTGCACTGTCTAGGGAATGGACACGCTTAAAGATTTGACTCGGGGGGATGGGGATGAGGGAGAGGATGGGTGTATACCTACATGATGAGTGCGATGTGCACTGTCTGGGGAATGGACACTCTTGAAGCTCAGACTCAGGGGGATGGGAGGGGCAAGGGCAATATATTTAACCAGAACTTTTGTACCCCCATAATAAGCTATAATAAATAAAAAAAAATAAAAATAAAAAAATAAAAAAATAAAAACTAAATCTCCGTCTGGAATAAATCAGATGATAGTGCCTTCATGTTGAACACCTTGAAACATTGCTGTGGCCTCAATCCTGGGAATAATTGCCCTCTTGAGCATCTTTTTTGTTGTCTTAAGAATTTTGTAAAATCTGTAATCAACAGTATTTCCCCCTTCACATTGGCTAACAGAAAACATAATTAAAATTTGTGCCCAATATAAAAGGTATAAAAGGCTTGAAAGTATGTATATGTATTAATGTAATCTTGATAAGTCTATCTTGCTTTCTTGAATTTTTTCTCATTGTTTTAAAACTATTTTTAAATTTATTTAATTTTAAATGAATTTCATTGTGGTTTAAGCTACCTTCAATCACATTTGTAATATGGAGAAGATAAATATAAAAGTAGCTTTTAATTATTTAAATATAATATATTTCACAGTTTCAAAATTTACAGTAGATGCTTCAAGAATTACAATTCTGGGTGAGTAAACTCAGAATTATGTCTAGTCTTTTAACATATGATCTTATTCAAATGTGAACATCTCCTTCATAACTATTGAGAATGCGCTATGAGTGTGGTGTGTATTTCAGGTGACTGCGTAGGGGTGTGTGTCTACTCTGAGTCATAGAGCCTGATTATCTTTTAAAAGAAAGAAAACCTAAAAGGGATGAAGAATTTGTGTACTCCCTACCCAACCTTTTTATTTACACAAACTAAAAAACAAAACAAAACAAAACAAAACTAATTCCTATATCAATCCAAACTCAAATGTATGAAGAACTGTATCTTCAACTACGTTGGGACAAACTCACTGAAGGGGGAAGAAGTAGCGTAGAAGTTGGAAGTATTAATAAAAGGGAAATAAAGGGTCTTTAGTGTTTCTGTCACTAGATTAAATTGAAACATCAAAGATATTATGTGGTGCTGTAGGGACTAAGTTTGTAATTTTTTTCACCTCAAATCAAACTGATATTTGGCAATATGTTTTTATTAATTGTAAATCCAGTTGATTTTGTGTTAGAATTTTCTTTAGTTGACTGGCTGTTTCCTTATTTGAAAAAAAAAGTCTTCCAGGGAGTTTAAAATTTCCTTATTTAACTAAAGGAAATTTTCAAGGAAAAGCAAAGTTTCCCAGAAGCCCAGTCTACTAAGTTATGAAGATATTTTTAAGTTATTCAATATTTAATTAATCAAGAGTGTCCTATATAATAATGAACGATGTCCTCAAACTTAAGACATACGTTACTTGCAATTCAGGAGGGATTTGAAAGAAACATGTTTAGTAGTTTCGATTCATATTAATCACATGGCTCCTAAAAATCCTCTGTTAAAGCAGGAAATAGTAGCCATGCTCATAGAAAGAATGCACCAAAGAGTAGTTCAAATTTCATAATATATATAATACATGTGAGGTTTTTTTCTAATCCAAATTTTGAATATTAGAGTAATATTTTAACTAAGTTCTGAAATTCAGTGTGTTAATCAGTTGATTTCACCTTCAAAATAGATTTTTAAGGTCTGTTGCCATTTTAAGTAAGTTAACTTAACTTACTGATGCAATTCTCCCCCAAGTTGGTAGAATAAGGAAAAACGTTGCCTTTCTTTTTCCTGTTTAGTAACTGATAGTAACTTTTACCTCAATTTTTGTAGAAAGAAATATGTCATGTCTCCTTAAACCTTGAAAATATCATTCTAAAAATTCTTCAACACTTTAATGTTTGAAGAAAAACTAAAGTTTTATTCATGGAATAGAGCTTTTATGCCATGCAGAGATATAAAATGTTTTGATAGCACCTGTTCTCCCTATTTTATAACTGAAATAAACTCTACTTTGCTGTAAAGCCACCTAAAATGTTAACTGGATAATAACTTTACTTCTAAATATCACAACCATGAAAAAAGTAGTAATTTTGCATTTACAACTTATAGTATAAAAATGAAATAATTAAAATATCAGATGTCTAAGAATGCCTTGCTTGAAGAAAGAAAATTTTAGGCATTACTGTTCAAGGAACTTGCAAGTAGTAATGTAGGAGAAATATAGCCTTACATAAAATTTGGAGAGTTTGATTCTATGGTTATACAGATTTTCATATATATATATACCATTAGACAACTAGAATCTGAATTTTATAAAGATATAGTAAAATATTCGAAACCTGACTTTATTTTAGTTTCAGTTTATATGGAAGAACAGCATATCACAGGATAAGTGTGAAGTTTCCAGGCAAACAGTTTGAGATCTAATCCTTTATCCATTGCTAAGCCTCTGCCTCTATCTACAATCTTATTATAAGGTTGTTTCAAATATTAAGAAAGATAACAGTATCTCTGACAGTGTCTGCCCAACAACTGCCTGTTCTCCTTCTCTATCTATATTAACAATTTACTAAAGCAGCAGCTGTTGAACTCCTAGTCTGTAATTTGCACTCTAATAAAACCAATGCATAGAATTGTCCTTTAGTTCTGAAAAAAGAAAGAAATAGAATCTCTTCAAATTTGTTTAAATTATTTTAGTTACTCATTTTCCAACTGAATATTAAATATGAAATATTATATGTAAATGTGCTAGATTCACAACAAAAATGCCTTATTTTCTATATACCCTATTTAGTAGTAATGTGAGAGCAAAAGGAAGCTACTCACATTGATAAATTTTGGGGGCTGAGGACCAGATCCAAAATTGAGGATTCGGTTCTAGCAATTTATAGGAGGTGACAGGAAAATGAGTAGTGAGAAACCACAATGCAGGAAAGGGAAGGCAGCAATCTTGGTGAGCTATTGAGCCAGCCACGTAGTGGAATCTGAAGAATAATCCAAACAGTAATTCTGAAAATGACAAAAACACGAGATTCACAACTAGTAGCCAAAGGATTATGAAGTTAATGTATTTGTGTCCATTCACTGAGCAGTCAGTGGTTGAAGCACTCCAGAATAGGGAATATTAACTCGCAAACACGTCCACTATCCTGAGGACAGATTAATAGAGAAATGGTAGATGTTGGCTGATGGAGGTCAGGCTAGCATGCATGGAAGTGTTTAGAGCTACTGGTGCAACATTGACTACATCTGCTATAAATGTTATTTTTTAAAAAAGGCACCCAAGCATTTTAAATTGTAAATGTAGGTAATTACCACTCACACTAATTTTAAATAAATGCATTACAGAGCTTTAAAAACTAAATTGGGTGAAAAGTTTCATTACTCAAAAACCTAGGAGAACATACATGTTTTATTAAAAATAACAGAATAAAAATTATTTTTCTTTTTATGTAACAAATACATGCTTATTTAATAGAATTAGAAATTATATTGTAGATTAACAAGGTAGGGAAATTAAAATGTATGAATGTAATACTATGAAGAGATAGCCACTGTTAACATTTTTAAAACATTAATTTTTCTAATACATATTTATATTGTTAATGATAATAGGTTTTTATTCTTATAATCATTTAATATCTGTTCTATATTCTTAATAATATTTAATTTTGTAAAATATTATTTTATTTAGTGTTATGTACTATTTTTTAAAATATAGGTTAATAGAATTGATTTAATGAGTATAAAGAAGACAAATCTAATGGACACTAATTATGGGAGAAATTAAGAAAAATTCATTTAGATGAATTTTTGATACACTGAAACTCAAAAAGGACTGTTATTTTCTGAAAACTTGAGTCATAGAAAATTTCTCCATGTATTTTACAATGTTGACCTAACACTGAAACTCAAAGGCAAAATGTAACATAAAAATTTTATAAATCAATTAATATACTTATGAACATAAAACCTATTCATTATAACACTAAAATTCCAGTTCCAGAAAAAATGGTATCAAACTAGACATAGATAAGTAAAGTTTAATTCCAGAATGCAGAAATATGACAAAACTAAGAAATGACATGAATATATCAAGCAGAAATCAATATAAACATTTCAGTATGTGTTTAAAGAGTGATAGATAAAATACAAAATGTATATCTGTTCTTAAATTCATTAACTTTTTAAAAACCTCATAACAACTTCAGTATGAGATATTTCCTCAACATCCAAATTAGCAATTATCAGGAAATGAGACTTAACTTCATGTTAAATAATGTATTCTAATTTTGAAATGCTGTTCTAAAAGTCAGTTCTGCCAGAATTGTCAAAGTATTATTCTGACTTCTTAAGATCAAAATTCATAGTAGCATAATTAAAGTGCCAGGGTATAAATTTCTAATTTTACAGTGAACACTCGGGGAAATTAATGAATGTATTCTGACAAAGATATGCCATACCTTGTATCAAAACAATTTTGAAAATGAAAAATAATTCATAAGATTTGAGCAAAGGTATTGTGATGGAATTAAGAAATATTTTCTTTAAACTTCACATCACTTTTTCTCTTTGATAAAAATTACAAAACTAGTTACTACATGATCAAAAGATCAATACACTCCAGCTGATAAAATTACTCAATATAAGAACAATCATAAAGAAGAATAATGTACAACACTTCACTTCCTTCAATTTCTTTCCTGAATTTGGGCAACTTTTGAATCTCTAATTTTTCTTTTAATTCTGTAAATGAAGTGAAAACTCAGGATCTTAGAAAAACCAAAGAGAATTGTAAAATCAGAAAAGACTAATTCTTCTTTCCCCCCTGAAACCTACTCATTTATTAATTGAAACCATATCACTGTATATGCCCATACCAATCAAGAAAAATACATTTAACCAAAAAGGGAAAATAGTGGACAAACAATATCTATAAAAAGATAGTACATGATCAAAAGATCAATACACTCCAGCTGATAAATATACTAAATATAAAAACAATCATAAAGAAGAATAATGTACAACACTTCATTTGCAGAATAAAAAAAAATTAGAGATTCAAAATCCAGAAAAGAAATGGGCAAAATATAGTAAGATGTGAAAACTAAAGTTGCCCGAATTCAGGAAAGAAATTTAAGGAGTTGGGGAACAGAAACTCATTCTAGAAATGAGATTAAATTCAAAGTATACAAAGCTGCCACTAAAAATATAATAAAAGGTATTGAGGAAAGAAAATAAAACAACCAAAAGATTTTTTATAAATGGTAAATTAATAAGTATAAAGTGTTAGAGAAGTGATCTATTTAAATAATGGGCAAAGTAATGTCTATATACATATAATTAACATCTCTGGGAAAGACAAACAAAACAATAGGACATAAATGATATATAAAATATAACATGAGAAATTTTCCAAGAAAAAAACGGCACCTGAATCTACCAATAAAACAGGCTTCTCGTGTAACTGAAAATCCTTATCCTAATAACAAACTATAAGACATCCACTAATAACATGACTTGAATCCAGGCAAAAAGATCAAGAAAATTGAAATGGAAAGACGAGGTCAGTTCAGAATATTCAGCAGTGACATATAAGTGAGACAGCAGTATAAGGATATTTTCAAAAAAATTTTGGAAAGAAATTATGTACCAAAAGTTTTATATGGAGCTAAGCTATCCTTCAAGTTTCAAAGCTCTTATACTAGGACTGTAAACAAACAAGAATTCAGACATGATCATACACACAGGACCTTCCAGAGAAACCTACTAGAAAAAGAGCTTTCCCCAAATAAGATATAACTGATAATATTTTTGCAGAAGGTCTAATAATGTACATTGTATATATTTAGTCACATACCTAACAAACAAAAAGTAAAAAAAAAAAATAATTCAGAAAATAATAGTATGTCAACATTCTATGTTCTGACCAAGTAGAAATAATTCAACTAAATAAATTAAAGAGGAGAGAAAGGGCACAGTAGAAGAAGCTCATGGATAAATTCTAAGGAAATAAACAGGAGAAAGAATAAATGTTAGCATTTAATGCTTACAAAATGAAACTAAACAAAAAACAGACCACTGTGAAAATTATAAAAGACATAAAGGAAATCACTAGAAAATGTAATGAACAATACTGATTCAAAAGTACTTTTAATAAAAGTTAGCAAACCACGTAGACAAAGGGTAATTATAACCATCCACAGTAAATATAATAATCACAAAACTGACACCAAACATAACAGTCACATCAATAAATGTAAAAGGATATAATCACATATGGCAATACTTTTTAAATATCCCAAAGCAAAAGCAAAATTAAACTCGAGGCTATGTACAAGATACACACACACACACACACACACACACACACAGTTATTGAAAAAAGGCTAAAAAGAAAGGGATGGGCAAAAGTATACCAGTAAGTACAAATTAAGAAAGCAAGATTGTCAAAAACTATGAAGAGCCTGTGATTTTACCCTACTTGTAAATTAACAATTATCTTGCCACATTTTTCAATTCTGCGGCAAGAAGATACAACTGGATCAGATACAAAAGGACTTTGTTACTTTGTTACTCATGAAGTCAGCAGGCAGCATGAGCTTAATGTGCTTGGTTTTCTTAGCCTCTCAAGCCCCACAGGAGGTTGATAGAACAACAGGGTAGATGCTGCACATGCATTGGACACGTATTACTGCTTAGGAACCTTGAATGTTTTTTTTTTTCTTTTCTTTTCTTTTTTTTTTTTTTAATTAGCTACAAGCAAATCTGCTTGATCTTTGCCTTAGAAGGAGACATATATTCCTTATATTAGACAGTAAACAAGCTAGCCCCTTTCTCCCAAACCAGACACATTCTCTGTTATTCAAAGCTGTTTACTAAACAAACTTACTGTTTCAATTACCCCATATTCATTGCAATGATGAGGGAGGTAGTCCAGCTGTAGGGTTATAAGGATGGCCAGACAACACCCAGCAATGTACAGATTTGGTTAACAGCAATTTATTAATTACATTTCCTCACAGCCTAGGAAAGGAGAACACAGCACCACAGGAAGGCCCACACAGGGGTTTCATTTGGGAAAAGAGTGAACAAGCAGAAGGGGTGGGTGGAAGGCAGACTGTGTCATGTCAAGAGAGTGCAATGACTCCTGGTTCCTATGGCAAGATATAATTGGTTTGTTGGAAACGTTCTGTGTGCTGGAAGAGACCTGAAACCTGCTACTCAGAGATAAGTAGGAACTGCTCCAGGTCACGGGGATAAGGAAGGTTTGGCTAGGTCCCTTGCTTGTGGGAGTAGAGTGGGGAGAAAAACATGCAGTTAGGCCATTTGAGCCCCGCCCTGTTCTCCCCAGATGTCAAAGGAGTGCATCATATTGGGCCTTAATTTTAGGCCTTACACCATATACTCTTCGTAAGATAGAACAACAAAAAGGCAGCCAGGAAGGGCCTGTGCTTGCGAGACATGTAGAAACAGAAGAGACCCGTGGAAAATTGGGCTTCGTGAGAAATCACAATCCTAACGTCAGAGGAGTAAAAATTCAGATGTCAAAGCCCTAAGTGTAAAAAGAGAACATTTTATATTCCTAAAAGTCACAATTCATAAGAGAAGTATAGTAGTACCTTTACACTTAATTACATGGCAACCATCTTCATATAGATATAAGGAGAAATAGAAGGAATTCAAAAATAACGAGAGATTAAACATAATACTCTACAGCTTAGAAAGGTCAATTAAGGATACTTAATTGACTTAACAAACAGGATATTGAAGTTCAAAAATAATAAGCTAAATGAACTTATGGTCATATATATCAAATTTTAACACTGCAATAATGGACAATATATCTACTCCAGTGCACATGGAACATTTAAGAAAATTGGTCTCACACAAATATATACACACAATAAGTTCCATAAAATAGAAATATCACAAAGTTGTCTAGTAATAAAGCAGTAATACTGGAAATGGCTAAAAAAAGCAAAACAAACAAAAGAAAGAAAAATTTTCTACCTAGACTTGAAAAGCCTTTTATTAAAAAAGGTCTTGGGTGATAGAATATATGAAGAAAGAAAATCATTCATTATATCAAAGTTTTAAAATCCCTTAGGAAGTATTGTGTTATATAGTATTCTCTTGAAATTCTTATTTTCTGATATACAAGTTTCTTAAAGTTTATCTAGTACAAGTTTGAAAAATCTTTATGATTCTATTGAAAACATGAACAATAAATTATTTTTTTCTTTCAAGAATGAGGTTGTTAAATTTTTCAATGCTAGGATTTATATTTTCTCATCAATTCATTATTTAACTTTATTATTTTGTTCTTCTAGCTTTCTATTAAAGAAGAAAGAAAGAATTCAATTACAGGATATTTTGAGATGCTGTATTCAAAGGAAATTTAAGCAGTTCATTTTTTCATTATTATAAAACTACATGCAATTTACAAGAGAAATGTGTCAAACACAATGATAGAGCAAGGGGGAAAATAAAAAGAGAGAATAGATTTTGATGTTCCAATAACAAATGAAACAAATAGTAATATCAGACATAGTAGATTTGAAGAAAAACCAAATTATTAGAGATAAAAAGTTGACTTTATAATATAAACAGGAGATATATAAATTAAAATTTAACAAATATACAAGAAGAACTAATAAAGCCAAAATCAGCTTTCATCTTAGCTCCCTCCTGCCTTTCCTGTTTTTTTTTTTTTTTTTTGGCAAATCAAAAAAAAAAAAATATCCTTGGTTTTCTGGCATAAACATTATCTTTTGTTTTCTTTACTAAATTATGCTTAGGAGTGTGTTCTTTATTTCAAAGTTATATTTTTAGTGTGTGCATACATACATTATGGCCTTGTTTCCTGTGCTTTTCTTTAGTGAAAATAAATCGTTTATAATCTGGACAGAAGTGATTCTTTTCTTCCATGTAGGTATCCAATTTTTCTTGCACCAGTTTTTGGAAACCACATTCTTTCTCCATTGAACTAAAATTTTCCTAAGTCTAAGATCTCCCACTGTATTTTATTAATCACTTCCATGATGGCATACCCATAGAAAGGAAAATTATTTGGCATTAAAAGGAATGAAGTATGGATGTGTGCCATGTTGTGGATGAACCTTGGAAATACTATGCTAAGTGAAAGATGGTAGTCACAAAAGGCCACATTTTGTATTATTCCATTTATAATATTCATTTATAATTCCATTTATAATGGAATATCTAGGATAAGCAATTCCATACAAACAGAAAGTAGA
>CM052441.1:72898400-72930786 GCA_028533085.1 Varecia variegata
TTTTTTTTTTTTTTTTTTTGGTTGTTTTTGTTTTTTGGTAAGTTGCTAAATTCTGTGAAAGTCCAAGGGGGAAATGTACTGTGGAAACATGATGAAAATAAGGGAATAGCCAGATAAATTCAATGAGCTGACCATAGTGTCTGGAAAGTTAACTGAATATACTTCGTAAGGATAGGTCACCAGGAACCCATTTTCAAATGTACAAAAAGCCTCTTTATCTTTAGTAAATATCAGGGCTGGATGGGGTTCAGTGTTACGGTTACAACTTTACTGGGCTAGGCGTACAACAAATAAAATAAAATCTCTTTCACTATACATTGATAAAATATGCAAAACTTCTTACTCAACTCTTCATACAAAATAGATATTAACGCTTCTTCATTAAGAAGAAAGTAAATGCCTAAACTGAGTAAGATATTAATTTACTCTGGTAGTGAAAAAGTTTCAGTTCATGACTCTATCCTGTTTCTATAATCTTTGTCATATAGATAATTTTTTCCAGCCTGAAGGTATTACTGAATAAATGTCTTTGTCATGGGAGGATACAATGGATTCATTTCTGCAACCTTAACAACAAACCCCAGCACTGAGATTTGTATCTCTCATCAAGAATTCCCTTTTAAGGATCCCATCTAGGATTTGCTCCAATTAGCATAATCAATAATGCCATAAAGCCAAGAAGGTGTTTCTCTTTCCAATAGTCACCATATCAACAGTTCCTCAGAAAATATTTATTGACTATATAGTCTATGCTAGAGGAGTGCATCGGCATTATCTAGGGTAAAAACTGTTGTACAAAATAGGGTGTTGTACAAAATACACATGCCTAGAACTACCCCAGACCTACTAGGCAAACTTTCTGGAATCAAATTCCAGGATAGGTTTAAATCTTTCTTTTCTGAATTTAGAAAAATTACTGCATTTTCCTTTTCTTCATCCATAAAATAGAGATAAAAGTAATCCTTTCTCTCATATGAGTTTGTATATCTCACAATGCAGAAGTCAAAGTTTAGCTGTTATCATTACATTCTTCAAAACCATCACCATCATCATCAATCTTGTGTTTCCTAAGTACTGGAAAATTAATATATCATTGCTTCTAATAAATTTGGCACTCTGTATTTTCACATAAATTAAAATGAAGCATTTTCTTTTCATAAATCAATTCTCTACACTGTGTGGAAATCTATTTCCATTGTAAATAACATATACATCATAAACAAGGTATTCAAACAACATAACATGAAGTATAGTCCCTTGAATATAGAAAACTATAGAAGAAATGACTGAGATATTATCTGTACTTAAAAACAAATACATAAAATTTCCAAAAGCATATAAAATATTAAAGTTTATTATTTAACATTCATAAAAAGAAACTTTAATATTTGTTATAATTACATATATTTTTATTAGTAATCTAGGAATATATGTGGAAATTTCCATATCACTTTCCTGAGATTTCTATTGAGGTGAGAATGAGTATGCTGTTAAACAATTTCATTCACTCAAACTGATGAAGCTCCATTCTCAGGACGATTGGTACACTGTCATGTGGCTTTTTAAAAAATAATCTTAGCAGTTTAGAAATAATTAAAATTACTGTATTATTTCTATGTTGCAGTATAATGAGTTGTTAGAAGTGCCTATAGGATTGGGGATTGATACTGAAAGATTTTGATTAGTTTTCTTCAAATTGAGAAAAAAGATTACATGCATAAAAGTTTATTATGCTATTGAAATAGTAAGTTTATAATGCATAGTTTATAATACATGTTATGTTTTAATAAAATTATTATAGATTATACAAAATTAAAGATCTTACTTTATTAAATTACAAAAAAAACTTCCTCAAATTATTTTGTGTGTGAAACACTATATGAAGAATTAATTTGTCAACTTAGTAGACTAATGGAGTCATTTTGATTTTGATAAGTTCTCTTCTTATTCCTCTGAACGAAATGAAACAAATTTAATATTGAGTACAACACAAAATGTAATAAACCTAATATGAATTATTTCTATGTACTTAGAAATGGATTTCAGATACTTGCATATAAAAATTTATTAGATAAATACTGAGTGCCTTTGTGAATCAGGAATTGTACAAGACACTGTATAGCACCATGGAGAAGACATATAACAGCCAATCATAATAAGCACTAAGATGGAAGAACCAGGCAGGATATAGGAAAATATAGCAGGGGTATCTTTTCCAGTTGTCAGGTGAAATAAGGATGTCAGTGAAACTACAGAATTAAAATTGTTTTCATATTTAATATAACAATGATTCTGAATGTTCTTTTTTAAACTTAATTTTGAACTGTTAAACCTACAGAAAACAGAGTTTCAAATATTTTTCACTCAGTTTCCCCCAATGTTAAAATCTACATAAGCATAGTATAATAAGCAAAATAAATAAATCAATATTAGTACAATACTATCAATTAAGCTACAAAGTTTATTCAGATTTCTCCAGTTTTTCACTAATAGGCTTTTCTGGAATCCAATCCAGGAATCCACAATGCATTTAGCTGTCATGCTTCCTCAGTTTCCTTCAGTTGATAAAATTACTCAGTCTTTCCTTGCATTTCTTGATAAAAATGCTTTTGAGTACTCGTCAGATATTTTTTTAGACTGTCCCTATATTAGTTTCTTTACATTTCTCACGATTACACTGAAGTTATGTATTTGTAGGAAAAATATCAGAGAGGTGATGTGCCTTTCCTATCACATACTATCTCAGGAAACATGGTATCAATCTGTCTTATTATAGGTGATGTTGATCTTGATCACTTGATCTTCTGCAGTGTAAATTTACCACTTTCCCCTTTCCATACTTGACTCATTAGAGGCGAGTTCCTGTATCTAACCCACGCTCAAGGAGAAGGGACTTCACCTCCACCTCTTGGAGGGAGGATAATCAAAGAATGTTAGATATATGTTAAAACCACCATAGCAATTAATAAATATTTGGGTGAAGATTCTCTAGGTTATGCAAATATTTTATTTGTCTTTAAAATTTTACCCAGTAAGTTTAGCAGTCATCAGTGGATCTTGCCTATAGCAATTATTTCTGTAACTTTCTAATATTAATCTTTTTATTTTTCTCATTACTTATGCATTCATTTATTGGAATTTTTCTGTAAGGGTTGTGCCTTCTCCACCATTTATTTATATATTTAATTATTATTAATTTGTACAAGTATAAAGTCATGAATATTTATTTTATTCTTTGGTTATAATGAATAATATTTTTAAATATACTTTTAAATTATTTTATTTTTTTGCTATTCTTTGGCAACAAGCATTGGTTATATTTCAATGTTACTTTCTGAAGATATATTTCGCATGTACTTTTGTATTATCTTATTTCTGCTGTTACCCAGTTAGTAACAAATGTTGAAACAAAACTGTAATTAATTTTTCAAAGGAATAATAAATATATAGTTACCATTTTTACTATATACATTTTGGTTAATACATATGATAAAAAATATTTACAAAATATTTTAGTTAAATAATCAGATTTCAGTCTAACTATTTCCTTAAAAAAAATCTTCAAATATTGGCTTTCTTTCACCTTTGAAAATTTCAACTAATAGAAATTTAATGTAAGTAATGTAGTAAAATAGCCTTGATGTTGATCACTTATCAATCTAATAAAATGAGAGACTCTTCTATCTAGAATAAATTTTGGTATTCGTAACCTTGCATCGTAATTCTTTTTTAACTTGCTGTCTTGTCTAATATATCAATTCACTCAATTCTGAGGCAATATGAGTTCTTAAATGAATGCAAGTTGGAAAAAAGTTAGATAATCATCCAAAAATAAGGAGAGCGTGCATGGGAATGCAGGGTAACATAGAGCATGCTCCCAAACGTAACTGGAGATTCTTATTACTTTAGCAGCTAGATGTGAGTTCTGTTATATGTAATTCAAAGATTTTACGGCACATTTCTGCTTTCCCACATCCCACTGCATCACATTCAGAGCATTTTCTTCTCCACTTGCTCCTCGAATTCTTTAGTGTCTATTCCCAGTATCACAGTAAAGATAGACAAACAAAAAGGATAAATGACTATTCTTTCTCCTTTTCCATAAGTTTTCAAAATGTCATGTCTCATAATTAAAAAGATAAGATTTGGAACATGTAAGGAACAGAAAATGTTAGCATTCCAAAGAAAATATCAAATATTTATTTTCCTTGTAAGCATGATAATATCTTTGTATTTATAGACTAAAACTTTAGGTAAAGAAACTCACTGAGGACAGGAGCTTACTCATTTCATAGTATCAAACACAGTGAGAATTTGAAATGAATGTGTGCATTGTTTATAACTTTTTTGACCTGTAATAGTTTTAAACTACGGTACAAAAAATACAGACAATGAACATGCATGTCGTCTCTTCCTTCTAACAGGTTATTTCTTGAAAAGGCTTTCTAAAGTTTGAAATACTTTGGACTTGGAGTTTTTATATTATACTTTTATGACTTGAATTTTTGGGCGGTCTGGTTGGCATTCTTTATGAAAGATACTTATTCTGAATTCAGTGCTCACAGATAGGCCCTCTGTTTCCCAGAGTTATGCACACCTGCTCCAGTATATGTTTGAAGCTTATCAGTTTTATTATCAACTGAGTCAAATATGAAAATACAAATGCTTCAGTAAGGTGTGCTTGATTTTAGAGTGATATATTCTTGTGTACATAAACATGTATGGATACAAAGATACATTTCTCTCGACCATAATTTGCCCCAAATAATGCCCATTACATTGTGTAACATTCTTTTATAAAAATTTTCATGAATAAGCCACTAACACTTTGTTTTGAGAGCCCCAGCTAAATTAAGTTTCTAGTACCCGGGCAGCTAGTAATTCTTCCCTGCCAGGAAATGAAGCGGGGCTAGACGTTGGTGTTTACTGTGTGTCTTTCACAGGCTACTTATTTTACCTGGCAGAGGTCCTAGTGCATAGTCGTCTGACCCGTGACCACAGGGGTTCCCCACATTGCAAACTTGTTTATGCTACCAGATGTCCTTGCGGCTTTGGGCTTGTGGCCAAAAGAATGTGGCAATGACCCATGTCCAGTTTATGACCATTGCTCTGGAGCTAGGAGTCCGATTTGGTGTTCCTCTAGGAATCCTGGGGAAAACCTAGCTTGAGGCAGCCCTTGGTTCTTCAGATAGAAGCTGAAAATTCAATACACCATCACAATAAGAAATCAGTTCAAATATTTTATTTTCAGATCCTGAGCAAGGAGGGCACAATGAGTTGGGAGAGGTGTCCTGTCTCCAGGTTACATAAGACAGGAGCGAAGAGTCAGACAAAGAGAGAGAATACAAGGCAATCAGGAGTATATATAAGGGAATGTGGTGTGGGTCACTTTAAGTTCACAGGCCTAAATGGTCACTTTAAAGGAAGCATTGGGAAAGCAGGGAGCCCAGTCTGCTGGGTAGAAGAGATACCTCTAATTTCTTATCTCTGGCCATTAGCTGGAACCATTTGTGTGTGGTAACTTATCAGGGTTGACTGAGCCCTGCTTCTGGTACAATAAAGTCAAAACTGTATTCAAAATGAATGCTGAGACAACAGGAAATTATAAGAATTATGAGAATTCACTATACACTTATATCAAATACATATAAAAATCAAAAAATTAAATATAAAACAAACAGTTTACATGAAAGAACAACTAAATTCAGGGAGATACCATTAATATATGGCTATGGATCATATTTGTTTGAATGTAAACATGACTAGTAGTAATTTATTTGGCTTAAAGATATTCATATGTACTCTAAAAACTTAAAGAAAGAAAAAACCCTAAAAATGAAATACAATAAAAATCCCACTTCCCATCAAATATTGGTATGACAAATTACTTAAATGATTAAACTATTAAATTTATTGTAAATAATTTAAGTATTTGTGAAATAATTATGAATCTGTAGGGTTTTTAAAACATCTTTTGACCATGTACTCCTTGAAAACCAATAAAAGTCATGGGCTCTTTCCCCAAGATAAAATTGTTCTTAACCAGATATGCACGCACAATAATGTGTGTACAATTTTAAAGATTAGCTCACCCTTTGAATTTCACCCATAGATTCATAGATTTTCTTGTGTTCTAGGTTATGGCATTTTAAAAAAAGAATCCAAACTATAACGTATATAGAGAAAGTGAACAGAAGATATGGAAGTACAAAAGAATGAAAGTTTTGACATTGGTGTTTGAAATACCATATCCACAGAAAATACGTGTTTGCTAGGGTTTGGAGACCAATAAAATCTTCCCTTTAATAAAGTTTATAGCTAATATTATATCCCAGTAAGAAAAGAATGGGGCCAGAAATCAATAGCACACTATCTTAGGGAGAGTGTCACATTCCCTGGGCACTTCATTGAGATAACAAGGTGAAGTCAATCCAAAGTCCTAAAATCATATGGGAACTGCTGATTAGAAGGGAGGGATGAACTTGATGGAAAAAACATCACTGAAGGAAAAAAATATATATATTGACACTATGGTCACAAAAGGCAGAACAGGACACGAAGTGCTATTTAATTATTTTCTGAATTGACTTTTTGTCTGTTATTTACTCATAGGTATTTCTTGATAATCTGAATTTTTTAATCAATAAAACTATATGATCAATGTACATGTTCTGTCTGATATTTAAAAACAAGGAATAACATAACAAAACATACAAATAATACCGCAATAAGATTTCTTCATTTATTATAAGGAAAAGTTTGAATTTCATCAATCCCATACTAAATTATAGTGTGTAAAAATCTAAAGGAACACTAATAAATGTAGAAACTAAACTAAGTATGACTAAAAGGGAAATCATTTCTTGTCAGAGAAATAAGAAAAATGCAAAATATGAGCAACAGAAAAATAGTAAGTATAGGTTGCTTAGAAATTCCTCTTGTATAACAGTTCAATTTCAGATGGTTACAGCATGCATTTTAGTTTGATTCTTCTCAGAATTATAGTGATACATGGACATAAATACAAAAATGATTTAATGCTTTCTCATTCGGAGGAGTATACAAACAAAACCTCTAGCTCTGTCCTTTAAATAACTCTAGCCAGCATTTCTTATTTTCATCTTTCTGCAGATTTAAAAATATACTTTTTGCACAGAATTTTTCTTTATGGATTGCTTAGACAGCCAATCTGTTAATCTCCACAGGCCTACTCCTAGCCACTGTTCAAAGTTAAACTGACTTTAAAAGAAAGTAATGCAGTAGCTGTTTGACCTCTTTACTCTTTATTTCAGTTTTTTTTTTTTTTCTTTCCTCATACATTTTAGTAATCTTTACTTTCTATACTTTTTCTCCACAGGGTCAATTTGATCCTCTCCAGAGGCCACCAAGGCTAATTTCTGACTGAACAGCTCTCTGATTTTTCTCTAGTTCTGGTCAATTAGCAGAAAATCACCAAATTAGGATGCATTAAAACATAATTCACCAAGTGACCAATTCACTCAAAGCAAATTTGACAAGAAGAAAATTTCCTGAACGAATGATTGTCCAAATAAACATTCACTGAATTATTGAAATATTTTCCAATGTTTTTGAATCACCATAGCTACTGCTGCTGTGCAATGGCTTTTGCAAGGATTATTAACCCTGATGGGTTGATTCTCAGATTTCTGTGTTTTCCATGTTGCAGTGCTCCAGGTTGACATGTGACTAGTAGGCTCTTTCTAGCATATTTTTTCTGTTATTTTATGTCTTGCCTTTATATCTTCACTGCACTGACCTTTGCTTGTGCTCCAAATGCCCGGCTTTTCTCTTTATCCAGTATGTCTGTTTTAGTCAAGGTTCTTCAGAGAAACCAAACCAAGTAGTCAGAGAGGCTGAGAAGTTTCAAGAGCTGCATTTGGCAAGCTGAAGATCCAGGAGAGGCAACAGCTCAAATTCCAACATAAATTCCATTTTGAGTCTGAAGGCAGAAGAAAACCAATGTGCCAACTGAGAGGTGGTCAGGTAAAGACAGCAAATTTCTCTCACTGAACATTGTGTTCGATTCAGGCCAACAACAGATTGGATGAAGCCGACTCACAATGAAGACATGCAATCTGCTTTACTCACTTTATAGTTCAAATATTAATCTCATCCAGGAACACCCTCACAGACACACCTAGAATAAAGTTTCCCCAAATATCTGGCCACCTCATGACCCAGTCAAATAGACACATAAAATTATCCATCACAGCGTCTTTCTGCTCTTGCCCCCAATTTTTATTAGATTGACCTAGAACTGAATTAGTAAAAAAGGTTGCTGGGAGAGCGAGTAGCATTGAAAAATAAAGAATATTTAAAATGATCTGAGCCTTTCTCCAAGCTTCTTTCACTTTCTTTCTTTATAGCATCAGAGGCTACAGAAATACGACAGTTAACTTCTCAAATCTAGGCATCAGTTGCCAATAGAAAGATGTGTCTCCTTAAATCTCATGAAGAGGGGTCTCTTTTGGTCTATTTTGTAAGCAGTGGGCTTATTAAACCTATGAAATGTTTAAGAAAGTTTTCTCGAGCATTGAAGTAAAAGAGTATAATAAAATATCCAATAAATCCAGAGCACCAGCATGATCATATTGCCTGCCAAGTAGCTTTCTAAACCACCTGGCTACTTCTTTCTGCAGTAATTCCTTGTATGCAAGGAGAGCTTTCTCAGCTGGTCTTGTGTAGGAAAAAAATAAAAATTGAATATGTCAACACTGAGGTCACAGGAAATTAGTTACTAAAAATTTAAATATAATAAACATTCCCAAATACACAATTTTGATTTGGGGTCATCCACATACTCCAACTGTGAAGATTATTACACATAACCCAAATTTAGGGTAAAATGAATAAGTATTGGTAGAGTGCTCACCAAACATCTCCCCTATCATTACACAAATAGTTAATTGTAGGTCTCAATCAAAATATATTTAGAATTCTTTGACATCTGACAGAATAATGCCAATGATAAAAATTCAATATGAGCACATATTTTATCGAATTTTTAAATAAAGACAGAATCTGGCCCTGTACTTACTGACCCTTCTTCATTCATCTCATCTTAATTCTTGCCCTAAGTTAAACAATTAAGCCTTCTACAAATAAAATATAGATAATAATAGTGCCATTCCTCATTAGGCTGTTGTTAACAAATGGCATAATTTATTAATATTTAAAATCACCTGGCACACAATAGATGTCAAAAAGTGTTAGGTATTATCGTTGTTTTTGCTGTTTTTTTTTTTTTTTTAATGACTTTCTCAATCTTGCCTATCCTCAATGTTGCATATTTGGAATTTTCAAACTGTCTTCTATGGACCTCATCTATGAAAGCAATAGGTACTTTGGACATATAAACACGTATTAAGTGCCAAACCCTGTACTTTTTCTATAAAGATGTCTCAATAAATAATTGTTGAATGGGTAAATGAAAGGGTGAAATATTTTTTGGTGGGAAGCCATAGTCCACCAATCCCTGGAAAAGGTGAAATTCCTAAGCATCTGTTTTCTCAATTGTTGGGAGGCAATTTTTGATGGATCTCTTGTGGGTCTGCATGTCTTCCACGCAGAGGTATTTTAAAAACTTTTTGCATGACTGCATTCTCAAGTATGCTTGTATAGCATGCTTCTTTGGGAAATAGATAATGTCTCCCACAAGAGCAGAGGATAAATATGTTTTAGTAGTAGAACATTCAATATTCAGGTTGGCTTGCAGCTACTTTAAAGGATTAGAGTGTTCTTAGCTTGAGGTTCCTCACTGTGATGCAAATTCACTGCCTGCATGGCATTTACCTGAGTCACTCTGCATCACCTTGTGTGACTTGGGGTTAAGGAGAACTGAGACAAACGTGAAATGCACGGTACCTGCTATATCATTATGAGTGAAGTCCTTTGTTTCTGACCTGAGCGTTTCATATCCTCTGTCAGCATCCATGAAACTGTGGCAGCCTAGTCATTAGCTTGTAATGAGGGTAAAATCTCAGTTCTTTTTAAGTTCTTGACATTGGTAATCATTTTGTTTAGCAAATCATATAAGATGAATTTTTAAAGTGCTTAATTTGGTCTGCAAGAACTCTGCAACATGAATATCAATTTTCAATATTAGTGACATCTAGAGTTTTAGCTGAGGATGAGAAATATATTCATTCATTCATTCAATTTTTATTTTTACATATTATAGGCTAAGCATGTTGCTAGATTCTTAGGACATTGTATTATTCAGGATAGCTAAAAATAAGCTGTTGTAAACAAATTAACCCCAAAATATCAGTGGTTAACAAACAAAAAGTTATGTGTCCACCATTCTGCATCTTTATTCCATAACTCAGATTAATGAATGCCCTGTTATTTCAACATATGTCTTTCATGGTGGTTGTTCCATGGTAAGACAAGAGCATTTGTTGACTCAGTCCAGAAATGAAAAATGTCATTTAGACATCTTTGCCCAGGAATATCACACGGCCACATATTACAATATAATAACTATAATTATTTATGTGTCCAGGAAGGAGGAATTAACTTTGATGTATCCACAGCATTGTACCACAGACTGAATGGAAAGAAGATATATTATAATATTCAAAATTATAATAGATTTAATGAGGAAAGAAGTTAAAAACAAGCAGAGAACAAAAAAGGTCATTATAATAGAGAATAAGAAATGCTGTAGTATCTATAATCACTGAAAGCGTGTAACCCAACTTAGTGTATGATTAGAGATATCTTCTCCTTAGAAGAGGCATCTAAGATGCGACACACAAGATCCCCAGATATTAACCAAGAGAAGCAGAATGTGGTAGATCTTCAGAACCTAATTAATAATACATTTCACTGTCCTAGTCTCTCTTGCAATTGGCCAGGCATACCTGGCCTTGATATCTTATATTTTCATCCTCTAGTAGAGAAGAAGACACACAAATCACACAATGCAAAATGAAAATTGAAATGAAATTTTATTAATAAAATATATATACTTAAAGTCATTTGGAAATCGCTGGGCAAATTGAGTATTTAAATTGATTAGCATAGTTTTGATCCAGAACAACTCATTTGTCATTATCTCTAATATGTGCATTCCCCATGTCTGAAGCATAATTTTCTTTTAGAATTTATATCAATATTCATGCATAACAAGTTTAAATTTACTAAATCCAGCATTTATAAAAGCAAATCATCTCTATATAGAGAGTGGCTGTGGTCCTAACCATAGCTGCCTTATAACGGGTAATACAGATTGTGTCTGAGTATGGAACTGCCAATGTAGCCCTGAGACAGTTCATTTCTTGAGATTTGAGAATGAAAACACTAACATTAAAGTCCTGTCATTTATTTAGCTCAGGTCTCAGTGACACTGAAACTTCTCCTTTTGTTTCTTTGAATAGTTTTTAGCACAGAGGATCTCAAGATATACTGCAATAAGAAGTGCAAGTTACATTTTCCATCATTTAAAGTTTGGACACAAGTCAAAAAAATTGATCTGAGGACTTGAATCAATCTAAATATTAATGGTAAATCATTTCTATCAGTTTCTAATATGACCTTGTTTAAGTATTAAAATCATTTAAAATGAAAAGGCTAGCTTTTTTTCCAGAGTAATTTACAAAAGACTGAGCAGTTTTGTGCCAGTTTAAAAGAGAAAAAAATTCATATATACACTTTTATAAAAAAGAATTAGGTTTAGAGGTAATTTTAAAAATAATCTTCTTAGAGCCAGTCTATCCTAGTTTCCATGGTGTCTACTGGGGCAAAATGACATGCCAATTCAAAATTGACTTCTAAAGGGCTACATAAAGAAATGTTCCAAATGAACAAAGAGAATTGCTTAGTAAATGATAATTGCTAATGACATTGAACAAACAGGTTAATTGACGTTAGGGATTTGAGAATATTAGGTGTCATTTTCTGATAAAGGTGATAATATTGCTCAATTTTTCCTTAACAGTATTCACTACCCTGCCATATGGGAGATAATTTCCCTAGTCTGAATCTCTCCTTCTGTGCACTGAGCTCATTTTCATATCAGATAACTCTGAATTAAGACAGAGGTCAGTGCCAGACAGTAATGAAAGGAAGATCTACTGCTCCTTTAGGAGGGGAAATAAAGAGCAGGATCATTCATTGCTCTTGGATTTATTCCTAATGTTAAACATAGGTTGCTTTTTTGATACCCAAACACCCAAATTGATAGCAACAATTTCAAAAATTACACATCATTTGAGCTCTTCCCTTTCCCAAAGCTGTCCCTCTTCTAGTTTCGTTTCCTATTTCTGATAACAATCCATCTCCTTCCACCCAACTTCTCAAGTCACAAAACAAGGAGTCATTGCCATAGACAACTTACTCTAATTTTTATAACCCTTCAACTCATCACCAAATTCTACTAATTTTACCTCTCACTTTATTTCAAATCTAGTTTTCTTTACCTCCTTGCATCCTAGCAAATCTCTTCCTTATATCCATAGTACAGTCATATATGGCTTAACAGTGGAGATACATTTTAAGAAATCCATCATTAGGCAATTTTGTTATTGTGCAAATATCACAGAATCTATTTACACAAACCTAAATGGTATAGTCTACTATGTACTTAGGCTGTATGGTATAGCCTGTGGCTCCCAGGCTACAAACCTGTACAACATGTCACTGTACTGAATACTGTAGGTAATTGTTACACAATGTTAAGTATTTGTGTATCCAAACATATCTAAATATAGAAAACATACATAAAAAATGCAGTACAAAAGATTAAAAAATGATACACCTGTATAGGGTAGCTCTCTCATAATCTTACTGGACCAACACTGTTTATGCTGTTTATTGTTAACTGAAATGTCATTGTGTGGCACATGACTGTTCCTTTTTAAGACTCATGAGGATAGTTTTAAATGCAAGTATGACAATATCTGTTGGCTTCGAAAACCTCTTTAGGGATTTCTTTTACATATAAGAAAGTATAGAAAATCTAAAACCTGGTTTATGAAGTCCTGCATCATTTTCATCCAATTTACATTTCTACCCTTGTTTTTTGCCTCTTTCATTGAACCCTCTTATTGAACCCTTTTATTGAACCCTCTTTTCCTCTCTTTTTACTTGTCTAATTTTTATGAAACTGAATGTAATTTCCTCAGCGAGATTTTCTCTAACCCTCCCAGTTTTAGTATGTTTTTTATAGAATCCCATTTTTAATATAGTATTACTAATAATTATGGATTTTGTTTTCCATTTTTAAAATTAAATATCATTTTGTCCACTGTGTTATAAGGCATATGTAGGCAGGGACAACATTTGATTCATTGAACACCTTATATATGTAACATATTCAGAAGCAAGAAAAATATTTATTGAATAAATGAACAAAAAATTTTAAGTTTTATTTTATATTATAAAACTATGATCAAGATAAAGAATGTTGTCAGTCCAATTTATAACTTTATGCCTAATTTTTCTATTTAAGTTTAATATTCTTTTGAGTTTAAGTTAAAAAAAGACTTTTATGGCCAATTTACTTGATCAAAGAAATATCTGCATATGTCCTATCAGAAACTATTTATTTATTTTTAATGCTTTAGAAAGGTAATACATTTATGTGGCTTCAAAATTTTTGTGACACAATGAAAAGTCTCCTCAGGCCTGCTTCTCGCCACTCAATTATTCTGTCAGATAACAACACATCTTATTGGTTTCTGATGGCTGTATCAGAGATATTCTATGTATTTACATGAAAAATATTTTCTTAATGCCCCCCCATTCTTTTTCCAAATGTTGGCACATATATTTTCATTCTGTACCTTGACCAAATATCCTAGAGGTGGTTTTAACTAAATAAATATGGCTGGTTTCATACAGTGCATAATCTAATGTGTGAAAGATGATTTCATGAACCTACATTAAATGTCCTAATCTGCAATTTTAAAACATGTCCTCCTATTACGTTATTAGTAAAATTGCTATGAGAAATAATTATAAGAAGCCCCTCTGGGAAAATGTTTAGAAAAATAAACCAAGGAAATAAAATTGAGCCCCTTTATTTAGATAAAGTTTCAAGACAGTGAAAGTCGTTGCAGCTGAGGAAAGAAGATGGAGAAATTAAGAAAGCTGGATATGAAAAAAAGATTTCAATGTACACAAATCAATAGCATTCCTATACACTAATAAAAGTCAAGCTGAGAGTCAAATCAAAGACTCAATAGAATTCACAATAGCCACAAAGAAAATAAAATATCTAGGCATTTGCTTTACCAAGGAGGTGAAACATCTCTATAAAGAGAACTATGAAACACTGAGGAAAGAAATCACAGATGATGCAAACAAGTGGAAAAACATAATCATGCTCATGGATCAATACAATCAACATTGTGAAAATGCACATTCTATCCAAAGTGATTTACAGATTCAATGCAATCCCCATCAAAACACCAATATCATATTTCACAAATCTAGAAAAAATAATTCTACACTTCATTTGGAATCAGAAAAAAGCTCAAATAGCCAAAGCAATCTTAAGCAAAAAGAACAAATCTGGAGGCATCACATTACCAGACTTCAAACTGCACTACAAGGCTATAGTAAGCAAAACATCATGGTATTGGCACAAAAATAGAGACATAGATCAATGGAACAGAACAGAAAACCCACATATGAAACTATCCACATACAGCCAACTGATCTTTGACAAAACAGACACTGATATACACTGGGAAAAAGAATCCCTATTTAATAAATGATGCTGAGGAAATTGGATAGTCACATGCAAAAGAATGAAACAGGGTCCTTATTTCCCATCACTCACATAAATTAATTCAAGATGGATAAAAGACTTAAATGTAAGGCATGAAACCATAAGAATGCTAGAAGAAAATATTAGGAAAACTCTTCTAGATATCAGTCTAGACAAAGAATTTATGAAGAAGACTCCAATGGCAATCAGAGCAACAAAGCAAAATAAATAAATAAATGGGACTTGATTAAATTAATAGACTTCTGCACAGCTAAGGAAATAATCAACAGAGCACATAGACAACCTACAGAATGGGAGAAAATATTTGCAAGGTATACATCCTATAAAGGGCTGATAACCAGAATCTACAAAGAGCTCAAGAAAATTAGTAAGAAAAAAGCAAACAACCCCATTAAAAAGTAGGCAAAAGACATGAACAGAAGCTTTTCAAAAGAAGGTGACAAATGCTAATATAAATAAAAGCTTTTCCCCTAAATATAAATAGATATGATCTCCTAAATGAGGAGGAAAATCTTTACATGCTGCATTGATGGCCTAGAATCTTCTTATGCATGGATTAGAATTTCAAACTGCTTCATATCTTATAAAGATAGGGTTGAAATATACCAAAAACATTGTGTAACCATTGTATAAACTCCTTGAGCTTGGAGTTCGGAATTGATATTTCCTTTTAGATGGCACTTTTAATGTCAAAGGTTTCAAGGGACTAGGTTTCATTTAATAGGTGCGTATGTTAGAACCAGTACTTTGGATTATAAAATTAATATATTTTTCTAGAAAAGGAATTATTATCATCATCATTATCATCATACTCAGAAAAAGAAATCAGGTGCTCCATAAGATTTCTGGACTGCTCTAGTTGGCTTCCTGTTTTCAGGATTCTTCCAAAGGGAGGCAGGCATGAACGTGTATGCGTTAGTATGTATGTTCACAAACCCAGGGAATACATCAGTCTCTCCCACACGTCAAGAACTCTTGACTCTCCCAAGAGCCATCTCACCAACCTACCCTCTGGGGCCATGGGGGGAGCTTATTATGAGTTTTGGCTGCTTAGCAAGCCCCACATGGGGGGTGAGACACTGGTCTCCCCTTATGCAATTATTAAACTGAAAAGAAAGACTGAACAAACAACAAACTATCAGTAGTATTTGAGAAAAGCAGGCAAACACCAACAGAAAACACCGATGTGATGTTCCCAAAAGAACACCGCTATATGTCCATTCAACCAAACATCAAACATAATGATGGTTGTCTGGCAATAGCAAAACAGCCAAAGAAAAAAGGATTTCTCTTCTTGGGGTTTCCCTCGGCTACCTTGGTGGAGGAAGACCCATGACACCTCCTATGAATCCTTCTCTTCTGCTTGTATACACTGGCTGGTGAGTTGGTGCGAGTGAGGTTCAAGGGACTAGTTTGGTGTTCACTTTGCAGCAAATCTTACCTCTTGGGCCATTATTTTATCACATGTCAAAATAATTTCTATGGAACCTAGAAAATTCCCATTGTTTTCTTTAGCTATTTCCCTATCATTGCCAGACAACCATCATCATATTCAATACTCAGCCAAATAGATACATAGCAGCATTCCCTCAAGAATGTCACATCAGCGTTTCCATTGGTGTTCACCTGATCTTTCCAAACACTATTGTTTGCCGTTTATTCAGTCTTTCTTTTCAGCCCAACAATTGCATTTGTCAAGTGATGCGTTGTGATCAGTAATTAAGTCTTCATTTAGTAAAAAGTATGAATTCATGGAGACTTCATCTGAACTGATGACGTTGTGCAGTTGATGAGAATATTTTTCTTGCTCAGTTTCATTGTTTTGACCAGCAATTAAAATTTTATTAAAAAATTTGCAAGGTCTAGTTTTTCATTGTTTCCAGATTTTAAAAGTTTTATTTGCCTGAAATTCTGTGTGGTGTTGAAACAGATTTCCTGTAATGAGAGAGAACACAGAAAATAAATGATGTTTTTAATGACGTATAATAACTGCATGTCATCACCCGCCTGAAATGTTTTCTGTTTTGAGGAGCGGAACGCTATTGCACTTTGGTGAGGTGGAATGAGGATTGCGACCAAATAAAAATATCTTTTAAAGAGAATCTAATAAAGTCATGAGTAACAGAGCCAAATGGAGTACTAAGGGAAAGTAGGATAGTTCACATTCACCTTTCAACTTTGAGATTGACATCGAGGTGAAAGCTTCAGTTGTTCAAGTGGGTATTTCCTTGTTCATGAAAGATTTTAGGGCGGCCCTGTTCTTCGGGCCGTGTACCAGAAACAAAATACTGGGCTGTTTGAATCATGAGTTTGAATCACAGCAGAACTTCTAATATAAATGTATGTATATGTGTCTGTGTGTATTATGCATGCACCTACATACAACATCATTATACAGATACATGCATATCTAGGGACATACTTATATATAACTTTGCATATCAAAATTGTTTTCTAAAGAGAAGAAATGTGTTTTCTTTTCTGACATACAGGAAATGTTAACTTCTTGCTTTTGCCCAAAATGTTTACTGTTTAAAATAAAGTTTTCCTACATCTAAAAAAAAAAAAAAAAAAAAAAGAAGGTGACAAATGGTCAATAAACATATGAAAAATTTCTCAACATCACTAATTATCAGAGAAATGCAAATTAAAGCCACAGTGAGGTATTACTTTATCCCAGTCAGAATGGCTTTTGTTAAAAAGCCCAAAAACAATAGATGCCGGCATGGATGCAGAGAGAAAGTAACACTTATACACTGTTGGTTGGACTAAAAATTAGTACAAACTCTATGGAAAACAGTACAGAGATCCTCAAAAAACTAAAAGTAAACCTACCATTTGATCCAGCAATCCCACTACAGTGTGTCTCCTCAAAGGAAAAGAAGTCATTTTATCAAAAAGACACACCTGCACTTGAATGATTATTGCAGAACAATTCTCAATTGCAAAGATGTGGAATCAACCTGAGTGCCCATAAATTCATGAGTGGATTAACAAAATCTGTTATATGTATACTATGGAGTACTACTCAGCCATTAAGAAGGATGAATAAGGCCTTTTGCAACAATTTGGATGGAACTGGAGACCATTCTCGTAGGTTAACTATCTAAAGAATGGAAAACAAACACCACATTTACTCCCTATTAAATTGGAACTAACCAATTAGCACACATGTGCACAGAAGGAAGTAAAACTCAGTGGAAATCAAGCAGGGGAGAATAGAGGAGAAGATGGGCAAAAACCTACCTAACGGGTACAGTGAACACTATCTGGGTTATGGGCACATTTATAACCCTGCCTCAAGCATAACAACAACAATCCATGTGACCAAAAATGTTTGTACCCCTATAATATTTTGAAATAATATTAATAATAAAGATTTGGCATAAAATAAATAGGGCAAAAATATTCAGGATATTTTAAAGGTGAGCTGGACTTGAGGCTTCTGTATATGTGTCTATACATGCGCATGTGTATGTGTGTACATGTATTAAGGCAGAACACATTATATCTAAGGATATGTACTCTGTAGATTAAAATTCAGCTTAAACATTAAGAAAGTATTGTTTCCTTTAATTAAAATGAATCTTAAAATAAGTTTTTAGTAGAAGTTCAAACATTCACTCCATGAGGCATCTTCTTAAATTTGCTAATGATTTTTTAACAAGTACATTCTTACAAATATACAAGTGACTAGTTTGGGGCAAACTGTGAAACCTCAGACATTAATTTAACCTTGGAATAAGAACAGTTAGGTAAAGCTAGAGTATTTTCTGGTGCAGTGACTGAGCTGGTACAGTGATTTAACTTGATTGAACAAATTCATCTCTTACAGATGGCAGAACTGAAACTGCTTGAAGTCATTTGGGCTGACAGTATTGAGATAGAAAAGATCCTTGAATTCCTATTGTGGAAAATGTGCTGTACACAGAAGTAGCTTTCAAAGCTATTCAATGAAAAGAAGTTGCTCAGTCAAATTCAGGCAGAGTCTATTCTTTTCAAAGTAACTATACAAAATTAAGGTCATGATCTACAGAATCAGTCTATGTCGGGACTGATTTGAGGCAGCTAGACCTGCTCTGGAGAAGTGGCCTGACTTGCTGATTTGAAAGAAAGGAATGGAAGATGGCAGTTCAGAGATCTTTATTTCCATTGGGGTTTTCATCCTCAGTAGAGGCTTCTTTCAGAGAAATTCATAGTTTAAAGTGACAAAACATGGACCTTAATTACTCTTCCAAAAGAAGGTGAATTTCCTCTGGTAATTCTAGTTTACTTTCAAGCTGAAGCAGCATTCTTAAGCTGAATTGACAAACCTCTATAAATGTAACATTTAAAGCTTCAGTCTTCAAATTCATTACTCTGGTATGTCTCTAGTGTATCTGAAGTTACAATTTTGCTATGTGTTCTTATTTTTCTTTGCTTTGACATTGTTCTATGGACTAACATAGGTTCTACTTAGCAATACTAAAAAGGATCATCACTTCAAATCAAAGCATATGTAGAAAGATCATTGAGATAATTCAGTGTTAAGGAATCACCATAAATCGAATATCTGTTGATGTCCTGTTACACAATCCAAAAGAAGTTCTAATTCCATTTCTATTGCTGTGTTTAATAATTTACAGCCAAAATTTACATGTAAAAGTGCTATGTAAGTTAGAGGTTACCATAAAACATTAATCATTATTATTATTCTGGGATATCCCAAACAAAATCATTACTCAATTACCATTTAATTTCTATAATAATTTACTATTTGCAGCCCTTTCAGATCACCCTCTGGAGCTCCAGTCCTATATATCACCTATGCACAACTGTCCACTGGGTGTCCCATAGGTAGTTTTATTTAACATATTCAATTTTGAGTATATGAAATTCCTCCCTAAACCTCTCCCCTTCCTACATCCTCTCACGATCCATCCAATTGCCCAAGGCAGAGAGGTTCCCTGGTCTTTTCACTTTCACTTACCACGAACATCCAAAACCATTGCTAATGACTATGGATTCTACCACTGACGTATATTTCATAGTCAACTACTTAACTCCTTCCATGATCTCATTGTTTTATTTTGGAACACCTTCCTTTTTCATCTGGAATACTACAACAGTGTTCTACTTGGTCTCCTCCACCACACATTTCTTCCAAACCTGTTCCCAAAATAGAATGAGTTTTATAAAATACCAAATTGTGATTCTGCCATAATATATCATTTCAATAATTCTCCTTGCCTTAGTTTGGATTTCTTCAAAAGTAGAACCTCAAACAAGGATATATGTTTACGTAGCTTATTTGGCAGGTGATCCCAAGAAGCCAATATAGGGGACTAGGGAATAAAGGCAAGGAAGGGAGGGGAGTTAATAGAGAATAGGGTAACAAGTCTGTGGCCATTGCACACAGGTGAAGCATTAATCATTCTGGCAAATGCTGAAAGATAATGTAGGAAAGGCTTCAGAGTTTTCCCAACTGAGCTGTGGAAAAACCTGTTAGTTTAGTTATCTATCACTGTGTAATAAACTACTAGAAATTTAGAGACTTAAGGCAACTTTCTTTTCTTCCATGATTCTTTGAGTTGGTTGGAGTCAGCTGGATGATTCTTTTGATTTATGTAATTTCCTCTGCATTCTCTTGAATGCATTCTCTGCATCCTCTGCATTCCTAGATTCGAGGAAATGACCTCATAAGGATGAGTGCACTGGGAGATCTGCATCACTGGTAGTCGTGGGTGAACGGTACCAATGCAACACAACAGATCAGTCTTTAAAACAGACTGGATTATCTTCTCATCAGTTCTTCATTCATCACTATTTGATGGCTATTTCTGAGGACATAAACCTCAGACCCTCTGATTTTCCTGGAGAATGGAATGACTTTATCCTGAGATCAAAAAAGAAAAATAAATATTCCCAGGCAGAGTCACAGATTTTTACAGTATAGTGTGTAAAGGAAAATGCTGTGTGAATATGGACAGGCTACTGACAGTATGGGCAATAAAGCTAAAAAAAAATTCTTAGCATGCCCTATTAAACCATTCATGATGCTTTTACCTTTACAGGTTTCAGTAAGATTTCTATTTCACACATGCAATTATTTTAAAATCATTTGACTATGTCAAAATATATTTTTCATTACATTTTAAAATAACTAAATTATATTATTGTTGATTTTTTTAAAGTTTTAGCTATTACTCACTTCTTCTTATGAAAGACAAGGTACTCTTTCTACCCCCCCCACCTTCCCTTCCCTTTCTGATTTTTGGGTTAAAAATATCAACCTAATATATTAACCCAAATATACTATAATTACTTACATTATTATAGTTATGTAAATTACACTAACAGTCCAGTAGTATATTATAATTACATTTACTTTTTAAATAAAATATTGTTTTCTACCCAGAAATGAGCAACTCTGTTTTATTTATCCATTTGGTAATTTTCCAATGTACCTATGAATTAATGCACCTCCTTGAAATTCATTCAAACATAAAAAAATCTCTTTTTTCTTTTTTATTTCACCATATTATGGGGGTACAAATGTTTAGGTTACATATATTACCCTTGCCCCACCCAAGTCAGAGCCTCAAGTGTTTCCATCCCCCAGACAGTGTGCATCACAACCATTAGGTGTGCATATACCCATCCCCTCCTCCACCCTCCTATCTGTCTGACACCGGATAAATGTTATTACTATAAGTGCACTCAAGTGTTGATCATTTAAAACCAAGTTGATGGTGAGTACATGTGGTGCTTGTTTTTCCATTCTTGGGATACTTCGCTTGGGTTCCAGCTCTATCCAGGATAATACAAGTGGTGCTATATCACCATTGTTTTTTGTAGCTGAATAGAACTCCACAGTATACATATACCACATTTTATTAATCCACTCATGTATTGATGGGCACTTGGATTGTTTCCACATCTTTGCAATTGTGAATTGTGCTGCTATAAACATTCTAGTGCAGATGTCTTTTTTACAGAATGTCTTTTGTTCTTTTGGGTAGATGCCCAGTAATGGGATTGCTGGATCAAATGATAGTTCTACTTGTATCTTTGAGGTATCAAACCTATAAAAAAAATTTCTCTCAATTTTATCTTATTCTTAAAAGTGTCTCTTCTGCAGCTCTTTGTTTCCCTGCTCCAACCTTGGCTATTGTGTCTACCTACCCATTGCACAGATCTTATCCTTAGACTTTTCTTCACCCTCAATTATCCCATAGATTTCCTTTGCCTATTTTGTGGTTTGGATCCACTATTTCATGGCTCACAGATCTTTTTCTTTATTAGATTTCTTCCTTGTTTTGGTGGAAGACAACCCACCAATTTGAATGCCTGAAAATGTCCTCCAAATCTCATCCACAGATTAATACTTTATCTGGGTATAATTTTATGTGGGAATGGTTTTTATTTTGAATTTTGAAGACATTTTTCACTATTGTCATCCAGTATCAATTTATTGTTAAGAAAAGTTTTCTGAAGTCAATGGCTTTACTGTTGGTTGTTGTGGCTGGGTCACTTCAGTATCTGTAAGTTTTTTCTTTTGTCTTAGTCACCTTTCCCATACAGTAACTTGACACATTCCTGCATAAGATACATAAGTCCAGATGCTAGTATTCTCATAGTCAAGATGGAGAAAGGGTTAGTAGCCTCACCATTTACTAAATAGACTTCGTTGAATTCATCTTTTTTTTTTTTTAGTATACTACCTATACTTCTTTTAGCTAGTTTTCCTAAGTTCCAAATTAATCTTGTACGTTGGATTGTAGAAAGGAAAATTACCCAACTTTTCAGGCTGGAAAGAGAATCAGAATGTCTAACAGCTTTATATAGGAACTTTTAGCGAAGTCTCCTATTTTCTACCTTAACTGGTCTGCTACTCTCAGAGACACCAGTTACTTCCAATTCCTGATCCTTCTGAAGTTTTATGGTTCAAGTTAGACTGTTTTGGAATTTATCTTAACTGCTAGCTTAATTTTTAGGTTTCTCTGATCTGTTTAGTCTATTACAACTTTTCCAACACATTTTTTTTCTGTATTCTCCTTTCCCATTGATTTATTTTTAACTTAATTCCAGTAAAAGTTCAGAAAATACATGTGCATGCATATATATATATATATATATATACACACATACACATACACATAGATCATGCTTAACTGCAATCACATTATTCATTATTAAATTATGTGATAATTTCTATGATATCCTTCAAATAAAAATCACCTATCTCCATGACAGAGCTAGGTGTCCTCCTACGTGATATCTTATCAGACTATAACAGCCACCTCATCACTTCTCTGTATCCTTGGTTGATTGCAAGCCCTTTGAAAACACAGACAGTGTCTTTACCCCCATTATATCCTCAGATTCTGGCACCGTGTATATCATAAAATAGGGACTCAACAAGTATTTTCTAATTATTGAATGATTATACTATGATATAAACAATGATCCTCCACCATTTATTGACCAGAGGTGTTCTCCTCTGAAATATTTTGAACTGCAATAAAATCGTTTATTGTTTCATTCTGTTCCTTAATAAATTTACAACATTTTTCTGTTCACAATCCAAATGTCAACAAACACACATTAGTTGGACACTGTTTGTTCAGTGATTAACTAGTTAAAATAACTACAAAAGGAATTGTTCTCTCAGAGTAAAATTTTAACAAGAAAAACGGAAATGGGTCAACTACACAAATAGTGACAATACCATTCAATCATGCTTCCCATTTTTTAATTTATTCAACAGCAAAATAGAAGAATTATTCTACACCCAGCATTTTTTCCACATACTGGGGATATAGTGGTAAAGAAAACATACAAAACATGTATGCCCATCTTCATGCAACTTAGGTGCAACAGAGAGAAACAGAAAGTAAATAAATATGTAATAGCTCAAGTGGGGATAAGTCCTCTAGAGGAATGTATAACAGGTAAGTGTACAGCATATGCAGAGAGGGTAGCTTACTATTCTGTGTAGGGTGGTCTGCGAAGGTATCACTGACAGGACACATTGAGCAGCAGCTGAAAGGAGAAAGAAAATGAGTTGTGTGGATTTGAAAGGGATGAGCATTCTAGGCACAGAGAAAGCATGTGTAAAGATGAGCTGGGAATATGTTCAACTTATTTTAGAAGCAGTGAGAAGGCCTCTCGCTAGACAGCAGGGGGATGGGGGTGATGAGAGGATCAGCTCAGCGATGTAGTAGGGCCTGAAAATATAGATCCTTACAGGCAATTTAAATATTTTACCTTTGCACTGACTTAATGAGAAGACTTCGGATGATTTTGAGTAGAGTTATAACAAGATCTCCCTTGTGTTATAAAAAGGTAACTCTTTCTTCAATGGTAGAAGCTTGGAAGAGGGGAGTGGCACAGCTGTGGGAAAAGCACAAATGGAAAAAAGCTTTAAGCCATGTAGAGAAAACAGCAACTGCTGTCACACCCAAAACACAGGCAAAGTAGGGTTTAAAATATGGACAAAATGGTTAATGCAGATTCACAACCAACCTCTGCAAAATCCTGAGATTTTGCCTTCATGGCATTATTCGCCTATCTTAAATTCTCAGCTTCTTGATCCCAGGGCTCATGGAAACTAAAAAAGATAATCACGGAGAGGGTAGTTAGCTTACTGTCTTAAAACTGTCATGGTCCATTAAGTATAGAAAATATGCATGTGAAATAATGTATTCGTTTCTATAATTAAAATTATTTATTAAAAACTTTTCTTCTCTTGGCTAAAATGTCAAAATTGTTCACCTTTATTTCCCTACATATTTTTACTCAAACTTCAAACCCTTTGATTAATTTTGCAATACTTCTCTTTATACCCACTTATTATTATACATAGGTTGTAGAGTCCAGAACTTAATTATAGAGAGGTTGCAGCAGTGTGCTCACACATACACGTGTATTAAATTCTATTCTATTAACTAGCATTTAATTTGTTATATTTTGTAGATGGCCACTTTTTTTTTATTTTTCGCAATGAACTAGGGAAGTGAATATATAGTAGGGACCAAACTAAGCTGTCTGGTTCTTGTGATGTTTTTGAAACAATGAGTATTCTTTTAATTCCTTGTTTTTTTTTTTTTTATATTCGCCAAGCCACCTATTGCTACAAATAGGCATGTACAAAGTGAGTGGTTAATTCTCTTTAACTTAATATGTGTAATTTGTGTAATTAACTGTGGTTTAAAACACATAATAATCATCTCATCATTTTCTTGGCGCTATGTCTCTGTGTGCACCCACTGATCTTAACAAGCCACCAGAATCGCAGCATCATGCCCTCAGTACAGATCTACATTACCCTGCCCATTATAGGGCTGTTATCTTTGCAACAGAAATAAAGCTGTTCGCACACAGAAATGTCCTCTCTAGAATACTAATAATTTTACATAAAAATACCCGATATAAAACAGCAGTACAGAGCAGTATTCATGTGTTTACTTTGAGTTCAGTAAAGACTCAAGTTTCCAAATGAATTCCTTGTTTTATGACTTAACCCACTAAAGTCAACTCAGTACCCAGGCCAATGTACTTATCTGGATTTATCCTGGTTCAAATAAAGTGAACAGTGTTTTGATTTCCATATAGGATACTTAACTATTTCCAGAGAAAGACTTCAACATCCATAAGTTACAGAATAACTGCAGCCAACCATATTATAGATATATGTATGTAGTCACAAAGGAATGAGATAAAATGCAAGAATTATTAATATAACAAAAACTTTTATCACATTATTTCTGTGTGCCAAGCTCTGTTCTGACTTATAGGAAAAAAAGCTTATGTATTCCTTACAGTAACCATTAGAGGCAGATAATATCATATCCCTTTTTCATAGATGAGGAAATGGAGTAACAGAGAAGTTAAATAAACTGTCTTAGGTCATAAGGCTTGTAAGTTGAACCACTGGGATTTTAACCCTTTGTGTTCGGCTTACATAATGTAGCATATGTCCTTAGCATAGTCCCTAGGAATGATGTACATGAACCTTCTATATGAAGACCAGTATATAATTGGCTTTGAAGAGCCTGTGTCTTCACTCTCCTTCAAGTTGGCATTTTAAAGACTCATTAACATCTCAGTTAAAAAATTAAAAGAAAATATTTCTCAATATTGCTCTTTGGAAAATATATGAGAGCTCCTATTGGCTAAAATTATATGATCAATTTCAATTTCCTGTATCTAACTAGAGTTGACTATAATTTGAAATTACTAGTTCCATAGGATGTGGAGTCACCTAAAACATGATAAAAGCAATAGGTAAGGCATACATTGCCCAATTACCAAAACTTTGCTTAAAAGCCTTATGTTGGGATACACGACAAAGAACATGGATTGGGGAGGTTTTAATAAGCAGTAGTGACAATTCAGATAATAAACCAATTGGCTACTTGTAGAGTGAAGAAAAATATGCACTGATACATCATAAGGAAATAATGGAACATCACAAGGCTATATTAACAAAAGGAGTTTAAACATACACACATATGTAAACACGTAAGCACATATGTATTTGTCAGAGGTAATTCATTTGAAAGTGTAAGGCCAACTGCTTCAGCTAGTTAAGTAAAAGAGGAGGTTATATTGTTTTGCACCTCAAAATTAGGTAAAGTCAAGTATGGATCTGGTGTCTCTACACGTCTTACAAAGTGAGGGACTGATGACCCTTTTTCCTAGACAGTCTTTATTAGGATGTTTGTATAATGAAAAGCTTTTAGAGATGGAGACAATGTCTCTGTCTAGAACAAAGATCAAGTGTATTCACTCACTGCCATTATAAAATATTTGTTTTCCTTAAGCTTGGAGTTCTCCTATAATGTAAGCTACTTGTTTACAGATATAACCTAGTTCTTTCCTTGTCACCATATGGAAATTTGGACTTTGAGAAAGCAAGCAAAAATGATGAAACTCTGGCCACCATTGTTGTTGTGAGTAGTACTGTCATTTGTCTCTGACCCAGGAATCTTGTATCTTCTACCAGTGTCCATAAAACTGGGGCAGGCTAACTCATCAGCTTACAGACACAGTAAAATATCAGATATCACAGTTCTTGACATTTAATACTAAGGGAGAGTGAATTATTTCACCCAGATTCAAATATCCAAAAAGTTTCTTGTCCTCTTCAAGGTTTTGCTCATATTTCACATTTGCTGTATGGCAAGAATTTCCTTTAAATTTGAAATTTTCTATTTTTTCAAAATCCCTTACCTTATTTTAATATTAATTTATTTCATAATACTTCCTCTCCCTCTCTTCCTCTCTCTCTCTCTCTCTCTCTCTCTCTATATATATATATATGTATATATATATATACATGTACACACACACATATATATACACACACTTATCTTAATTGTATCTACATCTTCCCGCAAAAATATGAACTCCATGAAGGTGGGAATTTTCTTTATCTTTTTTAGTCATTATCATGTATCTAGTATGCCAAGAACATTATCTGTAATATAGTGGATATTCAAAAATGTTTGGTGAATAAATGAATAAATTCACTATATAAAATCTCAGAGAGTGATTAGGCATATGATCTTTTCAGCCTAACCGTCTTAGAGAATTTAAAAAATATGATTTTACCATTCTAGATTACTTACAACCCCTTGGGTTCAGAAGGCAGGTGCTGTTACTGAAAGAAAAGGTAGAAGTGAGGCCTCGAGGTAAAACAGACAGAAACAAATAAACAAGCAAACAAAGAAACAAAAATTATTAATAGTAGTTCTCTAGTTGTCCCTTTGGAATTTAATTCCATAAATAGAGTTTTTATACATTTTCAAAAAATATCTTGGCATCTCACATAAAATAATCATCCCAGATAAAACTGCAGATATTTTCCTACCTTCCCCAAAGGACACATTCATGCTTAGCTCCTGCATATAGTCCTAAGTAGAGAACCTGTGGATGAAGAGCCTTTTGTTCAATCAGATTTAGGTATGTCGCTTTGTGATCTAGCTAATGAATCTTGACTTGGCTGCCTAGTCTACTGATACAAGTGCAATTTTACTCTTTCTAAAATGACAAGTAGAGTTTTAGAAACCTGAATTGGTCACTTTCTTTAAGCCACAAACTCCATTTCCTGGAAAAATAATAATCAAACAAAAATTTATCCAATGCTCAGAATTTGGTCCATATATTGCCAGCTAATCAATACAATTCTGAAATTTGTTTTCTAAATATGGGACAGATTGCTGTTTTCTGCTCTTAAAGAATATACTTTCTTTTCATCCTACACTCTCATCTCCATAGCCCAACCTGGGTTTTCTACTTAACAGTAAAACTTTTTTCCGGCATTCCATCTTTGGACCCATAATCTTTGCTTTCTTTTGACATGGGAAACTATTTAATACATAACAAAATTGACATTTTTTTTTTACCCCACAACAAAATGGAATTGCAATCACAATAAATTTTTTATATATGAAATGGAGAAATAAGAAGCAATATACAATGAGTACCAGCAAGAAGAATACTCCATACAATATCAGCCAGAGATGTGAGAGTACATCCGTTTTTTTAAATTGTGTTCCTGGAGGTGGAGAGAGCCCTTAGACTAATGTGTCTGCTTTATCTTGGTTTTACTAGCTGGGATGTTCTTTTATGAACTGTCCACATGACAGTATACAGAGCAGCAGATTCTTACTTCAACAGTGGTATAATTTGGATGCCTATTTTCTGCTGGACTTGTTTTAAGCACCTAGGGGGTGCTTTAATGTTGAGAACTATTGGGCCCCCTTTTTGACAGAATTGGGGTTTATCAATGCCAGCCCCTTAACACCCTAAATGGTCATCTGTCATTTTCAATCTGGAGGACTCCAGTGCCACAGAGTAAGTATGAAACTTCTTGGTAAGGAAGTGATGCCTGAGTCTGGACACTGACCTTGTGGTTTTCATTTTTCCAACCGACCATACAGCTCTCAGAGCAACAACTTCTGCCTTGGCCTCTACCTTAGACCAACATGAGACAACACACTCTCTTGGAGAAACTACTAATTAGATTTCTGCCCCCCAGGATACTTCCAAGTGGATTTTCTTTATTGGGAGTGTAATTCACAAGAGGAAGTTTTAAGAATAAGTTTGAAAGAACCAGGTTTTTCTGCATCCCTCTGGCCTTCCCAAATATCACCATTTCTTGCCTGCCCACTTGTCAGCTGTCTAGAAGCATTGACTAGAGGCATAAAGAACCTTTATTAGAAAAGCGATTTAACTCTCTTTCTCACGTTTGTCTTTTTGCTTTCAAACGGCCTCCTTAAGTTGAAGCCTGTTGTATTCTTGTAGTACACTACCGCAACTCACAAAGAGTAGCAGATGAAAGTCAATAACCACACATTTTTCTACTAAGTCTTCTAAACATACATCCTTTTAAGAAATAATGTGTGAGAATGACATGAATAAATCTGTGAGGCTCTAGCAAAGAAAATAAAAGAGGAACTGAAGAAATAGAGTAGCTATAGCCCTGGATGGGAAAAGTTAATATTGTAACAGCATCCTTCTGCCCACAGTAATTTATAAATTCAACACAGAACACATTTTAAAGAAAATTAAAATTCAGCTGGAAGAGAAAATGTTAAGAATATTCAAAAATGAAAAAAAAAAGAATGATGGATAAATAGTCATATCAGATATAAGTATTTGAATAAATATGTATAAACATATATATCAAGTAAGAAATACAGTAGTTAAAACAATTGGTATCAGGTGAAGGCAGATAAAAGAGACAAATAAAGCAGAAAATTGCGAAACAAAACAGACCTAAGCATACATGACATTTATATATAACAAGGTTGCCATTTCAAAGACATAAACAAACTATTTAACAAATTATGTTAGGACAATTGTCTATGTACATGGAAAAATAAAATTTGAGTTCCATATTATATATAAACAAATATTATTTGCTTTAAAGTGCTAGAAAGAAAACATCGTTAAAATAATGTCAAGGAAAAAGGGAAAGAATAAGACTGTGCAATCACTGACTTGAGTCCGCTGGTGGGGCAGGGAAAACATGTTTTTCTAGCTCAGGGTCTTGCCTCTCTCAATGCCTTAATGCAACCAATTTCACCTTCTAGAGTGTGTCTCTGGCAATATTTGTCAGGCTTTTCCACTGCAGAAAACAAGAGTGGACATAGCATTAACAATAACAGAATCCAGGAACACAAATATTGTTAGAACTTTCTCTTTTTTCATGTTTAACTCTGCCTTTCCCTTTGTGTCAACATCATTTTTTACTACTGTGGGTGGTTTTCTCTTTGTGCTAAGGACCATGAAAATATGTAGGTCTATTTTTATCCATACATTGTAGTGATCCTAGATGATGAAAGATTATTTTTGTATGTTTTAGTACATAAAATTCCTTGGAAAGACCCGGATTTGCCTACTTCGGGTCTGTTGCTTGTATCTTAACTTATCATTATGGCCTGGTATGTAAGATGTATATCATTTAACCGTAGCCCAAATAATGCTGCATAAAGAACCAACAAATTTGCAAGGCCAAGGTGGGAGGATTGCTTGAGGCCAGGAGTATTAGACTAGCCTGGGCAATAGCAAGACCCCTTCTCTACCAAAAATAAATAAAATAAATAAAAATTAGCTGGGCATGGTAGTATTCACCTGTAGTCCTAGCTACTCTGGAAGCTGACAGATTGCTTGAGCCCAGAAATTTGAGGTTGCAATGAGCTATGATGACACCATGACACTCTAGCCTTGGCAACAGAGCAAGACTCTGTCTTAAAAAGAAAAGAAAAGAAAAATAGCCAACCATAAAATTTCAATAAACAAGCCTTTATTTAGCTCACAAGCCTGAAGCTCACCTTGTTTGGTCTGGTCAGTTCAACTCTGCTCCACACATCTCTCATCCTCCTTCCAGCCTAAGTATACTCTTTTCACGGCGATGGCAAAAGCATAAGATGGCAAGAAGAAACAGTCAAGCCTTCTTTGGGCCTAGATTTCAATTTAGTACACTATTCTTTCTGCCTCATTTTATTAATCAAAGCAATTCACATCACCAAGCCCAAAGTTAAGGGACAGGGTAGTAAATATTCTGCACTTCATCAGTATCCCTTTTGCAGAGGGACTAAAGATCACACAGCAAAGGGTATGGATCAGGGAGAGTAAAAAATTGTAGCCAGCAATGCCATTGACTCCAAAGAACAATGAGTGGCTCTACTGAGATTTATGCTCACTCCTGTGGTTTTGGGAGGAGAATCTCTTACCAGAACAGAAGGAAGGGGAATTTAATAGAGTTAATGCTAGCTCAAGCACATTCAAAATCATATACATAAACATGAAAGAAAGACTTTTACTTTTACAGACAACATTAATATGAAACCATTTAAAGAAGAGAGGTACTTTCATTGTTAAAGAGTACCGAGGTCCACAGCCTCCTCATTCCCAGTTATTTCTTTGTTCTAGACCTTAGGGTGTGCTCTGTGGTATGAGAAATGAGTAAAGAGCAAACAAATACCCTGATGCTATCAGAGAAAGCATTAAACAGCATTACCCAAAAAGCTCCACCGGGCTTATATTTCTGTTCAACTAACTGAAACTAACTGAAAGCTACTTTTCTCACCAAAAAGAGAGTAGTACAAACTCTTCTTCTGCTACAGGGATTGCAGAGAGTACAGAAAAACAAAAAAGGAAATGTGTGGAAAGTTATACTATTCAAAAGTGGAAAAAATGAGTCATTCTTAAATCATTATTAGTTTTAGACTTTTTTTACTGGACAGAAGCTCTATGTAACAATACAGTGGAAGAAATTTTAATGAACTGTTGCCTAATTATCTCTATGTGTGGCAAATATTAGGCAGTAAATAAATATTTTTTCAAAACAACGTGTAGAGCAATGTAGAGAGAATATTCTTACAATATTAATGCAGGCCTAATACAAGGAAATGGCTATAATATACAACTGTAAAGGGACAGAAGAATGTGGGATTAACAAAAAAAGTATCAATGCACTTTAGGAAAATTACAGACAGATATGTATCATTTTCCTTAGTGAAAAGGGCTCAAATTAATGTCAACTTCAGTTATAATTTTTTACAGTTTCTGTAAGTTTTAACCACATAATTTTTTTATATTTTAAAATAAGGAGTTCTTTCATCTATTATTATTGATAGATTATCTGGTTAGTTAAAAACAAAATACTGGTTAACAGTATAGACTCCTCAGTTAGACAGATTGGTATTAACCGATTACTCTACCACTTACTGTCTGTGTGGAATCAGATAAGTTACTAGTTTACTTCTCCATGCTTTAGTTTCTCAGTGTAAAATGTATAGTTAATGAACATATCTTGCCCATAGAATTACTGTGATGGTAAAACAGTTAATATGGAGCTTAGGAGAACACTTAGTGGCTCTTAAGAATTAAATAAATAATATTTAACATTAATGTCATCTTTATTACTAATTATATGAAGATTTGGGTATTGTGAATGGGAAGAAAGGAACTAAGGAAGGAAAGGAGAAAAGGAGAGAGGAAGGGAGGAAGAAAAAAGGAAAGAAAATAAAGGAAGTAAGGAAAGGAAAGAAGGAAAGAAGAAAGAAGAGAGTGAAAGAGAAAAGAAAGAAAAAGAGAAAGAAAGGAAAGAAAGAGAAAGAAAGAAAGAAAGAA
>CM052441.1:72931286-73001739 GCA_028533085.1 Varecia variegata
CTAGCAGTAAAATGCTTTCTTATTCATATTACCATGTGTAAGACAAAAATATCTTTCAGTCTTTCCTCCATGAAATAAAGTCCTTTCTTTCCATCTGATTAGACAAACATAGATCATATGACCACCAAGAGCACCAATAGTATGTGTGCTTTGATTGAGTATAGCTAAGTAAGACTCATGTTGAAGCTCTGAAAGGAATCATCTTCCCCCGTGGCCAGTGTTTGCATGGGGTAAGGGCGTTGGATACAAAACGACTGGGGTTGAGATGGAGTAAGAGAACAGATGGTTGATGGGTGATCAAAAAATATCATCCGAGGTATGTTTAACACTACAAATCCACCACTTTCTATCAAAGCCATTTGTTTTAGGTTCTTCACACCACTTACTAATATTGTTATTCACTTATTCTATTTATCATTCTTAACCCCTACAAATTATAAGTCTCATGACAAGAAGGAGAATATATGCTATATTTCCTACTATATCTCTAGAGTTTAGAATAGTGTTGAACTATAGTACACAATCAATGAATATTTGTTAATCGATTTCTCATTTACTATTCAATCAGCTAATGAACAAAGCTACTTGGTCAGAGAAGAGAACAGGATAAATAGGAACATTGTTACCTGACATTCTGATTATTTCTCTGTGTGTACGTATGTGTGCATTTATACGTGTTTATGATTCTGTGTAAATTAAAACCCCACTATTATTTCCTTTTTAACATTTCTTTTGTGGTTGTTATGTAAATTTGGCCTATGTCAGTAACTAATCACAATCTGCAAATATTGGTGTTGACTCAAAAATGATTCAATTCTTATAGGAAGTAATTTACACATTAAGAGAATTAAGTGCATTGGAAATTATTTCTATAACTAGTGTAAAATTGTCTCCCTGATCGCACAGATAATGAGGATAATTTGCATATGTTTGTAGATTATACCAATGCCTTCAACACATTGAACAAAGAGGAAAGAGTTAATGTAGCTCCAAAAGTACACTATACATTCTGATCCAAGATAGTAAGGATGTTTTAGATGCCACTAGGGAAAATACTAAAACATAAATAGAAATAAATTACGGTATTATTTAATTAACTGGGAAGTTCAATGTGCTCTAGAGACAATTTATTACAATAAATAGAGCATCCTATCCTTGCAGTGCATTGTAATGAATATAAATCAAGAATTTTTTTTTTCAAAGAAAAACATTCACCAATTCCTATAAACTGTACCTAAGGGCCTCATTAAATTAAGACTTTACTAGAATGCTTCATTTTTTTGGCAGGCTTTACATTATGGGGCATCTCTGTCACATTTGACATCACTGATCACTCACTCCTCTTGGAAACACTCCTCCATTGGCTTGCCTGAGAGCTGTGCTCTCCTGGTTCTCCTCATAACTTTCAACCTTTCTTTCTCAGTCTCCTTCATGGCTTCTTCTAACAATAATCTCTTAACTGTGGAAGCTTCTGAGAGTTTTCTCCACACCACAATTCTCCCTAAGCACAACATACTCAAAAAGGACTTATCACCGTTTATCCTAAAACTACCCTCCCTTCAATAATTGACCTCTTACTTGGTGGCATGATCATTCAATCTGGTATTCAAATTACAATACTTGGGGGTTCATCTCTAACTCATTCCTCTCCCATTTTGCCACATCTATTTAATCCAAAATTCTGTCCCCTTTTCCTCTACAGTATATTTCAAATCTATATTCCCCAATCATACCACAGATCTAATGAATGCTATCATTTATATTTTATTTGAATTACCTCCACAGACTAACCAATTTTGCTCTGTAGCCCGCACAATGGACTGAGAATTTGAATTCAAATTTATTTTTTATAGTTGTTTAAGAAAATGTCTGTAACAAGGTGGAATAAAAATTATCACATTAATTAATTAACCCTGTCATGTTTGTGCTGGGTTTTTATCAATTAGTTGCATGTTCTCAGGCTAGATTCACAAGATATGAAATCTATCAACTTCTGGCTGGTAGATGATGTTCAAAAATAAGTTGCTTTGCCACATGTCTAGAGAATAACAATCAATAAGATTCAAAACACAGAAAAAAACAATATATGATTCAATTCTTCCTATGTGACTGATTTTTTTTTTAATTGTCTTAATGCAATAATTATTTTTCATTATGTTACTCAAAAAATTCAATCGTCTGTTACTTCCAATGTCATGTCTAAACTAGTTAATTCACAAATATATACAAACTGGAAAAAAAAATCTAGTAGTTAATTATGCAAAACACTGACATTTTTCCCCATGGTATCTTTTAAACTGTAACTTTACTACTCCCTCATAGAACCTTTGATTTAATTAATAAGACTTTTTTTTTTTTTTTTTTTGCATCCTCAAAATATCTTGCACTCTTTTAACTTTGCACTTCTCCTCTTTTAAGTATTTTTGCTTGTCATGTCACCACCATTCAATTTCATCTTCCAAACCCTGTAGATCTTTCAAGGCCTAATTCAAGTCCAACTATGTTCCAAAAAATCATTTCAGAACTATGTAGTGTCTTGAGTTATAAATTACCACTCTGAAATATTACCTGAGATTTTCATTTGTTAATTAATTGCATACTGGCTTGTGCAATATTTTTTAACTTTTTATTATTAATATTTTTAACTTAAATGTTTTCTTTTACTCTGTTACTACATTTTGTTCCTGAGTGCAGAGACTGTTTTATAATTATTTATAACTTACTTTATGCCTTCTATGCTCTATAATGACCTTGAATTTTACTTTGAAGATAAGAATTGAATTTAATTGTCAAGTTCCTGAAGCCCTTGTCTTCCCATGTTTTAGTTTTAGTCCAATAATGCAATAAACTAGATTTAAAATATTTGTAGATTATTTTCAAAAAGACATGCTTAAATAGAAATTAGGAAAATAAAGATGTGTAGCATCTCCACACATATTATTTATGAAAAAAAATGTAACTTTGTATAGAGGTAAAACATATTAAAGCCAAATATTTTTCCACAATCTTGCAGATTTTTATTTTTCATTCTTTCTTATCTTAGTAAATAAATTTAAAATGTTTATAAAATCCTTTAATCTGCCACCACTGTTGAAATAGTGTAAAGTGTTATTTTTTAGATGTTGAAGCAAAATACCCCAATTTGTCCCGTAAATGCTACTTTAAAACTTTTATTTGAGAGATAGACAAGGTTAACTGATCTGTATATGACAATACAACCGGTAAATGAAATAGACAAAACAGACTATCACAAATCCATGTTTCAACTTTATGCCAAGATATCAGCTGAAATGGCCTTCTCATAAATTATTGAAGAATGAAGGTAAGATGTGCAATAGAATGTAAAACCATATATATAATTTTAATTTTCAGAGGTTAGAAATCCACAGAAATTTCTTTCTTCATTTTTAATAATCTCAGATGGTTGAAAAATTGCAAGATGAGAACAGTAGGCAAATGGCAGTAGAAACATTCTTTTCCATTTTTATGGTTGTCATGTGTTAAAATGTAGGCTTTTTTTGAGCTTATTAAATGTCCCCATGCATTCCTGACCATTTTCATTTAGACTACAATAGAATGCTTTCACTTGAGTTATATATCTTTTGAAATTAGCAGATTACAAGGCAGCCTGGATATTCAGTCTGTACTGCTGGTAATTTCTGTAGAGATTATTGTCTAAGTACATTCAGAAACTTGGCTGAACAAGAGGCATTTAAAAAAATTTTTGTGACGCACAATTCTATTTTATTAAATGAACGAACATAAAGAGAGCTAGACATAGCACCATGATAGAGTAATTCATAAATTTTTCAATTATTAAAATTTTATTTTCTAAATGATTTTCAGAACTATCAAACATTTCCATTTCAAAACTATAAACTTTATAAATCAGGAAGTGCCATTTTTCTTAGATTGTTGGGTCACTGATAATTTCTAAATCTAAATTATGACCATTCCTAGAGTTGTTTAAAGCCATGAAAATCATTGAAACAACAGTTTTATAAAAATTATTTGAATACATTTCTTTTCCTAAAGAGCAATCCAGGTGTTCTGATATAAGATGGTATATATTACTGGGAAATAGCCATAATAAAAGAACAGTAAAACTGAATTGAGACTAAAACTAGAGGTATTTGAACTAAAATATACTTAATTTTCTAAAATACAGCTAATTCCTTGATACTCTAATAGTGATAATTCTATAGAATTAGATTTATAGATTAGAATTTGTACAGACTTTTACTACTAAATAATTAAAATGATGTTTTCTGATTAATTAGGAACTAACCCGATACCTTCTTGGTTTATAGCATTATTACTTTCTGTGAAGATAAAATCACCAGTAGTTAGATTTAGGAGTCATTTCAGATAAACAGAATTTAATCACTATGTACTGCAATTCAACTTGAGATGAGGAAAACAAATTCTAACTAGAGTTCCTTATGTAAACATATATAATATACCAAAGAACTTTGAACAATAATAAATATAATTATCAAAGCAAATATAATAAAATCACAGGGAATAACAAAGCATATTTTTAATCAATTTTGTTTTCTAGATTTCTTTGATAAATTGACAAAAGATATGGACCTTCTATCTAAAGAAAGTAGATATGCATGTAAACTAAAATACAATTACAAAAGTGTAATCAACCCCATGATGCTTACCCATGGACTCAAAGAGGTCCCTGAGACCAAGGTTATTATTCTCTGTTAAGGTAATACAAGTCTGAAACACTAGATAGTATGCAGCAATCTGCTGTGAGATAGACACAGAATTTATAAACATACTGCTTGAAATTCTTTGAATATGAAAGAAATAGAAAAAAGGAAAAGAAGGAAGAAATGAACAAAAAATTAGAAGAAAAGAAAACATTTCCACTTCCTTGATAGAAATTCAACTTTTTACTTCACCCCCAAAGTGTAATTATAATATATAGAACCAGGCATAGTACACACCCGCTGTTTCAGGTGATCAAAGGATATGTGAAATTATAATTCCTTCTTAAAGATTTACTTTTATCTCTTCAGTCAGACTTACACTTCAATGACATGTGCATCTACAAAACTTATCTTCCTCTAACTTTATTGTTTTAATTGAGTTTACTTTTAGAGCAGTGTTAGGTTCACAGCAAAATTTAGCAGAAAGTACAGAGTTTCCACATCTCCTCTCCTTCCTCACTCCCGACGCCCCTGTCCCAGACAGTCACCCCCATCATCAACATCCTGCACCAGTATGGTACATTTGGTACAACAGATTAACCAACCTTGACACATCATTATCATCCCAAAATCCACAGTGTGCCTTATGGAACCCTCGTTGTGTTGTCCATTTTTAGGGTTTTGACAAATGTATAATGACATATGTGCTTTCTCATAGTATCATACAGAATAGTTCCACTGTTCTAAAATTCCTCTGTATTCTGCCTATTCATTCCCCCGCCCCAAACAACTGGCAATTATGGAGTTGATATTTTTACTGCCTCCATAGTTTTGCCTTTTCCAGAATGTCATGTAGTTGTAATCATTCAGTATGAAGCCTTTTCAGATTGGCTTCCTTCACGTAGCAGCATACATTTAAAATTCCTTCATTTCTTCTTGTGGCATGACAGCTCACTTCTTTTTAGTGCTATAATAGGCCACTGTCAAGATGTACCACAATTTACTTGTCAATGTGCCTACTGAAGGATATCTTTGTTGCTTATAAGTTTTGGCAACTGTGAATAAAACTTCTATAAACATTCGTATGCAGATACCTGTGTGGATAGAAGTTTCAACTTATTGTAATAAATACCCAGAAGTGTGATTGCTGGATTATGTGGTAAGAGTATGTTTAGTTTTGTAAGAAACTGCCAAACTGACTTCTAAAGTGGTTGTGCATTTTGCATTTCCCCTAACAATGTAAGAGAGTTCCTGTTGCTACTGATTCTTGCTACCATTTGGTGTTGTCAGTGTTTTGGATTTTTGCCATTCTAAAAGATTTGTATTGGTATCTTGTTGTTTGAATTTGAAATTTTCTAATTACATACAATGTTTACACACCCTCATGTTGAAAAACATGAGCAATAAATCTTGTCTGCTTCAGTTAGTCATCTGGGGAATCTTTCTGACACAGTGAGATCAATGCTAAAAGTTTTCAAGTGTATCTTCTCATTAGTTTTGCTTTCTATGTCAGCAAATAATTTTTTTTTTTTTTTGAGACAGAGTCTCGCTTTGTTGCCCAGGCTAGAGTGAGTGCCGTGGCGTCAGCCTAGCTCACAGCAACCTCAAACTCCTGGGCTCAAGCGATCCTACTGCCTCAGCCTCCCAGGTAGCTGGGACTACAGGCATGTGCCACCATGCCCGGCTAATTTTTTCTATATGTATTTTAGTTGGCCAGATAATTTCTTTCTATTTTTAGTAGAGACGGGGTCTCACTCTTGCTCAGGCTGGTCTCGAACTCCTGACCTTGAGCGATCCACCCGCCTCGGCCTCCCAGAGTGCTGGGATTACAGGCGTGAGCCACCATGCCCGGCCAGCAAATAATTTTTTAATTGCCTTAACAAGTTTCTTAAGATAGTAAATTAAGTCTCCTGATTTGACCCTGTGAAAAATTCAAAAATCTTTAAATGAAGCAACGTGTTCATGAGTTCAGACATGAGCCCTATTTTTCAGATAATATTATTATCCATATTACTTGTGTGTCCAATGTTGACTCAAGGAGAATACTATTTCTACAGATGAAACAATAATATTGTTAGTCTTTTAGTAATTGTGATCAGATTGAAGCAATTTCTAAGTGTGTAGCTTTAAATGATTTACATTTATTTTTCACAGGTGATTTTTAAAATTTTGTTATGTTTTTCCTAATGCTCTTGTTGTGGGCAAACAAGTTAGTTATAGGGTGAAGTAAGGTAGATTGCTTTTACCTTTCTCTTATTGTCATGAATTAGAACTCAAGGTACTGGTGTTTGCTTTTTACCATATATCAAATTCTAGGCTAAACTTTGAACTTTCTTAGCTCACTGTTTCCGTTGCTGCCGAAGTCAGACGAGATCAGTGTTATGGATCTAAATTGTGTGCCCCTTTCCAAAATATTTTATGTTTTGAATCCCTACCTCCCAGTGTGGATGTATTTGGAGGTAGATCCTCTAAAGAAGTAATTAAGGTTAAATGAGGTCAGAAGTGTGAGGCTCTGGTCCCACAGGATTAGTGGCCTTATGGGAGGAGACACCAGAAATCTTGCTCACACTGCACTGAGGAAAGGCCATGTGAGGTTCCATCAACAAGGCAGCCATTTACAAGCGAAGAAGAGAGTCCTCATCAGAAACCAAATCAACTGTCACCTTGATCATGGACTTCTAGCCTCCACAATTGAGAGAAATTATATTTCTGTTGTTTATGCCACTCAGTCTTTTGTTAGGCCAGCCCAAGCAGACTATTAATATATAATATATATGCATATGTTCTTTAAAAAATACACATATTTGAGACTTTCTTTGACCCATTATAGAAATTTTCAGGTTTAAACTACACTGATGGCTAAAGAAAAAGTTAATCTACCCTGTGAAAATCTGAACAAAACAAAACAAAAAAGATAATTTCATTTTTAAATTTGATTTTACACATCATTTCCTTCAGTTTCTTTTCTAACCCTTCGTAAAGGAAATAACTTCAACTACATGTATACTACTAAAAGGAAAGGGAAGAGAAAGGAAGGGGAGAGGAGAGGAGGAAAAGAAAGGAAAAATGAAAGAAAAGAAATAAAGGAAAACATATGTAATAATGAGAGTTTAAATAGTCATTTTCAAAAATGATCAAAAACCATGTGACTCAAATCATCAAAATATTTTGGACTTTTGCCAGTAATGGTCAGCAGATACTAGGAAAAATATGATTGCATGTTTGCATAGGGTAAACAGCTCACAGGCCAAAATAAATGCCTGAAAGTTTTAGGTCCGAACAACTTAGTAATATTGATATTCTAACAATGTAATAGCCATTTGAAAAAAATAATACACATAAATTGAAAAAATACTGTTTTAATTTAATTCTTAAATAACCACAATTACTACTGTGATGTGTGTGACTTTTGAACACCATGCCCTCTCAAGCCTCATATTGACACTGGACACTGCCTCACTAATTTCCTATTTCACACTGATTTTCACAGCATACTTGATTTTTTAGAACAACTGCAGAAATCCAGATTTGCAAAGATGTGATATCATTGAAAGGAATATAATACATTCAAAAGTTGAAACTGTGAACTCTTTCAAGCCAATAATTCACATAGTATCTGAGAGATATAGAGAATCCTTGTGCTTTTTCAAACTTATGAAATACAGCAAAGTATATCTCCTGTGACTTTGCTATGGTACCTGTGATAACTTGACTAAGATTTAAAATCTTGGTAGAATTAAATTACTTTCTATTTTTATATAAGTAAACAGAATGTGTAGCATGTGCTATGAACTCAATAAAAGTGAGCCTCTGAAATACTATGATTATTAATACAAATTAAGAGTAAAATACTGAAATCTTTGTAAATCTCACGCTTTTTCTTTTTTCTTCCCTCCACACAGATTAAGAGGCAAACCTTTTAAAACTAAACGATTTGGTTTTTATCATTGCCAAGGATAGTGTTTTAAGTCACATTTCTTGTGCAACAGACACCGAGATGGGTATTGCTGTGTACGTTATGTATTAGGAACTACTCTGGCATCCACAGTTGTGAAGGAAGTAGAATAAGAAAAAGGTATGTGTTGAGTTGTAATCCAGTGGCAACAAATGCTTCAGCCAATCTCACTGCAATTCTGGGACCAAGATGGTCCAGTAGAGATGCTCTGCCTTTGAGGCAAGGGACAAGGCTTAAAACTCTACAGTGACCATCTATGGGATATGGTCTGACCCAAAGGAGAGCTTGTGATTTTGGGTGTGGCATCTCTCTTTGACTGAGAGCAATTTCCCAAAAAAGACTGTTTTGAGCTGTCAGCTGCCGATGATCTCAGAAGTTAAGGAATAAGCACCTCAGTTAGTCAAGATTAATGATCTAAGTGGTGTACTATAGCAGCCACTAAAAAGAAAATAATTTAAGGAGTTTGGGTCCTGCTCTGAAGCCCTTCATGATGGAGCAGGATTACAAAGGATCATGTGAATAATTCCAACTATCCAAGGAGTAAAGAACCTATAACAAAGGAAAAAAAAAAAAAAAAGAGAGAGAGAGAGAATCAAAGCCTTTCTTGGCCTGAGAAGTAAGGTTTGGTTCATCATGAGAAAGACATTTTATGGAGTTTTCCAATGTCTCAGATACTATACGATACCGCTAGTAATATAGGAGTATGATTCATTCCTACTCTTACCAGGAATATTGAAGTCCTGAGTACATTCAAGCCCTGCTCCTGTTATTAGATCCTTACGGCCTGATCTTAGACCTCTTCACTGACTTACTGTTTCCCTGGACTGCTGCCCTATACTGCATGTTACATTCCTTTGAAGACGTGCCCCATCTTCATGTACAGGCATGTATCCCTGATGAGCCTTCATCGTGTCTGCTGCTGAGCTCTGCCCTTTCATTACATGTGTCTGATTCCAAGGTCCTGGGCAAATGTCTCACCCCATTGCTAATTCAACTTTTTTTCCCATATTAAATGTTAGCTGAAACCTAGACATACACTGTTTAAGGTAATGTGAAGACACAAAACTCATCAAAATTATGTAAAAATTTTAATGTTACCTGACTTTTCACTAAAAAAACCCCATTTCACTTAGTAGTTATTACTTTCTTTACAAAATTCACAAACTATCTTTTTAAGAATCTATCCTAAAATATATACAGGAATTAACTTCAAGTTCAAAATATTTTTGAGGGGGTGCTTTCAATATTTCCTATATCTAGAGTTATAACATTAAATAGAGTGTTTATCTGTGATTCCAGAGAATTCCAAGATAGAATTTTTTAATGACTTTGGAAGAAACTACTATTTGTTTACAAAAATACTTATTCTCCTTTTCTGGGACTGAGTTCTAGCCAATGCAAAGTGAGTAATAATGATACATGGCCTTCTCAAGAATGACCCACAAATTCTTCCTGTGGCTGCTTCTCCATGCTCTTTTCCACTTCTGAGTTGTAAGAATGGTGCTTGAAACCTCCCTTATCCCAGTGAAGGACCTTAGAAACATGTTTGATTTTCAAGATCAAAAAATCTCCGTCAGCCAAGGGCCTTGAGTTACATTGTGAAGAGAACCACTCTGACAACCTCTTCAATCATCCAGTATTGATTCATGAAAAAAAGAAAGTTAGTTTGAAAACTGAATCCCACATAAAGTACTATATGTTTTCTATGTGGTTAGAAATCTAAAAATCAAGAAATTGTCAAGTCATGCCGGTTCTTCCATCTTCTTATTTCCTTATTTTGTAAATATTTAGTTCAAAATTTTAGTATAAAACTCCATAACTTTTAGTTTCAATTATTGCAGCAGCTTCCAAACTAGTTTTTCAATACCAGCTCTATTTCATATAATCCAGCTCCCAGTGAAGTCATTTTGGGCCACCCAGTTATCTGTTTTGATCAAAATTCCCCTATGATTTGTTGAAAAATATTGTCTGTTTTGGTGCTATTTAACAAAAGTAATCAAATACTAGATAGTTACATTTATAAAAGAGATCGACCACCACGTGAACATAGGGGTAGATGTGAATAGAAGTTTCACATATAATGAATCTTCTCTCTAAGCTCTACAAAAAGAGACTGCTTCTACATAGTTAATATTTTTTTTCTTATTCCTTGTTTATGTTCTAATTCCACAAACACTTGATTACAAAGGCTGATGTTTTAATGCTGGTACAGGAACTTCTCATTTTAAGTATGACATTATAATGGGTTCGAGATTTCTGGCTTCTTGTGGATTTTACCACCTAAGAGTTCCTTGGTGATTGAGAGCAATTATCCCAGAAGAAGGAAAAAAAAAAAAAAAAAGATCCATTCAAGTGGCATCAAAAGGAGCTGGGTTCACCCAAAACAAAATGAGAATAAACTCAACAGTCAATTTGATTGCATACTTTAGGAAAATCGTTAAGTTAATTTTAGGCTAATATTATACTCTTACCGAGAAGTGACCATGGATGCAAAGAGTAATACTAGTGATAAAGGGCTTGTAGATATCACAGTTACTAGATATCAGTTCAAAATCTAGAATCTTAATCTAGTAAAAAGGAAATAATAAAATATATAAGAAAATAAGGAATAAAAACATTCAGATTAAAGTGTGACAGAATATTTAACTCTGAAATATGGAAACAAGGAAAAATTTTCCTATGTTACTACTTTAGACAGATAAGGAATAGTATTTCCTTTCCTCGTGGGTGTTCTTGCCTTTGTGCTCTAAATTTTGAACAATCATTTTCAGGTCAAAATATCTCTAAACTGCTAGTGCACTTCCAAATTGTCCTTGGTAAAATTATGACAGAGAGACAAATATATGAATTGAAACATGAAGAAAGCTGTGTTTGACTCAGAGACTGATAAGAGCTTGAGAGAACTCCAATACTTGGTGAGAAAGGTGCTCGTAAAACCAAATGTCTCCAGAACCTGACCAAAGACCACCCATCACCAGCTGTGGTTCATTGAAAGCCCTGGTGGTGAACACAAGCAACCAAATAAATAAATTCACAGCCAGGCACATAACTGAACAGGTGTGGCCTACAGGTCATAGCTTGGCAATTCCTGATCTAGACAAACAAAAAACAAATAAACAAACAAATACAAGACATAGGAAACTCTTCATAGTAATTTGAAATTTGACCAAGGCAAAGTTTACCCTATAAAAATTAGTACATGATAAGACCTTATTACTTTATGAATCCGTGTTGCTATTTTGAGAGACAGACTTACTGGATCTATGCCCACTCCGCCCTATGAATTTCTTCTTAAAAACTCAAAATGAAAAATGACAAAGATAAACATAGAGAAAAACAAAGACAAACATAATGTTGTTACTGATATGTTTTTACCATAGAGAAGAATTTTCAATTCATGAGCACATAATTAAATGATTAGAAAGAGAGCATTCCCAATTCACAGGAGATAAAGTCAGTCACTAGGATCTAAACAACATTAGGACAGTAATCTTGTCTCTAAAGGAGTAGACAGCTGTAAGAACCATATTTTCTCTCTCCTGATTATCTTACTCTGCTGTTGTAGTGAGAAAAAGGTCATAGTTACAAATGAACACTTAAGCCTGCAGGTCTTACATTGACAAATTCTAATACAGACAAACAGTAATCAGAGCTCAAACCAAATGTGAGGCATGACTTATTATTGTGGTCAGAGAAAGTTCCCAAACAGGATATTACAAGGGCTCAGGAGAATGCACTATTTCTGAATAGAAGGTCTTAAACCATGCCAGCAAGAAAATCTTAGAAGGTTCTTGGTGTGATCTCCAGGATGAATAATCACACAGACCACCAGAAAATTCTGGAGATTAAGCAAACCTAATTGTTTCCTAATCTCAATTTGCTGCAACAATGCAGAACACTACTTGGACACAGCTTTAGCAGTCTCTCAAAGAGGGGAAGTTAGTGAAGGATATTTATATTAATAGAATTTTAAAGTCCCAGTTTGGCTTAACGTGAATCTTTTGAGGTGGGGAACTTTTTAGAATTGAAAAAAGGTTTCTACACAATAGGACGAGTGGACAAAGTAGGATGAAGATCCTGAGGTAAGTTGAGCTTGAACTATTGTCATGATAAGTGGGCCATTTCTCCAGTTGTGAAAAATGTCTGATAGTTGTTTGCACAGATGTGAGCAAATAGTTTTCTCAGATACTTTTGTAGCAATAATTTCTTCAAGGAAATAGTAAAGTTATTTATTAGTTCCCAGTCCTCACTTCCTGGGTGAGGAATTCTTGGAACAAACATTTAAGTTATATTGACACAGGTGCTCTTATTTCTAAGGCAGGGAGAGGCAGGAGCACTTTCTAGAATAGAAAGGTGACAACTAAGTGATATTATAGATGTTCACACTACAGTATGTTTATTACCTGCTTACTTCTCTGTCTTCCTGATTAGTCAGTAGAATCAGAAATGGGAATATTTTAATTTTCTGATATTTAATAATAATCATGACTATTAATTTTAAAGATACTTTTACATGACAGAAAAAAGATAAGTAAAAAGTAAATATGGTAGATACTGTAATATGGCAGCCAGATCTCTGTTATGGAATGAAGGCATTATGACCCCTACCTGTTGGAGGTTTTGCCAACTAACGAACCTAGCTGATGGCTTCCTTTGGGGATTGGTTCAGCTGAAGAAAACTCCTTTACTCAATGTAATGGCACTTTCTGTGGGCAGACCCCACCAAGGATCCAAGAACACAGGAGTAGGGAGGCTCTCCTCCCAACTGAGGACAACTCTGAAGTGCCTTCCTAGTTGCAGAAATCCCTGTGGGGTCACCTGAGGCCTTTGGTACAACTGATTTGAGCTCAACTTGTATATATTCCTAATCCTCCTTCCTTTCCCCCATTCCAAGGACATTAATTCCAACTGCACTCCCCGTAAGTGTTCTCTGTGTTTAGCTATGCCTCATATTCTGCTTCCTTCGAAACCCAACTTGAATGTGTTACAAAAAGAAAATTTTAAATGAAATTTTGGAGTTGGATCACTTGCTGTCTTGACAACAAAGAGGAACTTATCACTGGAGGTAGATGAATCATAGATGGTTACTGACAAAACATAACTATGGAATTTACAGAACGTTTACTGGTGGTAAGATGATATAGTATATTTGTGGAAGAAACATATTCACTTATGTTTAGATAAAAAGTACAATAGGGCAGGTGCTGTGGCTCATACCTGTAATCCTAGCACTCTAGGAGGCCGAGGCGGGAGGATTGCTTGAGCTCAGGAGTTCAGGACCAGCCTAAGCAAGAAGGAGACCCTGTCTCTACTAAAAATAGAAAAATTAGCTAGGCATTGTGGTGCATGCCTGTAGTCTCAGCTACTCAGGAGGCTGAGACAGGAGGACTGTTTGAGCCCAGGAGCTTGAGGTTGCAGTGAGTTATGATGATGACACTGTACTCTACCCAGGGTGACAGATAGTGGCTATAAGGACAATGGAACTGAGTGGCTATTGTTAAATTCTATTAATAATCTGGGGAAAATGGGAATAATTACTTACTAATTAAAAACTAAATATATTTTTACTTCTGAATGTAGATAACTAAAAGGGGAATAATTCTCACTTCATAATTTAAAAAATCAAATAAATTTCATATTCAAAATTTCTTTTTTAAGTCATTGCATACTGGAGGATCAAAACAACAAACTAGCCAAAATCCAAGGACAAATTATTTTTGTTGGGAGAGAGTAGATATGAGTATGTGCTCATCAGAATTAGAAGCAAATGGACATTAGTAAGAAGTGTTCATATGAAAAATTTGCAAAACTGGTAAAAGTTTTGTGTGAGCTGGCAAAAGTATAAGTTCATACCCTTTTGCAGGCTTGGGTAAGTTCATACTCTTCTACAGGCTCTTTCTTCACAAACTTTACTGGACACTTACAGAAAAGATCAAAAAGCGCTTTTCATTGGAGTGCAACCTGGAGTTGGGGAATAGCAGCTATCCAAAAAGTACAAAATTCCACTCAGATCTTTCTCCCCTACCTCCACTGTGAAACAAAAGCATTAATCTGTGAATATAAGGGCATAAAGCATGGCAGTCCTTAGGGCATTGGAAACTCATTGGATCTAGAAGAAGGGGAAAAAAGGAAAGAAAATTGCTCCTAGGCAATGAACAGACTGTCCTTTCTCCACTGTATGTTTTTGGCACCTTTGTTAAAGATAAGTTTACTATAGATGTATGGATTTATTTTGGGTCCTCAATTCTGTTCCCTTGGTCTATGTCTGCTTTTATGCCAGTAGCATGCTCTTTTGGTTACTACAGCTCTGTAGTATAATTTGAAATCAGGTAATGTGATGCCTCCAGATTTGTTCTTTTTGTTTAAGATTGCATTGGTTATTAGAGCTCTTTTTTGGTTGCATATAAAGTTTAGGATTTTTTTTTCTATTTCTATGAAGAATGTCATTGGTATTTTAATGAGAATTGCATTTAATCTGTAAATTGCTCTGGGTAGTATGGACATTTTAACAATATTGAATCTTCCAATTCACAAGCATGGAATATCTTTCCATTTCTTTGTGTCCTCTTCAATTTCTTTCATCAATGTTTTATAGTTTTTTTATAGACACATTTCATGCCTTTGGTTAAGTTTATTGCTAGTTTTTTTATTTTATTTATAGCTAATGTAAATAAGAATACTTTATTGGTTTCTTTTTCACTTTGTTTACCTTTGGCATATAGAAATGCTATTGATTTTTATACATTGATTTTGTATCCCCCAACTTTACTAAATTTGTTTACCAGTTCTAATAGGTTTTTTGTGGAGTCTTAAGGTTTCCCTAGATAGAAGATCTTATAGTCTGCAGATGAGGATAATTTGACTTCTTCCTTTCCAATTAGGATGCCCTTTATTTCTTTCTCTTCTCTGATTGCTCTACATAGAACTTCCAGTACTATGTTGAATGACAGTATTGAGAGTAGGCATCCTTGTCTTGTTCCAGATTTAAAGGAAGGGCTTTCAATTTTTCCTCATTCAGTATGATACTAGTTGTGGGTCTGTCATATATGGCTTTTATCATGTTGCAGTAAGCTCTTTCTACATTTGGTTTCTCAAGAATTTTTATCATGAAGGAATGTTGAATTTTATAGAATGGTTTTTCAGCATCAATTGAAATGATCATATGCTTTTTGTCTTTCATTCTGTTGATACGATATATCACAGTGACTGATTTGCACATGTTGAAACATCTTTGAATGACTGAGATAAACCCCATTTGATCATGATGAATTATCTTTTTAATGTGTTGTTGAATTTGGTTTGCTAGTATTATATTGAGAATTTTTTTTGCTTCTATATCATATGTAAAACAGTTTATATTTTTATTTATTTATTTATTTATATATTATTATTATTTTTTATTTCAGCTTATCATGGGGGTACAAAAATTCAGGTTGTGTATATTGCCCATGCCCCTCCCATCCCCCCGAGTCAGAGCTTCAAGGGTGTTTACATCTATATTCATCAGAGATATTGGACTATAGTTTTCTTTTTGTTGTTGTGTCTTTGTCTGGTTTTGGTATCAGGGTGATACAGGCTTTGTAGAATAAGTTTAGGAGTATTCCCTCCTCCTCAATTTTTTGAAATAGTTTAAGTAGAATTTGTGTTAATTTTTCTTTGAATGCTTGGTAGAATTCAGCAGTGAAGTCATAAGGTCTTGGACTATTCTTTGATAGGAAATCTTTTATTGCTGCTTCTATCTTATTACTTGTTATAGGTCTATTCAGGTTTTGGATTTCTTCCTGGTTCAATCTTGGTAGGTTGTATTCATGTAGGAATTTATCTATTTATTCTAGGTTTTCCAATTTATTGGCATCTACTTGCTCATGGTAGTCTTTAATGAGCCTGCAGATTTTTTCAGTATCAATTGTAATGTCTCCTTTTTCATTTCTGATTTTAAGTATTTGGATCTTCCCTCTTTTTGTGTTAGTCTGCCTGAAGGTGCATCAATTTTGTTGATTTAATGAATAAAAAACCTTTTTGTTGACTTTTTGTTTTGTTTTGTATTTTATTTATTTCTGCTCTGATTTATTTATTTTTATTTATTTGTTTATTTATTTATTTATTTTTTTGAGACAGAGTCTCGCTCTGCTGCCTGGGCTAGAGTGAGTGCCATGGTGTCAGCCTAGCTCACAGCAACCTCAAACTCCTGGGCTTAAGTGATCCTCCTGCCTTAGCCTCCCAAGTAGCTGGGACTACAGGCATGCGCTACCTTGCCCGGCTAATTTTGTCTAGATATATTTTTAGTTGTCCAGCTAATTTCTTTCTATTTTTAATAGAGATGGGGTCTCACTCTTGCTCAGGCTGGTCTGGAACTCCTGACCCCAAGCCATCCACCCGCCTCGGCCTCCCAGAGTGCTAGGATTACAAGCGTGAGCCACTGCGCCTAGCCGTCTGATCTTGATTATTTATTTTCTTCTACTAACTTTGGATGTGGTTTGCTCTGTTCTTCTAGTTCTTTGAGATGCATCATTATGTTGTTTATTGGAAACTTTTCTACTTTTTCGATTGAGGAATTCATTGCTATAAACTTTTCTCATTACTGCTTTTTCTGTATCCCATAGGATTTGATACATTGAGTTTTTATTTGCATTTGTTTTGAGAATTATTTTTTTAATTTCCTTCTTTCCTAATTTCTTCATTGATCCACTGGTCACTTGGGAGCATTTTACTTAATTGCTACATATTTTTACATATTCCAAAGTTTCTCTTGTTATTGATGTCTAGTTTTATTCCATTTTGTTCAGAGAAAATACTTGGTGTGATTTCAATTTCTTAAAATTTGTTAAGACTTGTTTTGTGGCCTAACATATGGTCTACCCTTAAGAATAATCCATAAGCTGAGGAGAAGAATGTGAATTCTGCAGCTGTTGGATGAAATGTTCTGCAAATATCTAGTAGGTCCATTTGGTCTAAAGAGCATGTTAAGTCCAATGTTTCTTTGTTGATTTTCTCTCTGGATGACCTGTCTAATTTTAAAAGTGGTGTTTTGAGGTCTCCAACAATTAGTTTATGTGGGTCTATCTTTCGCTTTTTAGCTCTGATATCATTTGCTTTATATATCTGCTTGTTTCACTGTTGGGTGCATATATATTTAGAATAATTAGATCCCCTTGCTGAATTAACCTCTTTATCATTAATGTCATTCTTTGCCTCTTTTTACAGTTTTCTCTTGAAATCCATTTTATCTGATAGAAGTATAGCCTACTACTCATGCTTTTTTTGGTTTCTGTTTGCATGGAATATCTTTTTCTACTCTTTTATTTTGAGTCTATGTGCATCTTTGTGGGTGAAGTGGGCTTCTGGTAGACAACGTATAGTTGGTTCTTTTTTTTTTTTTTTTTTTTTTTTAATATCCATTCAGCTACTCTATGTCTTTTGATTTGAAGAATTTAGTCCTTTCACATTCAATATTAATATTGATAGGTAATTACTGTTGTCATGTTGTTATTTGATTTCTGGTTGATTTGTGATTCTCTCCTTCTTTCTTCCTTTTTTGTCTTCCTTTGTTAAAAGTGATTTTCTCTGATAGTGTGTTTTAATTTCTTGGTTTCTATTTTTTGTGTATATTTTGTAGGTTTTTTGATTTGAAGTTACCATGAGGCTTACAAGAAACATTTTATAACCAATTATTTTAAACATAGGACAACTCTGCTTACAAAGAAAGAAATAAACAAAGAGAAATCTAACATTAATTCTACCTTTCAACCTCCCCCCATCCTGCTTTTTAACTTTTATTTGTTTCCGTCCATATCTTTTTATACTATCTATCTCTCAAAAAGTTATTGTGGTTGTTTTTGGTAGGTTTGTCTTTTGGTCTTCCTACTCAAGATATAATCAAGTGGTTTATACACCACTATTATAGCAATATAGCATTCTATATTTATGCACTTATTGTTATCAGTGAGTTGTATACTTTCTTATTTTTCATTAACATACTTTTCTTTCAGATTGAAGAACTCCTTTTAGCATTTCTTGTAGGACAGGACTGGTGTTGATGAAATCCCTCAGCTTATCTTTGGGAAAGTCTTTATTTCTCCTTCATATTGAAGGATATTTTTACAGGATATAATATTCTAGGGTTAAGGTTTCTTTCCTTCAGCACTTTGAATATGTCATGCCACTCTCTCCTGGCCTGTACAGTTTCCACTGAAAAGTTTGCTGCCAGATGTATTGGTGCTCCTCTATGTGTTATTTTTTTCTTTTTTCTTGCTTCCCAGTGGACCTTTTCTTTATCCATGACGTCATGAGTTTGATTATTAAATGCCTTGAGGTAATCTTCTTTAGGTTAAGTTTCCTTGGTGTTCTATGGCCTTCTTGTACCTAAATATTGATATTTTTCTCTAGTTTTAGTAAGTTCTCTGGTATCATTTCTTTGAATAAACTTTCTACCCCAATGTCTCTACCTCCTTTTTAAGGCCAGCCCAGTCTCACCCAAAGCCCATGGTGACTATTGCCTGGCTACCTCTGATGGTTATTCAAAGCCCAAGACTCTTTAATCCTATCAGAACTGAGTCCTTCCCTTCAGGGAGGCATGTTTTCTTCTGACCAAGGATGGGTCCGGAAATCCCATACAGAAACTAAGGCCTGGATTCAAGGGCTTCAGCAGTGTGATGGGTACTTTATTTTACTGTGGCTGAGCTGTAACCCCAGTTGTAAAACAAAGTCCTCTGAATTCTTCCCTTTCCTTTCCCCAAGTGGGAGAAGTCTCTCCCTGAGCTGCACTGCTTATAGTTGGAGGATGGCTGACATAGGCACAGCCACTGGCTTGGCCGTCATCACTGATGTTTCACTGTGTCAGATGCACCACACATCCACTGGCTCTGAGCAGCACAGCCACAGGAATTGAACAAGGATTGCACCCTTTGTGGCTGACTGCCTTACAAATTTAGTCCAGTCCCCAGGCTACTTTTTGTTAAGCCTGTGGTGGGCCTAGCTGGAACTCATGTTTTGGAGCTGAGGATTTTCCTCTGGCTGGGCTGATCTAAATACTCCCTCCATGGGCACTGGCAGAATTCTGCCCTGTGCTGTTTTCCCTTGTGCCATGGTGGCCCTGAGTTTTAATGTAAAGTCCCACAGTCATTTCACTCTCTCTCCCCCTGGCACACAGGTCTCTTTCCACTTGGCTGTGTTCTGGCAGTGCATTGTCAAGGGATGGGGAGGGGTAAGCAACACAAAATTATCTTTTTTGGCCTCTTCAGTGCCTCCTTCCTTGATATAATACCAAAAGCAGGTAGTATGGTAGATCACCAGATTTTTGTTCTTCTGAAGGTGCTTGCTTGCATGGATAGTTGTTGAATTCAGTGTTTATGCAGAGGGATGATCACTAGATGTTTCTTTGGCCATCTTGCTCCACCTTCTTCCAGAGAAGTTAAAATAACTATGATTAATACATTAATGGATCTAATGGATAAGGTGCTAGATCAGATGGAAATTTTCAGAAAAGATATGAAAATTAATAGAAAAATAAAATGGAAATACAATAAAATATATTATAAAGAAAAATTTCTTTGGAAAAATGCCTTTCCCAGGAACTTCAGTAGAACTTCTTAGGGAAGAATCAGTGAACTTAAAGATGAATCTTTAAAAATTACCTATACTGAAATACAAAGAGAAAAGACATAAGAGAAGAAAAAATATTTTTAAAAGAACACCAAGAGTTGTGAATCAATGTTAAACATATATGTGTAATAGAGTCCCAAATAAAGGAGGAAAAATATTTCAAGACATGATGAATGAAGAATTTTCCAAAATTATTAATAAAGAGCCAATCACTGATCCAAAAATCTTATAGAAAACCAAACTGGATAAATAAGTGTGTCCCCCAACTACACACACACACACACACACAAATCACCCAGGTATATCAAACTACTCCAAACAAAAGATAAAGAACAAAGCCAGAGAAAAAGAAACATTATATAATGAGAAAAATTATGAGAAACACAGAAGACTCCTAGTCTGAAAATATATAAGCCAGAAGACAATGAAATACCATCAATAAACTAGTAAAAGGGATGGGGGCAAAACCCTGCCAACCAACAACCCAAAATTCTATCCCTATCAATATACAAGTAGGTGAAAAGCTGAAAGAATGAAAGAAGATATACTATGCAAGTTTCTTCTTGTTTTCATATTTTTCCTTTTTCTCCTTTTTTCTCTTTGTGTTTCAGTATGAATAATTTTTAATGACTCATCTTTAAGTTCATTGATTCTTTCATTGGTTATGTTGAGAGTCTCCTATGCATAAAGGAGCTGAAATGACGGTATTAATTTTATCACACAAGGCTTTTAAAAATATGTTTGTAGAGACTTCTTTATCTTCTTTGAGTATATTATAAGGATAAAAGTGACTATTATCATGAAGATATGAAATCATAAATATGCATGCATTTTAAAAAAGAGCCCAGAAATACAGTAAGCTAACAGAGAACTGAAGGTAGATAGAGAGAAATCAATAATAACTGCTTGTGACTTTAATATCCCACTTTCAACAATGGGATAAATTAACTAGAAAAAAGTCATTAAATATATAGAAAACATTAACAGCAGGAATAAATAGAAGAGTATGGCAACCTCAACCTAAGGAGGGCATGATAATCAACATCTTAGAAGCCTCAAGGCTAACGTTCGGTGCACAACACCAAATAAGTTCCTAGAAGACGAAGGTAATCAAGATTGACTAGAAGAGAATGGCGATGATACTGTCCTGCTGTGACAATAGCTGCAAAAGTAAGGGCTGTAACTAATATCGGTACCATTCATCTTCAAAGTACTTCAGCAAGAAAGATCCATTGGGATCCATGAGGAACTACTCCCAGAACCCATTCAAGTAAGTGGATCATAATTGACATAATGACGTATCGATCAGATATCCTTTCAAGAATGAACTCTCTCCCTTACAGACACAACTAATTTTCAGTGCTGTGGAAGACATTTTTACATTTAAGCCCTGTTTGTAGATGGCTCTGCTGAGAAACCTGCCATGATCCACATTATGACTATATCCAGTAGCAGCCTCACCCAGTGGCCCACCAAGAGGAAGGAACAATGGCCTGGTTATCCCAACTCAACTAGGATCAATTCTGATGGGCCATGCCAGCTACAGAATACCCCAAGAGTGCCCTTTTGGTTGGTAGTGCATTACAACTCATTTCTTCCTTTTCTCAAGTCTTTATTTCTCTCACTTCTGCAGATGTTAATCCCAAGAGAGCTCCCAAACAAATATCTTGCAGGCTAATATCTGTCTTAGAATCATATTCAAGCACCTGGGAACCCAGGCTGCCACAGTAAGGTCGGCATTATTTTTTTCTTATTTTTATTGTAGAGCATTGTATCATCTTCTCCCAGCAGTAGGCAAAATTCCTTCCCTTTATGTTTCTGGACTCTCAGCAATTGTAATACACTTTTTTCTAGCCTTTATTATTTCTACAGTCTCAGTTCATCTCAGACTTACCTGACTAAAAATATTTGACAATTTTCTGTACATAAGCTTTTAAGATAAACAGTAATTTGAGGAAGTACTCAGATTTCTTAGGTGCTGCATTCTTTTCTCCATCATTGACACTGCCTTATATTGTTTTATAAGAGTTTCCTTAACGCATTTTCTTACATTCATTTTAAGCCATAGTCACACCTAAAGGCTGTTGGAATTGTATATTTTTTGTAACCTTTTTGAAATCAACTTTTTAATATCATGTGTTCAAGTTTGACAATTCTTCACAGTACTTTCTGTGTCTACAATAAACACTAAAATAAATCAGCCTCTTCTTTCTAGGTTCCTTCCACATCATAAATCCATTTTTCATTTCTGGTCATATTAAAAGCAAAATAGCAATATCCTTTGTCATTTTGCTTTCAAAGAGGTAAAGTATTTAGATATTTTCCCTCTGCCAGTGGATTATACCTGTTGATATAAATTAAATACATAATATATTTACAATATTAAAAATGTTATGTCATTCAATAATTTATTTTTATTTTTATTGTGGACAATTGGCCACAATTTATAATGCTTGTTGTAGATTATTTTATATACTGTTTTCTTTTTATCTTTTGTTTGTATGTGACTATTTTTATGCAATACTAAACTGTCTTTTAAAAAATATTAACCAGTGAAGAAATCAAATATATGGAAAAAGTGCTCAGCATTTTTTCATTCATCCACTTCTTTATATATCAATATTTATTAAGTGCCTACTATATGCCAAGTCCTTTTAATAGGCAATGGGAATAGAGAAGTGATAAAAAGGGAAAAAAATGACAAAAACCTCCTTTCCCATGGAATTCATAATTTAGTGAGGTGAGACAAACAATAAGCATAATAAATAAGTGAATTAATTATTTAAGGTATGGATTGGCAAACTTGTCTGTAAAGGGCCAGATAGTAAGTATTTCTTTAGACTTTGCTGGCTGTGTGATCTCCATCATAAATACATAACCTGCCACTGTTGTGACAAAGCAGCCACAGACAATACCTAAATGCATGGGCATGGCTGTGTACCAATAAAATTTTGTATACAAAATAGTGTTGTGGAGAAACATTAAGTGGAATAAGGAAGACGAGAAGCATGTGTGCAATTTTAAATGGGATGGTTAAGAAATGGCACTGTTAAACTGATAGTTGAGCAAAGACTTAAAAGAGATAAAGGAGTAAGTCATTTGGATATCAAAGGAAAAATGCTTCAGAGAGTAAAAAACAAGTGCAAAGATATCTGTTAATTACTAAATAGTGATATTTTGTAGGTTTGTGCACTTATGGTTGTCTTTTTCTGGTTTTCAAAGCTAGTATCTGTTCTATGCCTGTGTCATACAAGTTATTAAATCTTCAGACATCACCATAACTTGCTACTATATAAAAAGCATATAACTATAGGACATGAGTTTGGAAACTTGGAAATTTTAATTTCAGTAGCAAATTCTTTATTTCATAATTATTTAATATGTCCCAATTACATATAAACCAATCCACACACGCACAATTGCACTTAATGTAGTATTTGGGGAAGAAATTATGTTCCTATTGACAATAGAATTTTCTTAAAAAGTAAATTAAGGTGATTGTGAAAATTATTTTATTTTATTTAAAATGCAATAAGGAAGGCTTCAAAGTTTCTTTTTATAATTGAGAACAACTATAATTCATCATATCAATTAATAATTCATGATTATGAAATATACTTAACATTATGAAAAATAAACTATCTTTTAGGATCTTTGTCAGTTTTTTTAAAAAATAGGAAATTGTTTGAAATACTATAATACAATAACTGCAGATATATTTTTATTTTACTCTGTGCATCAGGGAGAGATTTTAAGTTCTTATTTGAGACTTAGATTTCATAATCAAATTGTCTTTACATTTATAGCCTCATGTAAAATATGAAAGATATATATTTATAGCCTCATTCTTGTTGCCAGGTATATGTCGCACACTATATGAACACTATATAAACAACAACAACAACAAAAGCACCACATGTACTCACCATCAAATTGGTATTAACTGATCAACACTTTAGTAGTAACATTCATCAGGTGTCAGGCAGGTGGGAGGGGGAGGAGGGAAAGGGTATATTGACACCAAATGGGTGCAATGTGCACGATCTGGGGAATGAACACACTTGAAGCTCTGACTCGGGTGGGGCAAAGGCAATATATGTAATCTAAACATTTGCACCCCTGTAATATGCTGAAATAAATAAGAAAAACATAAAAATTTTTGGAAAACATAATTCATTTTCATAAACTTGATATTATCAGAAATAGCATCCAAATCTGGATGGAACTTTCATTTTGTATATTAATATTAATTTAAAAATTACCAAAGTGAGACTGGTTAAAATGACATAGTATTTAAAAGTTTAATTATAGAAATTAAAAGATACTTATGATAGCATATTGATAGTAAGAAAATGATTCAGTATAACAGAAAATGTTCATTTTAGCATTGTAAATATTTTAGCTGAATTTAATTTAACTTAACAAAGAAGATAAATTCTGTGCCCTTGACTTACATTCATAAAGTAACTTATTGTAAGAAGGTGTGAAACATGTTAATTATGGTAGCATCACATTGTCTGTACTTGAACATTGAAGCTATCAAATTTATTATTGATGTTACTTTATTAGACTAGATTTTATATAAAATAACTTAAATGTTGGCTACATAAAAATATGAAATAATATATTATTTAAAATGTTACCAGAACATTTTTACAATTTAATATTATCTTGTTTTCCCATATTTTTTGTGTCATAAATGATTAGGGAAAGATTAAGACTATCTGTGGCATTTTATACAGTTTATACTTGTAAACATTCTGATATTCTATAGTTGATTAATATTTTTCATCTTTACTTTCTGTCATATCCTCTCCTGCCACAATGCTACCTACTATATATAAACAAAAATGCCCAATTCCATTATTGCTGTGACTAGCAAGAGACAAGAGTATTCACAAATTGGAGTTTCCATTAAATATTTTTACTTCAGATACTTACTTTTGAAGAAAATGAAGTATAGTGTTTTGACCCAAAGCAAAGCTGAAGAATATTCATTTTTTACCACTTAAATGCCTATTAAAAATTCAAAATAGAAGTTCTACTTTTAGTTCTTTGAGGAATCTCCATGTTATTTCCATAGAAGTTGTACTATTACAGTTTGCAGTCCTAACAACAGTGATTAAATGTACCTTTCTCTCAGTATCCAACTATTGTTTTGGGACTTTTTCATAAAAGCCATTCTCACTGGGCTTAGGTGATATCTCATTGTGGTTTTGATTTGCATTTGTCTAATAATTAGTGATGCTGAGGATTTTTTCACGTTTATTGGCCATTAGTCTGTCTTCATTCACAATCACAAAAACGTGAAATCAACCCAAGTGCCCATCAATTCATTAGTGGATTAATAAAATGTGGTATATGTACACTATGAAGTACTACTTAGCCATAAAAAATGAATTAATACTTTTGCAACAATCTGGATGGAACTGGAGATCATCCTCCTAAGTGAACTATCACAAGGATGGAAAAATAATCACTACATGTATTCCATATTAAATTGGAACTAATCGATCAGCACTCATGAGCACAGATGAAAGTAAAACTCAACAGAAATCACGCAGGTGGCAGTGGGGAGGAGGGGATGGATGAAATCAGTACAATGCACACTATCTGGGTGATGGGCACCCTTATAACTTTGACTCAAGCAGTACAAAAGAAATTCAAGTAACCAAAACATTTGTAATCCCACAATATTCTGAAATTTAAAAACATAGAAAAAAATTCAACATAAAATGACTATATATCAAAATTATTTTTATCTGAAGTTTATACATTCTATGTATTATTAGTGATTAAAAGAATAAACCATATAGTTAAACTACATGAATTAGACTGTGGATTTCAATTAAGCATAGCCATATGACTTATAATTTATAAGATTTTTTAGATTCTTTTTGCCTTAGTTTTCTCATCTTTGAAATGGAGTAGTAATAGCATCTCTCTTTTTTGTTTGTTAGGTGTATTGAATTACTTAATACCGGTAAAGAGTGTTTGACACAAATTAAATGCTTTATAAGTGTTTGTTAAGAACTTTTAATTTGAAAATAGATACCATATTAAAAATACTTCAGTAGTATCAATATAAAGATAGTTGTGATTAACGGAGAATGGTTACAATTATCTGTGATTCTTCCAAAGTCACACTAAATATAAATAATATAAATATAAAATATAAGGTATGATGTCATATTCACAATTTTTTCTGTCACTGCTTGTCTGATATAACCCTGAAACTGAGATCTAATGATCTGATTCTTTAAGTCTCAAGAAATATATTTGTGAACACATCAATATCTAGACATTTCAAATTTTCCCACATTTCAAAGAAATAATACTATTCCAGTGTTTATGTAAAATGATCATACACACATTATTCCATATTATCATAATTAGTTACCATATGGTTGGAATTAACATTATTGTTAAACAGACTTCATTGATAAATAAAATCGCTAAGAAGTTTGCAGCAAGTTAATGGTGAATCTAGACTAAAATTCCCTGTTGTTGTTATTATAGTTACCGAATTATTTCATTTATATATACTTCTTAAAATTTATGTTGATTTTGTCTTCCAATATATTTCATGGAAATCAGAGAAGAGAGGGATGGATGGACAGAATTTCATTATTTTAAAAAAAAAAGGTTACATAACTTCAGTATTTTAAATCAATAGAAATAAATAGAGATTTAAATGTGGAATAGGTAAAATAAATAGGAGAATAAGGTATGTTCTCAAGGAAAAATTAGCTCAGATTCCACTTGATCCAGCATTTTTCTTTTTCTTTTTTGATTTCCTTTTTTTTAAATTACAGTAAATTTAGGGGTTACAAGTGCAGTTTTATTGTATAGTGGTGAAGTCTGGGCTTTTAGTGTGCCCATCATCTGAATAGTGTACATTATACCCAGTAGAACATTTGACTGCAGATCCAGTGTTTTTCAATGGGGAATGGGGGTAGGGAGGGCACACAGAGGAAACAAGGAAGGATGAGAGGCAGAGAAGTAGTATCTCCCTAGGAGGCATTTTCTGACTTGAAGGTAGACTACTGTGTTAGTGGGTGTGATCCAGAATTATTAAACTTTCTTCAAGAAACAGGGAAACTCCTAATTCCAATTTGCTGCCCCACTTAAAGTCTCAATAATACCTCAAAACTGATAAGGGTTATTTTTTCCTAAAAATGTTAAGAGATGTAAATACTTCGTGGATTAGGAATTATATAAAAGGTATTTTGCTGTGCATGCTGTTTACTGTGTTCTTCAAGGTCTTCAATGCAGCATCATTCACTAATACTTTTCACAAGCAAGTAGGAAACATTTAGATTAGGATTTAACTAATTATCTCTAAGTTTTGTTAACTCAAATAACTGGTAATACTTTCTGCTCTAAGAATCCCTGTGTAGTTGAAATAAAGAAAAATAAAAGTTTGCATGCCAGAAAGGGTTCCATTGTAAAATTACAGGATTTGGTGAAACATCAGAACCATTTTTATCTGAGTCACTCTCAGAGTAATGAATCAATGTGTTAGACTCTGAGTAATAGAAACCAGAAAATAATGCTTAAAATAAGTGAGAGACTCATATTTCTCCCAAATAATAAAATGTACAGTTGGCCAGTCCAGACCCAATGTAGCTACTCAATGTCATTATTGATCTCCCACTTGCTTCCATGTATGTGCTCTGCCATTGTTAGGCTGCCATCTTCAAAGTGACCTTGTGTTTATAAGATAGCCATAGAAGTCTCACTATCCCATTTGCTTTTCAGGCAGTAAAAAAGAAGAAAGACAAAAATGGCATGTCAATTGACTCCCTACTTCTCATTTCCATTGGAGACTGCCATTGTTATGACCAAAAACTACCATTAAATCTCGTAAGCCAGGACATAGTTACAGTCAGCCCTATTTGTATAGGGCGCTAGAAAATGCAGTTTTCTTTACCATATACATTCCACTCTGAACAAAATCAGCTTTCTGCCAGTGAGGATGCAAATAGATAAAGTCTAGGCAAATGTAAGTTTCTGATGTAAGAATTAAGTGTAATATGTAGATAATTCAAAGTAAATGATAAAGAAAAAAGAAGTTTATGGATGGATCGTGACTGCTGTGTTGATTGTAGGTAGCTCAATTTGGGATCATAGGAATCTGGTCACAGAACTTGATTCCCTTTATAGATAGTAACTTACCAACTAGTCACAATTATATTTCTAACCTGTTTTTTTTTCCTTTTAAATTCTCCTCCAATGGAGATTATCTAAGTAACAGAGCCAGAATTAAAATTCAATTAGGTCTCAAGCCAATCTATGTACTAATATTAAAATATTTAACCAGTGTACCACATTGAAATCTCTCCAGGACTTTGCTGAACTGTTTACAGTAATGACTATAAAGTGACTGGATGATGAAAGGGGGTCAAACTGCATTTACTCACACTTCAGAGAACATGGCAAACTGTGTTTAAACCTGGGCAAAGATCACTGTCATTAGCAAACTGCTGAACAAATCAGATGGGAAAGGGACTTAAACTACAAATACAGGGATATGTTAAAGAAAGAAGGTTACTTGGAAAAGAGAAAAAAATATGAGGACCGCTTGTGAAAAAGTTTTTAGAATGATTGGGTTCATCCCCAACGACGGAACTAGGTCCCGCTCATGGGATCTACAGATAAACTAACTTGACTCTTAAAATCATCAAAAGTACCCGAGGACATTGTAAGTCCTCCGTGTATAGGATCGTGTAAACGGTCTGGAAAATTACTCATGTGAATTATTTCACAAAACAAAATTTGTTTGTTTATTTACACCAAGAATTCATATAAAGTTTAGGTATCAGGCTAATTCCTCACATTTTCACTAGTTCTAACATTATATCATTTCAATAAACTATCTAGTCAATTGGCATTTTTAGGACTCTAGGGAGAACAAAAAGTGTGCTGTAAATAACAATGCTTTCAAAACATGGTTATCGGCTTACTATCATCAAACTCACGTGGGTGCTTGAAACAAAAGGCGATTAACGAATCCTGTCCCAAATCATCTAAATAATAATCTCTGGGAGTAGATATCAGTCATTTGTATATTTTATGAGCTCACAAGATGATTCTTAGTATACTAAAGATTGAGAATTGTTGGTATCAAGGACTGACACCCTTCTGTTACTTGTTCATTGCTGTTGTATGATGGCAAACTCGTGGCATGTAAGGCTCTTTCTCACTCTTCAGTGCTGTCTATATCACTAATTAACATGGCACCTTTGGCTACTGAACCCATGTAAAACCTTAAAGTCCGTCTCAACACTATACTCATCATTTCTTATAAATTGGTGCATGAGTTGTAGCTTACTTATTAACTCTGTACCAATAATTTTTCAAAAAATATTTATAGAATTTGATAAAATAATATTCTGCTGTGTACTTACATTCCCTTGGTCAAGGGTACAAGTGTGAAGGTCCTTAATAGCCTCTAAACTTAAAGAGATGGATAAAAGTCTAACTTGTGTTTTATTCCTTGGTAATAAAGGAACTTTACCCCCAGCCTAAACATTGAGGCTTAGCTAGGTGAAATAGCTGTAATCAACTATCAAATAAATTTTCTCTACTGTTAATTGGAAACATACCCCTGAGTCTATGAAAGGTAGACCATGTTAGACACTGGAGGTCTATAGTTACAGAAAATTGAGGACAGGGTAAGACTTTAAGAAGCCAGGGTCATGTGCAAAGCAGTGTTATGGGCAGCAGATATTAAGAATATTGTAAAAAGAAACAAGTCTGCACAGGAGTGAAGGTAATTGGAATCATGCAAACATGAGAAAACATAGTAACAAACCACAAGTTCTAGTTACTCTACAACTTGATTATATCTCATATTATACTTCATTTCCTGTATGTGGGCACCCATAGGTCATATCTTTTATTCATTGTTAAAATCATTTTTTCTAAAGCTAATTTGAGTAGGTTTTCTTTTCTTTGCTGTCAAACATCCTATGAAAAAGACAAACTATCAAATTTACTGAAGTAAAATTAGCCCCTGTAAAAGTCAAAGGTCTTTAGATTTCAGTTTATTGCTACTGAAATGTAAATATGTGTATGTGTTTGTGTGTGTATGTGTATAAAATATACACACACAGAAGTATTTGTTTTTCATGCATTGGAAGATGTGACTATAAAAATAAATCATGTGATTTTGGAATCTAGATATCAGTTTTATTAATCCAAAGCACTTTAAGAGTTTGGAATTAAAAAATATAATTATTTTCAACAGATTGTTAAGCATGAAAGCTTCATCTGACTCCCCTAAGCCAAGTCAAGGATAATCACTGATGTGAAAACCATCTACACTCACAATAGAAAGAAAAATCGTATTGGTCAACTTCACTTTATACTAACTACATTTAGATATTTTAAAATTATCGTTATTTTAAAAGTACAATTTAGGAAACTCCTAAGACATATATATTAATACAAGACAGAGAAATAAAATTCTTTCAAAGGTGTATTTCTTAATAACTAAAAAATACCTTTTTTCAAAAAAGGATAGATTCTTGAATTTATGGTGTTTCTTTGATTTGTGCCTCATTCCATTTCTATTGTTGGTCAGTTAGATAATAAATTCCATGGGCTCTTTGATAGCTTTCTAGTAATTCATTTTTCATCAGAAATTTAAGAAGTTGGTTTATGTTGTTTGGTGTTAAGAATGCTAACTGGTCTGTTTCCTCCCCCATTCTTACAGAACACCTAAATTCTTAGTGATTCCTTATCCTCAAATCAACAAGTAAGCCTTACATTAATTGGCTTATATTAATTACTACATCCCAGGATGTATACTATGGTGGTTGGTCACATAAGGATGTGTGGTCCAATTTAGGCCATTGCAAATTGGGACAGTTTTTTTCCTGAAATCATCTGTTTTGTTCTGGGTATAAATGTTTTTGCTATTTAGTTTCATAACACTCTGAAAGCATTAAATTTAGAAAAAAAATCCATAATTCAAGATAAGAAATAGAATATTTATAACTTTATTTTGGAATAAAAATATGCTGGAGTCTGTACTGATCAGTATTCTAGATACTACAACAAAGAGAAAAATAATACATATATATTTGTTTTTGTGTGCATGTGTGTCTGAAGTATGTTTTGTTCTAAATAGTGACATGATAGAAAAACTAAGCTGGAAATCAGTATAGGAAGTGCAGGGGCATTCACTTTTAAATAGATGTCTGTTATATTAATTAAATGAAAATGAATAGGATGCATTAGGTCTTGGCAGGCCAACAAAGAATCTTACTGCAATAACTAGAGAAGAAAATAATAAATTACCAAAAAAAAATGTGTTTTTAAAGACAACAGAGACCAAAGGAAGCAACAAGAACCTGATGAACTGAAATTCTAGAGAAAGAAAAGTCCTTTGAAATGAGCTAATAATTCACAGCTATTTTCTCCCTCTGACCATTTGCCAGTTCTTGTATAATTTGTGTTTCTATTGGTTCAAGTAGACAAACTCTATAAGGTAATAAAGAAATAGCAGAGATCTGCCATCTTACGGAGCTGGCATTGGAGAGTAGAAACTAGATATTCTGATTATATATTTCTGTGAAAGAAATCACTCCAATCTAGGTACCTCAGGTGGTGGGTTGCAGTCAGATGTGACTGGAGCTGGGGCAGTGAAATGATAGAATAGTTGAGGACTAGATACCTCTGTGTGTGTGTCTCTCTCTCTCTCTCTCTTTGTCTTTCTTCCTCTTCTCAGGGGAACCATGTATACTCAAGGGACTGTATTTTCTATGTGGAACCAGACATTACCTTGCTTCCCGCTCCAAAACATGGTGACCTGAATCATAGCAGTGGTCATTAGAGACTTGCATGTCTTCAAGGAAACATCACCAGTGAATCATGCATTCCTCAAGACAACTGGACAACCATGGAGATCTCTCCAAAGGCTACTGTCCTTGGTGCCTAAAGGAAGACTTCTAGAAGAATGTGTGTGTGAGAGAGAGAGAGAGAGTGTGTGTGTGTGTGTGTGTGTGTGTGTAAATGTCAATCCCTTCCTCCCCCATCCTCTAAAACAAAACTCTTAAAAATAATTACTTGATGGGTTGGGGCTTAAAACACATTTCCCATAGAAACCATGTTCTTAAAATAGTAGTAACAAAATGCAAGACATGTCTATTGATTTAACTGAGTTTATAACTAATAGCAGACAATTTGGTTTGGGGTAATCAAAGGGCTCTGTGGCATAAAGGAGAGGAAGAGATGGGAAAAATCTATCTTTAGCACCCTATATTCAAGACTGGCCACTGAAAACAATTCAAAATATATACAACTCATCTTTGGCACTCAGGACCAGGCCTAGGGTGAGGCAAATAAGGCACAAAATTTAAGACAGCCAAAAAAAAAAAAAAATCTCAGGAACCAAATACATAAAATAGAATGCAATATTTTTATTAAAAAATCAGATTGGCAAACTAATCTGACACTTGTTTCACAAATAAAGTGGACTGGACATTGGTTTTCACGAATAAAGTTTATTGGAGCACCCTACCCACTACATGCTTGCATTTCTTTCTCAACGTCTAGAAACCAATGCTTCTATTTTTCAATATCTTACATTGTTCTCCCATTTTTACTAGGTACAACTATTGTGGGAAAGTGGTGACTGAGTAAGGAATATTTTAAAGATTTGTGCACCCTTATGATTATCTTATTCTTTGGACTTGTCAGGATATCAAAGTGAAGTATACATTTTAAGTACTGTCAGAGGGACATAGATTTCCCCTAGGCCTAACCAGTGAGGCAGGAGTGTTTGTATTTAAGCACATAGGGAAGTCAGCCCTAACTTTGAATCTGTATCTGGTTCAGTACTTCAAATTATTCCTTCAGGTTCTTAATACTCCTCAGCCACTGTTTCTGAATTCACATATTTTCTAAACACTGAAGTTCATTTACGAGTTGTTGCTTTGTTTTCAGCATTCATCATGGCAAAGGAAGCAACAACATATCTGACATGAAAAAGGGCATGACATGAGTCATGGTTGGAGATGATGCTTTATAATTTAGGGGTTTATTTGGGTAATGCATATATACAGCATCCATTTCTACTGTGGTTCAATGAAGTTGAAGTGTGAATTACTGGATGGAAATCCACATTGACGTTACTTATGTAGACAATCTGGTGATTGCAGGTTTGCTGTACAGTATCTCCATTATAAAACACTTCCTCCATGGGTAATGGCACAGGTGAGAAATTCTATGAAATGTTGCTTGGTAAACAAAAATGAGAAGCTTTATATTTTTCTATTACTAAAGATTTGTTACCTTCAATACTAAAAGAGTTACTGCATTAATATTAGTGAAATGATATGCTTATGAGTTCTTGTTCCTAAATTTGTCAGAGTCCCATACATTCCTATTCAGATTATTACATTTATATTGGATTGTAAAATAACCATCTTGGAGACAAGTAGTAAAACAATTTGCAAAGTGCAAAGACTTATATTACATGTCAAGTGATTATTTTCAGGAAGCAAAATAAAATTCTATCTACTATGCAGCAGGATAGAATTTTATGGTAATACAAAACACTTGCAAACAAGTCTTACTATAGTTTTAAAAATTAGACAGCTCTCTGCCTCTGAATGTTACCTTTATAAATGATCCATGAATGGCTGCTGCCAACATCCTCTCTCCCCACTGTTCTCATCTTCTTGTTTTCCCTTCTCATTTTCACTTGATTCCAGCTGTTTATACTGCTTGTAAGACATAGAGATGCTATGACTCTTAGTAAGAAACACAGCTAGAAGACCAATTGGAACACTGCACATCCTTGCATTACATCATTTTGCCCATCCCATTACAATGGCTGAAAAAATAACTCTCCATCCATTCTTACATCCTAGAAACTGTAAATTGGAAAACATAAACAAAAATACCCAATTCTAAAAAAATAAAAAAAATAAAAACATGGAGCTATTTTTGAAGAGAAAGAGTCACAATTGGGGAAGTAGAATACTACCTGTTGCCAGAAACTAAAAACTGTATCAGACTAAAGATGACTATGTTAAGTAAGTATTTATAGTTAGAAAATGAAAAAGAAGAGGACTAATATTGAAGTAAAACAAACAGTAAGATAAGCTGAAGTACTACCTGGAGAATTCATCCAAGTCTACATGAGTTACTGTAGAGGTAGTTCACAGAAAAGTGCAAGTGAGGTTTCTTTTTAAGAGGAGTGAGAATGAGAAACCACACGGTAGCCTTAAAAAACAAGACCAAGCAGTCATGTTGAGACCAGCAACATTAGCCTCATTTAAGGATCTGGAGTCAATGCAGATATGAGTCAATCAACCACATCCCCACCACCACCCACCTCTCCTCCTCCTAGGAGCAATGCTTTCCCCATCATCAGAATGCCCTTGAATTTAGTACTGGGCTCGTGTGTGCATTTATTAGAGGGATTAGGTAAGGTAGAACTCATAAGTATTTGTACAGGTGAGAGGACCAGGAATCTCTCCTGCCTCATCTGGTTACAGTGAAGATGGACATTGTAACTGGGTTTGCACCAGTGAGGATTCTCTCATCCTGTAGAAGGGAAATTAAGGAGAGGTCAGTAAGACAGGTGATTATGATCCCAAATAACAAAATATTCAATAGACAAGGCATTCCACTCACTCATGTGGTCAACAATTAATTGTTGAGAAATTGCTATGTTCCAAGCACTTTTCTAGGCCCTGGGGATTCAACCAAGAACAACAACAACAACAAAACAAGCAAAACTTCATGCCTGATGAGAACTTTCATTCTTGTGAGGAAAAGATATTTCTTTAGAAATCCTTTTATAGATGGAATTATTTGCATTTAAAATAAATTCCTTGATAATTTCATTTAGCATAGAAGATGTATTGCAAATATATATCCAAGTTCTGTGAACTGAGAGAGAAGGAAAAGGGAGTAAGGTAGCTTTTGCAGAAGATTGTCTACTTTGCTATCCCCAAGACCTCTTCAAACATTTAATATAGTCCAAAATTCATGAAATGTTTCCCTGCTTACAGACTTTTTTGTCATGAAAACCAACAACTCGAACACTCTTTGGATCTGGGTGAAACATAAAGAAAATCTGAGACAACCTATAGACACCAGAGTACCCATGAACAGGTAATAAACATCAAAATGGAAAAAGCAAAACTGCTAGAGTCCATCTGCCCACATAGTAGTGTCATCACAGCCCCTTTCTCTGATAAATTGGACTGACTCAGCAATAAAATACCTAAGGTCAGCCTAGGTCAACTCTGCTTTAGTCATCCTACCTGGAGTCCTCCTGTCCCCACCCTACCATGTATTTTGTTCAGTAATTAAAGCATTGTGAACAAGAGATTAAAGCATTGTGAACAAAGCTTTTCCTCTCTTTTAGCATAGACCCTCAGGAATGTTTTCTAAAATAAATGTTATTGTATATATTTAAGGTATATAACATGATGTTATAAGATACATATATATATAGTAAAAGGGTTACTATAGTGAAACAAATTAACATATTCGTCATCTCACATACTTAGTTACCCATTTTCACCCTATGGCAGGAATAGCTATAATCTACTCATTTAGCAAAAATCCTGAGTAAAACGCACTATTATTAACTATAGTCCTGATGCTGCACATTAAATCTTTCAACTTGTTCTCCCACTACTTTTTAGCTTGTGAAAATATTATTTCCAAATATTAAACATTTCATAAGCTTCAGCCTGGTTTTCTTCATAGAATTGATAGACATTTTTAAGTAGTTTCTGCAGACGTAACAGCACAGTTGATCATTTAATCTTCTGAAGGCAATAAAGAGTTGTTCTGGAAGTAAAGCAAGGTTTTGGGTTTTATTCATAAGGTCATAGACCTACAAAATAATTAAAAAGCATTTGTTCACTTGTAAAGAGGTATTTTTATTATTTTTTATTGTTTTTGTACTGAGACTTGAATTTGTCTTTATATTAAACACAGATTCTCTGACTCTGTTCTCAGAAATCTGATTTTGAAACCCTATGATTGGGTCTAGTAAGAAATTTTCCAAGTAATTCTGATGTAGGTAGTTTAAGTAACAGGTACTTTAGGTATACTAAAATCCTAATGATTTACTTAAAATCATAAATATGAATATTATTGTTCCCTATCTACAAATTATATAATAGCATATTTCTTTTTAATCAAACTACTGAAATTGATAATCTTCTTTCTGAAGACATTACAAAATGACTTCCCAAGCCAGTATTTTCTTACAAAAGTCTGAAAATAAAACTCACACAAAAAAAGCTGTAATGTTTTAATTTGTTTAGTACAAGTTTCTAAAAAAAATAACAAAATGAACTCACTTTGTTAGCAAAGCTATAAATTATTTTCTTCAACATTTCTCTGTGTGAAAATTTAATCAGAACACTTTAATAAAACTGAGTCTATGTCCCATTATTAAATTTAAATCATATGCTATGCTGGATTCTAAGTAGTTAAGTAGTGCAAGGCAGATAAATGTGCCTTTAGTAAAGGAAGTATTTGAATTAAATAGGTAGAAATAAATTTCATATTTAATCCTATTCCTCTGAAAAGTACAATGCAGTTAAATTAGATGTGAACTTTAAAAACTTAAATCTTCATGTAAAAAATGGTAAATTACCTAGAGAAAAATAACATTATTTTGATAGTCCTAGAATAAACCATTGTTTGGTGTTTTTTTTTTTTTTGTTTTTTTTTTGCTTTTATTATCTGTATCAATAATTCTGTAATGATTTAAAAAGATTTCCACCTCTGTATTGTTTATGAGTATTAGAAAGATCCCTTCAGACCAAATTATAAACTAATTTCCCTCTCTCACAGAGAAATGACTAAAGCTTAGGTTCTATCATCTCAAGGTTGGAAAGAACATTAGAGGACATTTGATGTAAAGTTCCCTTTGAGGTTTAAATCCTCTCTTAATATCATTGTAAAAAGAATGCCCAGTCTCATGGATTCAAACACCTTTACAGATGAGTAACTCAAAACCCATTGAAGAAAACTAGTTTATCTTTTAACATTGCTAAATTTTTAATATTTTATTTTTATTTATTTTTACTCATTATGGGAATATCAGTTTCTGTTTAGGTTTTATTTTGGGGTCCTGACCCTATCCTTTGAAAAAATAGAAAAAGGCTAATCCCTCTTCTGCTTGAAATGAGATCAAAGATTTGAAGAGAAGAATATTACTCTAACACTTTTCTCCAGTTGCTCATTTCAAGACTGTTTACCTTTATTCCTAAAATATTTTATTATATAACATAGTTCCAATTTCTCTAAATAATAAATTTCAAATTATCTATATCATTCTTAAAGTGTTATTTTTTAAAGCTAGCAATGTCAGTTACTAACTATAATAAATAGTACTGTCAATGTCAGTAATATTTTAATGTGAATAAATCAACATCCTTTCAAATATGACAATTAGCTAAGTATATTTTAATACAGAAAAAGATTTCTAGAGAATTTATCATTGAATTGTGAAAAAGGATCTAGACTTCCATTATTTCCAATAATGCTTACAACTGATTCAGTATAGATGTAATTCTCCAGAATCAAAAATATATTAGGGTGTTCTTAAAATTCTGAAAGTCATTTGCTTACAACTTTTATATTTTTATTTTATTTTATATTTTTAAATTTCAGGATACTACAGGAGTACAAACATTTTGCTTACATGAATTGCTTTTGTACGGTTTGCGTCAAAGTTATAAGTGTGTCCATCACCCATATATTGTGCATTGTACCTGTTAGGTATAAATTTACCCATCCCCTTTTCCTCCCTCTCACCTGCTTAATTTCCATGGAATTTTACTACCATATGTTCACAAGTGCTGATGTATAAGTTTCAATTTAGTGGTGAGTAAATATGGTTTTTGTTCATCCATTCTTGTGATACTTCACTTAAAATGATGGTCTGTAGTTCCATCCAGGTTGTTACAAAAAGTATTAGTTCACCATTTTTTTTAATGGCTGAGTAATATAACCATATATCACATTTTATTGGTCCACTCATGTATTGATAGCCACTTGGGTTGTTTCCACATCTTTGTGATTTGTGATTGTGAATTGGGTTGCTATAAACATTTGAGTACCAGTGTCTTTTATATAAAATGTCTTTTTTTTTCCTTTGGGTAAGTATCCAGTACTGAGATTGCTGGATCAAATGGTATGTCTACTTTCAGTTCTTTGAGTTATCTCCATACATTTTCCATAGAGGTTGTACTAATTTGCAGTCTCACCAACAGTGTATAAGTGTTCCTTTCTCTCTGCCAGCATCTGTTGTTTTGGGACTTTTTGATAAAAGCCATTCTCACTGGAGTTAGGTGATATCCCATTGTGTTTTTGATTTTCATTTCCTTGATGATTGGAGACTTTGAGCATTTTTCATATGCTTATTGGCCATTAGTCTATCTTCTTTTGAACAGAACACATTCTGTTCATGTCTTTTGCCCACTTATTAATGGGATTGTTTGATGTTTTCTTGCCGATTCACTCGAATTCTTTGTAGACTCTGGTTATTAGCACTTTATCATATGTATAGCATGCAAATATTTTTCCCATTCAGTAAGTTGTCTACTTGCTCTATTGATTGTTTCCTTGGCTGTGTAGAAGCTTTTTGATTTAATCATGTCCCACTTATTTATATTTGTTGTTGCTGTGATTGCCTTTGGGGTCTTCATAAATTCTTTGCCAAAGCCGATATCTGGAAGAGTTTTTCCGACCTCTTCTTCTATAATAGAACTCTTATACTTTCATGCCTTAGGTTTAAGTCTATTATTCATTGTAAATTAAGTTTTATGAGTGCTGACAGGAGTAGATACTGTTTCAGCCTTCTACAGGTAGCTATCCAATTTTCCCAGCACCATTTATTGAATAAGGTTTCTTTTCCTCAGTCTATGTTTTTGTCTGCTTTGTTAAATATCAGATGACAATATGATAATGGTTTTATCTATGGGTTCTCTGGTAACATTCATTGGTCTCGGTCTCTATTTTTGTGTCAGTACTATACTGTTTTGGTTACTATAGCCTTGTAGTACAGCTTGAAGTCTGGTAAAGTGTGCCTCCTAATTTGTTATTTTTGCTTAAGTTTGCTTTGGGTATTTGGGGTCTTTTTTGGTTCCATACAAATCATAGAACTATTTTTTCTAGATCTGCCAAAAGTGATGTTGGAACTTTAATGAAGATTGCATTGAATCTGTAAATCACTTTGGGTACTTTAGACATTTTAACAACATTGATTCTGCTGATCCATAAGCATATATTTTTCCATTTGTTTATATCTTCTGTGATTTCATTCCTCATTGTTTCATAATTCTCCCTGTAGTGGTCTTTCACCTCCTTGGTTAAATGTATTCCTAGGTATTTTATTTTCATTGTTGCTATTGTGAAAGTTATTGAGTCTTTGATTTGATTCTAAGCTTGACTGTTGGTGACGTACAGATATGCTACTGATTTGTGTACATTGGTTTTGTAACCTGAGATTTTGCTGAATTTATTTATCAATTCCAGGAGTCTCTTGTCAGAATCTTTGGGATTTGCTAAATATAAGATCATATCATCAGTGAAGAGTGATAGTTTGACCTCTTTTTTACCCATTTGGATACGCTTGATTTCTTTCTCTTGCCCCACTGCTCTGGCTAGAACTTCTAGCACTATGTTGAACAGAAGTAGTGACAATGGATAACCTTGTATGGTTTCAGTTCTAAGCAGTTCAGTATTTTTTCCCATTCAGTATGATGTTGGCTGTGAGTTTGTTGTATATGGCTTTTATAATATTGAGGTATGGTCCATATATGCCTATTTTCTTAAGAGTTTTTATCATAAAAGGATATTGAATTTTGTCAAATGCTTTTTCTGTATCTATTAAGAAGATCATGTTGTTTTTGTTTTTGTTTTGATCACAAATCAACAATCTAATGAATTGTTTCAGGGAATTGAAAAAGAAAGAGCAAACCAATCCCAAATACAGCAGAAGAAAATAAATAAGGTCAGAGCAGAACAAAATGAAATTGATAATAAAAAAGTACAGAAGATTATGCAAACAGTACATAATCTAATATTTAGGTCTTAGAAGTTCCCTTCTATCCTTGTGGGGCACCAGGTTGTTTCCAAATTGTTGCAGACAAAAATAGAGTTGGGACAGGAAGTGGCTACCAAACCATATTTCTAAACTTTGCATCTAGTTGAGAGCATTTGACTCAGGTTTGACCAACAGTGATTAAGAAAAGATATGTACCACTTCTAGTCCTGGGCCTATAGACATCTCTCACACTACTTTTTATTCTCTCCGATGTAATATTGACCTTAGTCCATCCATTCTTTCTTCTAGTAGATCCAGAATGCTGCCCTGACCTTACACAGACAACATCTCCTTGTGTGAAGAGGTCATCATAATATGGAGAGATGTTTGTTGTCCTCATTTAACTTGGTCGGATCTTGTTCGTACTGTCTTGAAGATCAACATGAAAACAGAACCAACGATACACAAATGATATCAAGCTTTTGTAATAAAAGATATAGTAACATCCTTTATTATGAAGATGCAGTTAATTAACACATCTCCCTTTTCACTGCCTTTGTTCTTATAATTCTGTGTGTGTATGTATGTGTGTAAATACACAGAGGCAGATGGTTTTACCAGCCTCCTCTCTCTCTATGTATATATACACACACATATTATATGTATAAAAATATATGTATTATATATTACTTCAATGTGAAAATTCTATCAACATTCTTTGTGTGTTTCACTATCATTCATTTTAATCTCCCCATCACATGTCAGTTCATTCTCTTTGCAGTCCCTCCTTTGATGGTTTCATATATATTTGAGTCTTAACTCCTGAAGGCTATGAGCAGAAATAACCTAGAAACGAAAACTCATTCTCATGGACAGTCTCTCTCTCTCTCTCTCTCTCACACACATACACACACACACACACACACACACCCAAAATGTTCTCAGAGAAAATGCTCTGCCTAAATATAATAGAAAATGATACCAGACCACACACACAAAAAATGTTTAGTTTCTTAGATGCTAAATAACACCTCCACAAACAAGTGATACTTTAGGTTTTTAGTTTGTATTTATATTACTTAATGGGCCAGCCAGTTAGTTTTAAAATAAGGGACTTTTTTAAAAAAGTAAAAGGGTAACTAAGGGCTTACATATTTTATAATATATATCAGAAAATATTCTAGAACAAAGATTGTTTAAATTTTACCATTTTTTATGAAGACTTCAGAATTTCTAAACATGTTTGCTTTGGGGTAGGAGGTTATATTTCTGTGAAATCCAACTCACCATGATACACAATTCACCTTCTTCTGAACAATTTCTGTCATAATTAAACAACTCCCTGTAGTTTGCCTTGGAAATTTGTTGAGGAATGTCAGTCTCAAAGATTTGAAGCAGCCTTATTTCTCCTTCCCTTCACTTTTTTTGCAATTTGTTGGAGATAACCTAATCTTTTTTTTTTTTTTTTTTTTTTTTTTTTTTAATTTCATTCTGATGTGTAAATAAGTGTTTTACACAAAGTTGGCCTGGCTTATTGTGAGCAGATATGTATCTGCCTTTAATCTTCTGGCACTTCTATCACTCCTCAAGGGAGTATCCTCAATCTATTTGGATCAACTTTTATAGTCACTTTTTATTGCCAGCTTAGGTACTGCCTTGTTCACACAGACTATTCTTCTCTGAAAGCCTATTTGCTTTTCTTAGACCATCTTTTCTGCATCTACTACAACAGAGATTTTACTGGAGTTTATTCCAAAAGTCAGCTCTATGCCATGACCTTTCTCCGGCATATGTGTTCAGCATGGTTAGTTTCCCATTAAAAACCTGTTCCTTTGACTTTATGAGACTAATCTGATGTTTTTTGGTGGATTATTACTGCACTATTATCAGGCAGAATAAGCTCTTAAGGCTGGAATTCTCTAATGCTCCTCCTCAGGATAATTGTGTCCCTGTCAAATTGTGACTCTCCAACTACAATCAGGTTACACGTGGTTAAATTTATCAAAATGGGAAAAATTGTAGAAAGAAAAGGTTGACTGAGTACATTCTGGATGTATTAGTTCCCTATTGCTGCTGTAACAAATTGCCACAAATTTAGTAGCTTAAGCAATGAACATTTATTAATTACATTGCTGAAAGCCACAATTTCTAAAAGGACAGTTTCAGCAGGACAGCATTTCTTCAGTATGTTAGGGGAAAACACATTTTTGCCTCTTCTGGCTTCTAGAAGCCACTTTCATTCATTCCTTGGCTTCTCGTCCCCTTCCAGCAGTGGCATTATCTGACTTTTACTTTATCACATATCTGTCCCTGACTTTGATGCTCTCGGCTTTCTTTTATAAAGAAGCTTGTGATTATAGGGGATCCACCAGGATAACCTGGGAATATCTATCCATGCAAAGATTCTTATCTTAACCACACCTGTAGAGTTCCTTTTGTCATGTAAATTAACATTCATAGGCTCCGTGTATTAGAATGTGAACATCTTTGGATGGCCATTATTTTCTCTACAATACTGGGGAATATTGCTTTTGCAATATATGTTAGACATCTAGGCAGACATGTTGAGAGGCAGTTAGATAACAAATCTGAAGCTTACTATTGATGTAGAGATTGGAGTTAAAAATTTGGAAAGTATAAGTATATTAGTGATATTTAAAGCTATAGGAGTAGGACCCGATTACCTGAGAGATGCTGGACAGCCTGCTGTATAAGAGTACATTTCCTGAACCAGACACACCTGGGGTTCAGAAAATCCTAGCTCTGTCACTAACTACCTGTGTAATTTTCTGTGACACATTTTCTCTACCTAGGAAAGAATAATAATATTAAATCATTAAATATGAAATGTTTGATTTTGAATCCAAAGTGTAGTTTATTATATCTCAAACAAGAAACAGTACAATTAATCAAAGTATGCACCTAAACTATTGACACAGTTTTGCCATCTTAACAGTAGCTTGTTTATGCAAGCAGCGAAGAAGGCTGGAGAGTGAGTGGCGATGAAATCGAGAAAGGCATTTGCCACAGCTTGTTGAGAATTGACTATTTTTTCTTGCAAGGTTCAAAGCCTGGAAGAAGTGGTAGTCAGTTGGTGCAAGGTCTGGTGAATACGGTGGATGACAGAGAGTTTCCAAGTCCGGTCTCTGTAGTTTGAGCAGCATTGTTTGTGTGACATGGGTTGGACATCGTCTTCAAGAGGATTGGCCTGTCTATATTGACCAATCTCAGCTGCTTAATCACAAGCATCCTCATCATTTCATCCAATTGGTTGCAGTAAACATCCACTGTTGATTGACCAGGTTTCATTATCATTATCTACCTTGGTCCAAGGTTGCCCACATGGCTAATATTCAAGATTAAAATCATCAGAACAGAACTTCTCAAACCATCGGTGTAACCATTCATTAGTCACATTATTCCCAAACAGTTTGTTGATATTTTGAACTGTCTGCACTGCATTAGTTCCAGAAAGGAACTCATATTTGAAAATAACACATATTTTTGACTTATCCATGGTTTCACAAAAATTGCTCTAAAAATTTTTTGAAAGATAATCACAAGCCAAAACATGCATTTGAAAGCTTGAAGATATACCTTCACAATAAACATAAAGCAAGAAGTGTCAAAATGAAATGTCAGAGATATCTACTGTCAACCTTAATACTTAAAGAAATCAGACATTTCATCCTTAATAACATAATAATATCATCTACCTTATAATATTATAGTTATTAATAGAATAAAAACAAAAATATAAGGACAAAGTAAAAGCTTGTATTACAGGTAAAAATTGTAGCTATAGATGCAGAGATCTAAAATCTGGAAATTCGAAAATTTATTCAGAAGAGGGTAAGGATATGTAGAATCAACAAAGAAGAGTGAAGTAAGAGGAAAACTGGTAGAGATTGGTCTCCAGACAGAGTAGAAAGTATTCCAAGACTGAGGGAGAGAAAGACTGTGTCAAATGTTATTTTCACCATTCATCTTGCTTTGCTACATGAAGATCCTTTGAAAGGAAAGGTTTCAATAGAAAGCTAGGGGCAAAGACTGATTGAAGTGGGTTCTATGGAGAATAGGAGGAGAGGAAGTAAAGATAGAAAATAGAACACTCTCATAAGGAGTTTTGCTTTAAGCAGAGCAAAGAAATAGAGAAGTAGCCACAGGTGATAGAGATCAATTAAGTTTTTTTTTTTTTTTTTTTTCATATGGAGGTATTAGAGAATCTTTGTGTACTGCTGGGAATAGTGTAGTAAAGAGAGAATAAATTGATGTTGCAAGAAAAGAAGTGAATATCTTCAAGGGCAATGGCTATAAGGAGGCAGGTTGTTCCAGTGTTTAAGTGGAAGGACTGGTCATAGGAATAAAAACAAAGTTGTCATTGTAATCCTAGGGAAGACAGTATGGGTGTCCAGATGCACGTGGTGTGGTAGCTAGAGCAGTGGGATCATGTGGAAGTTATTGTCTTATAGTTTTTATTTCATAATTATATGAAAAGAGAGAAAAAAAGTGTGAAATAGTATTTTCAGAGTGCTGGAGAGGAAATTCTTTATGGATATATAGTCCAATTATGGGGTATATATAACTCATTTGAGGTTGTGGTCATAAATTTAAAGCTAAGCTATTTAGTAATGTTGACTGTTTTATCAGAAAAAATTAAGTTTTAAAATTCTGGCACAGAGTAAGCAGAAAATGGGGTTTGCCATGCCTGGTATATTTAAGTGTAATAAAAATGGGAAGAGATTACAGATGGCTGCCTGAGAGCAATTGAAATGATGTGCACCAGACCGTAGGACGAGTAAGGAGGGATGTGATATAAGGCCAGTGAAGTTGGTGAAAAGTGATAAGGTCAAGGGTTTATATGTCTGATCTGTGTTGAAAGACTGTTGAATAGTCATTCTAGTCTCCAATTTCTAAGACTGTCAGTAGAACTCTTGCTTGAGTTACTACCTCACCGTTCCCTGATCCCGCTGGCCTTCTGGCCACTACGATGCTGCTGACAATCTCAGGGAGTCATCTTTGTGCACAAAGTGTGCATGTTGCAGTTTCTCCAGATCTTTTGGTTATTTCCTTGAACCTCACATTTTCTTGAACCCTGTTTAACAAACACGTTTTGACTGCTTCACCATTTCAATTGTTTGTTTTTGTTTTCCCAATTCATTCTGCTGTGTTAAATTCTGATATTTTTACTCTTGGTCACATCTCCCTATATTTTTGCTTCTCTCTTCTGCCTCCATATTATCTGTTCTACCTCCTTAAGGAAATGCCGATCATTTGATGCTTCATTGTTCTTTCAATTACCTACCCATCAACTTAAGAATTTTGTTATATCCGAATCTGTTATTCTCTAAACCCACAGGACAAAGTGCCTTTCCTTCTATCTGAGAAAAATCTTATTTCCTGTTTCTCCAAGAGCTTTTTCCTTCAGGGATCTCATCTACTACTACTTTTTACTGCCTTTTTTCTTATAATTCTGTGTGTGTGTGTATGTGTGTAAATACACAGAGGCAGATGGTTTTACCAGCCTCCTCTCTCTCTATGCATATATACACACACATTATATGTATAAAAATATATGTATTATATATTACTTCAATGTGAAAATTCTAACAACATTCTTTGTGTGTTTCACTATCACTCATTTTAATCTCCCCATCACATGTCAATTCATTCTCTTTGCAGTCCCTCCTCTGATGGTTCTTTTCCCAATGTATGTTGTTGTTTGCTTTGTCAAAGATCAGTTTGCTGTATGTGGATAGTTTTATAAGTGGGTTTTATGTTCTGTGTCATTGGTCTATGTCTCTATTTTTGTGCCAATATCATGCTGTTTTGCTTATAATAGCCTTGTAGTACAAAGACTGGTAATGTGATGCCTCCAGATTTATTCCTTTTCTTAATGATTGATTTGGCTGCTTGGGCTCTTTTATGGCTCCAAATGAAGCATAGAATTATTATTTCTATATTTGTGAAATATGATGTTGGTATTTTGATGGAGATTGTATTGAATCTATAAATTACATTGGGTAGTATAGACATTTTGACAATGTTGATTCTACCGAACCATGAGAATGATATCCTTTTCCATTTGTTTGTGTCATCTGTGATTTCTTTCCTTAGTGTTTCTTAGATCTCTTTGTAGAGATCTTTTACCTTTGGTAGGTATTTTATTTTCTTTGTAGATATTTTATTTTCTTTGTAGGTATTGTGAATGGTATTCAGTCTTTCATTTGATTCTCAGCTTGACCGTCACTGTTATATAGGAATGCTACTTATTTGTGTACATTGATTTTGTAAGCTGAGATTTTGCTGAATTTATTTATCAATTTCAGGGGTCTCTTGGAAGAGTCTTTGGGGTTTTCTAGATATAAGATCGCATCATCAGCTAAAAGCAATAATTTGAACTCTTCTTTCCTGATTCATATACCTTTTATTTCTTTCTCTTGCCTGATTGCTCTGGCTAGGACTTCCTGCACTATTGAATAGAAGTGGTGACAGTTGGCACCCTTGTCTTGTTCTAGTTCTTAGTGAAAATGCTTTCAACATTTCTCCATTCAGTATAGTATTGGCTGTGGGTTTCTCATATATGGCTTTTATTAATATAATCTTGAATGTATTTCTTCTATGCCTAATTTATTGAAAGTTTTTTATCATGAAACAGTGAATTTTGTCAAATGCTTTTCTGCATCTATTGAGATGATCATAAGGTCTTTGTTTGTGCTTCTGTTTGTATGGTGAATTACATTTATTGATTTACATATATTGAATAATTCTTGCATCCCTGGGATGAAGTCCCCTTGGTCATGGTAGATTACTTTTTTGTTGTGTTGTTGAATTCCATTTGCTAGAATTTTATTAAGGATTTTTACATCTGTATTCATAAGGGATATTGGGTAGTTTTCCTTTGTTGTTGTGTCCTTCCCTAGGTTATATATCAAGGTGATACTGGTTGAATGAGTTGTGGAGGAGTCTCTCCTTCTCAGTGTTATAAAATAATTTCTCCAGTATGAATACCAGCTCTTCTGTGTAGGTCTGGTAAAATTCAGCTGTGAATCCATCTGGTCCAGGGCTTTAATTTTGTTGGAATATGAATATTTTTAATTGCTGCTTTGATCGTGCTGCTTGTTATGGTCTTTTCACGAGTTCTGTTTCTTCCTGATTGAGTCTTGGGAGGTTGTGTGTTTCCAGGAAGTTGTCCATTTCCTCTATGTTTTCAAATTTATGTAAGCAGAGAATTTCATAGTATTCACAGGAGATATTTTGTATTTCTGTTTTATCAGTTGTAATATCTCCTTTTTCATTTCTGATTGAGCTTATGTGTGTCCTTTCTCTTTTATTCCTGGGTAAGAACATTTGTCTTTGCTTGTGGGTGTTTTGATGGTGATGTAGGTTCTGGGTGGATGTCTTGGTTATAGACACCCTTAGTGTGGTGGTTTTCTCAGTTACTAGTTGTTCCTATGCTGTAGCAGTGGTGAGCTCTGTGTGTGGGCAGATTTTCTGTCTCTCTTTGATGAGGGAGTATGGAGGTCTTTGAAATCCTTTCTCTTTCCCCAGCCCTGCGAGTGAGTTGTATTGGCACACCCAGTTTAATCTCTGAGACATTAGGTGGTGCTTGTGGGTAAGAATCAATCATACCCTATATGACTGAGTCAGTAAATGCTGTAAAGAGCTGTTCAAATTGACCTCCATGCCAGTAGGTGGCACTTATCAGAGAAAAACAAGCTGCAATGTTGATTTTGGGACTTGTGACCAGCTCTAGCCATGCAGGAGAAACACTTGAATGCCCCAGGTAGTGGGTGGAGCCCTGGAACTTCCAGGTGAGTCCTTATTCTCCACCACAGCAGAGGCAGGTGGAAGAGTGAGGCTGGGTGGGGCTGGGTTGGGTGAGCCTGTGCTCAGACTCCACAAAAGCTAGTAATGTAGCTGTCTTAGCAGGAGTCAAAGGTTTCCTCCTAGGCAGCTGGTGACAGTCATGGGGAGTGGGCTGGGGCAGCAATGGCCCCACCCAGCCAGAATGTCTGCTTGTAGGGGAGGGGCCATCTGAGGCTCACAATCTGGCTATCAGGAGTGCATTTTGCTCTTCTCTCCCCTCCTCTGGTTCACAGTCTCCCTCAGATGTCTGTCAGCAGGCAGGAGCTCAAACTAACTGAGCTCCCCCACGATTTGGCTGTGGGTTGGGAGCTTCCCTGCCTAGTGTCATGCCATGGGTTGAGAGCATGGCCTTCCTCTTGGGGGAGGTGTGCTCCACGTATGGCTACAGCTGGGACCCATGCTGCCCTTCTCCTCTCAGTTCTGTCCACATAGATTCCCTCACCTCCCAAGGTGAGTTCCCAAATCTCCCCTCAGTGACCCCAAGCAACACAATCAAGTCCTAGGAATACAGGATCTGGCCTGCATGTCTGTACCCAGGTCCCCAAAGATCAATCCCTGACCATGCCAGGAAGAAGCATTTTGGTCCCGAGTTGCCTATGGGGTGCTCAAGCAGGCTGATGTCCCTCTACTTTGGGGTGTGCCCTTCTCTGATGGAGCAGCCAAGCAAGCAGTACCAAAGAGGGCTGGTGAGCAGGGAGCTCATAGTATGAGCACCTGTTAGTCTTCTGCAGGTTTTTTAGAGGAAAGATTTGAACTTCAGTATCTGTGGAAGCCTCAGTGTGGTGGGTGCACCAACAGGGGAAGCAGCGCTCCTGAGAGTCCAGGCTCAGTCCTCGCTCTTGAGAACTTCAGGGAGGGGAGGGGAAAGAGAGGCAAAGAGTCTTGATGGAGGACAGCTAGCACTCTGGTCATCTCTGTGCCTCTCTCTGGAAGGCAGCCTGCTTGGAATGTCCAGGCTCTGGGGTCACACAGATTCCCAGGGACCCACCAGCCCCTGTGGCTCCTGCAGTGTGGGCCACAGTTGGGAATTCTTTGTGTGGGAACAAGCTAGTTGAAAACTGAGGGGCTTAAGTAATATAGCGACTGCCATCTTGGCTCAGGTCTTCAGTGATGGGAAGTGACCCTGACAACACTGGCAGCCTGGTGCTTTGTCCTCAAGAAGCTCCCAGTTCACTGGCAGCAGCCACTTTTGGGTTTGTGAGTATAAAAGGCTCTCCAGCAGCTTGGGAGCCTACTGACTGTCAGAGATGTGAGGGAGGAAGAACAAACTGCTCCACATACCCTTTTTGCTGGACTCCGAGCCTCTCAAGCATTGAGATCTGCCAAGATCCTGCTCCTTCTTGTTCTGCTCCACAACTTCTTCGCATGGAATCTCTTGTATGTTCTGGCTCTTTTCCTCAAAATTACACCCAGTCTATATTTATTTGTTGTTTTCTTTTTCATCTACAACTCTTCCTTCTTTCTGAGATGCTCTGGAAGCTGATGTCTCTGGGCTGCAATCTTCTCCTTCTCTGTCCATGCCTACATTAAATTAATATCTTCCTTTTTGTGTCTGATCTTCATTCATCAGTTTCTTCTTTTACTTTTCTGACCATCTATTTTCATCCTTTTTGAAGATCAAGTATGCTTTTCTTTGGACTTTCTGGTTTTCTATGTTTGATCCTGGACAAATGCTTTTCTCTCTGCACACTCATCTTGGCATTCCTTTCCACTGAACTTATTTTAACTCCTAAAACTTTTCAAATATGTCTCCAGTCCTAACCTCTTCCTTGATTTTCAGACATGCATACACAAATGTCTTCTGCCTAGAAGACCAATTCAAAGAGCTCAGAATCCATAACTTTCTGAACTTGCTACTAATAATGTATTACATATCTATTAGTGGTATAACTATTAATCCAATGAGATAAACTAGGTTGTAAACCCATGAGATCATGTTTCCTTTTTCCATGTATCTACAGCATAATACATTCAGATAGAAATATTTTCTGAATATTTTTAATATCTAATTTTTTCACCCTATTTCTATTTCCACTGATTTTGTTCAGATCTTATCATATCTTTTCCAGAATATTTTATTTACCATTTTACTATATTATATAAATTTGAACAAAATTTATATAGTCCAATTATTTATATAAAGTCCAATTATTTAAGGATATCAATGCTAACAAGTCAATGCCACCCCTAATGAGATGGTATTAGAAGATAACGCTTCTGCAACCTGGTCCCAATTTCCCTCTGTATGTACATGTCCTATGATTTCTGCTCCAATGATATTAAACTATATGCAATTCATTTGCACACCATTTTTCACCTGCTATATCTTTACTCATGTCTGTCTCTCTCTAACTTTTCACTTTGCCAAATTTCATTCTTCATTACTTATTTCAAGTAACATTTTCTTCAATAAACTTTTACTGAAAACCCAGATCATGGTAAATAATCTACCAATATCACATAAAAATTTCTGTTTATTTATCTCTCTTCCTTCCTGGTAGTGACCATAACTTTCTGGAAACACCATGCCATTCCTATGACAATTTGGTATGCCAGCATACAGCATAGTGCCTGACACATTGTGTGAACTAAAAATCAACTGAGTGTGAATACGTTTTCAGCACCTCTCTTGTCTATAGAGCTGTAGCTATCAGCAGTTAAAGATGTTATTTCTGGTTATGATGTTAATATGTTTTGAATCTCTACCATATGCAAGGCATGCTTTTCACTTGAATTATCCCTACAAAGTGTTTATTATTATTATCTTTATTATCCCTATTCTCTGTGAGAGACCTAGGGCACAGAGAGGTTGAGTTGCTTAACCACCATTATAAAATTAGTAAGTGGTGGAGATTGATTTCAACATCTGAAAGTTTTGATTCAATACAGTTGTTCCGAACCTCTGTACCACTCTTGTATGGTAGATTTTTGACTTCAATTTTCTGCAAAAAGATTAAAGAACATATATTACTTTTACTTACTTAGAGGTCAGAGCTAGCTGAGTGATAGATCTGCATTTAGCTATATATGCCTATATGTCAATATTGATATTTAAAAATAGAGCTGCGTCTCCACATACAGATAGAGTACTAGTGATCTTTAGTCACCTGAATTTGAAATACATAATACCAAAAAAAAAGTCTCCTAGAATAAACACTGTGGTTACAAAAGGCTATTCAGAGGCAGCATCCCAGCAGAGACAGCAATCAATTAATACTCTTACATTTTATTGTTGCTTAATGCCACATGTTATCAAGCATAAGCTATTATAAGACCTACGTGAGGAGATTCCAGGACAATAAGATCAAAGAACCGGAGGTTCAGTGACAAAAAAGGAGGAGGATGGAAAAGCAGGTCCAGGGGAATTTAAAAGAAGGTGGTCTGAAAAGGCTCAGGCATGGAAGGCCAGGCCTGTGATATACAGTCTTGGCCCAGGTGGGAATGCTCATTGCAATACCCATGATCCAGTATAATCTTTTCATTATGAGTGTTATTATGGTTTTAAATCAATTTTATATGGGGATTCCTTTGGAGCTTCTAGGAAATTTTGGCAGTTTAAACTCAATTTCCTTTAGGGAAAAAAATCATTTTCCCCTCTCAGACATCTTCTGTTACCTGATATATATAATACTTCAAATTCTTGAGAACCAAAAGACAAGATACAGAATCAAAGAATTCACACTCAATTTAGAGCTTTTTTTTTTTAAATAAAGTAAGACTCTAATATGTATCAAGTAGGCAAACCTTATACTCATTCAAAGAGCATTGTATTGAGTCACAGAGTTGAATATTGACCATGAATTCTATTCCTTAAGCAGAACCCTTCAAAATTACCTGCTGATAGAGTGAGTCACAGAGCTCCAAAAACAAGGAGACTGGGAATACTCTGAAAGTTGAAAGCACATTGTGACCTCATGTGACAGCCTTTGAGCTAAGGATCTGTAGCATAGGAGACCTGGGGAAGTGATACTGGCATTACAACACATAAGTGCCACAATCCATTCCATCAGGCTTCTGAGACTACATCCTTTGTCTCCCCTGACCGGTATAATTAAAGTCAAAGAACAAGAGAAGCCCTTCTCCAGTGATTTTTGGAACTCTGTGTTTAAGAAAAGTCTCCTTTAGCTCATTCAGGCTTACTCTGTAAAATGTGAAACTCATAAGAGCAGAATACATATTTTCTTCATTTAAAAAAATGTATAGGGATTCTAGAGTTGTTGCTCAATACAAAATACTAGGTAGAGTGAGACAATAATGCTATGTGGTTTGGGCTTTTTAGAACAATGCTTTAACTCTTTAACTGCTGAGCTTAGTGACAATAAGAAGCCAGAAATGACCAGTCAGTCATATTCAAATTCTAGGCCATCACTCCTCCACAACGATTGTGAATATCTTGTTTGATTTCATTGCTGTGTCGATTAGCACATCTCAGGCATGTTTTAAAAATACTGTATATCACTTTATAGATGTATTCTTCTTACCAGATCTTTCCCTAAGTAGTCTACTCTATGTGCTGCAAATTATATGTTTCCTTGTTAAATGCTTATTGAATGCCTACTATGTAATACATTGTAATGCCTGTAGACTTTATTATGAGTGCCTCTCCTATTTTGGCTAAATATAGTTGCTCTGAGTCACCTTTTGTATTTGTATCATTATCACTGATAATGATAACAATTGCAATAAGCACAGAGATGCACCAAATAACCAGATAAGTGCTTTGACATGCAATTATATAGATCTGAGGTATATATTACTAACATAAACACACTGAGGTTAAGTATCTTACCAAAGTCACGAAGCTAGTAAGTCACAGAGTCAAATGACAAACTCAAGCTGTTCGACTACAAAGCTAAGTCTTTTACTCCTGGAAAACTGCATCCGTAAATTTAAATTCCTTGGCACAAGGATATGGTAGGTAAATGCACCCACATCACCTGATCCCATCATGTTTATCTCATTTTTCTTCCACCCCTTGCTCTAATGACACGAATATAATATGCACTCACTTTTTTAAATTACAAAATTTGTCATTGTCTCGCTCAAAAGGACTGACTTCCTTCCCTTTGCCTTTCCTTCTATTAAATATCATCTCTTCCAGGATCCAGGTTCTGTTTATTCTCAAAAGCTTCAAAACCTTTAGCTTATGGTTGTGTAGCAAAAGATTTCGAGACAGAGAGAGAGAGAGAGAGAAGAAAATCCTTTAAACTTGCCGAACGCTGGATTAAGGTCCAGAAGAAGGAAGGGGCATGAAGACAGGCGTCCAGCAGGGGGTGTGCTAACCCAGACCGAGCCTCCCTTTCCAGGGCTTACTCAGCTTCGCTCCACTGGGAAACAAACAGAAGAGGATCAATTTGCTTCCTGTCAATCCTGCAGAAGACAGAGAACAAAAAGATCTACAAAAACAACCTTGGGCTGCAGTGAGATTTTGTCTGGCCTGAATTATTTAACTGATCGAGTAGGTTTTTTTTTATAGGGTCCAGAGTACAAAAGAGCAAAAGCAACTGTTGTTTTACTGTCGGAATGTGAAAGCGGCAGATAAATTGGGCCCGAGGCAGTGAATCTCTGAGACAGCAGTGCAGTTGCTGATACACAAGACACCAAGAGAGAATCAATAGCATCAGTGCAAACAATAGCCCTGGGGAAGCTCCAGCTTGGTGGCAGCAGGGTCATCTCAATGTGGCATTTGTCCTTGGTAGTAGCAGATTCAGGGGTAGGACCCCTTCAGCGACTTTGAAGCTGGGAACTAGGAGACCATGGGGATGTGAAGAATTCTGAATTTATCTCCCTCAACCCCAGCCTTTTGGAAAGAGAATATGAACTAGACTAAGTCTAGCTGATACTATGCTATAGCAGGAAAGATTTATTGCTATTTTTAACCTCGATTCTACCTTCAGCCCAACAGAAAACAAAATAAAACCTGCTACTGTTGCTGCTTATGTTTATATGACTTTTGAATGTACTTATGCACCTTGATAAATTTTCTTGGAATCATGATCATATTTTATTTATTTAATCAATAAATATTTATTGAAGTCCTACAATGCTAAGAACCAAACATTGGTGACATGTTCTTTGTTTTTTTGGAGCGAATGTCTAGAGAAGAATCAGAGAGTAAAAAAATAAACAAGCAAATATATAATTACAAGTTATGATAAGACAAATGAAGAAAAGGAATAGAAGATGGGAGCAGTAATGATTGGAAAAGGTCAGGAAGTACTTGCATAAGGAGAGGGGGAGTGATATTTAGACTGAAACCTGATGAATGAGAAGGGCTCACAGAACATGGACCGGGCAGAAGGGTGGTTGGAGGGAGGTGGCCCTTCTAGGTGGAGGGATGAGGCTAAGTGAAGGCCCAGAGGCAGGAAAAGGCTTAGTGTGTTTGAGGACAGTGAGGAATCTCGAGTGGCTGGGGCTTGCTAGACAAGCAGGAGAGCTGAATGAGATGGAAATGGAAATGTCAGCAGGGACTAGATCATGGGGAGCCCTGTAGGCCAAGATTGGGATGTTAGCACTTCGAAGCTGTGTGACTTTGGAGAAGTCACTTAACTTTTCTGTGCTTCGGATTTCTCATCTGTGTAAATATGGGGATAATAAGAACACCTACTTCATAGCCTTGTTTTGGGAAAGATTTGAGTTAATAAATGTGAAGTGCTTAGATTAGTATCTTGCTCTATGAGGGGGTGTGTGTGTGAGACAGGGAGAGATGAAACGCCTTTAATCAGGGGAGTGATATGATCAAAGTTCTGTTTTAAAGATATGACCCTGCCTGTCTGGTGAAGAAAAGGAAGAACTGACATAAGAAAATAAGAAATAAGAAAAGGAAGAATTTAAATGGAGAAGATAGATAAGGAGGTGTAGGGTTCTGATAAAGTGCTTTCACATTAGATATTATTCATTAATTATGTGATATACTCTATTTGTCCTAATCTTTGCTCTCCTTTTTCCTGTTATTATTCTCTTTTTGAATGCCTTTACCTTGCCTGGCTATTTAATATAAAGGTCATGTGTTATAATGAAGTGGAAAGAATTATCTAGAATGACTATGTCATCTGTAGGAGAATAATTGCAAAGTCTAGAATTTCTTTTATTAAAATGAAAATATTGGGAATAAAATTGTTCCTTATTAATTCATTTATTCATCAGACATTTATTGGAAAGTAATTATATGTTGGACATTCATCTAGTGGTTTAGAATGTAGAATAAAGCAAATTAAATTTTCTTTCATAAAATTGGTATGTTATTTGATAAGGCAAAGTGATGAACTGATGTAATTGAAAAATCTACTGTATTTTTCTACTACTAAATCTATATTTTTTCTTTTCTTTTTATGATTTTTATTTCAAAGTATTAGGGGGTACAAGTATTTTTGTTACATGGATAAATTGTATAATGCTGAAGTCAAGACTTTTAGTGTGCCCATCACCAGAATAGTGTACACTGTACCTGATAGGTAAGATTTTATATTGCATCCCCCTCCCACCTTCTTCCTTCTTAGTTTCCAATGTCCTTTACACCACTTTATGACCATGAGTACCAAGAGTTTAGCTCCCAGTTATTAATGAGAACATATGGTGGGTTTTTTTGTTTGTTTTTTTGTTTGTTTGTTTGTTTGTTTTTTTGAGACAGAGTCTCGATCTGTTACCCGAGCTAGAGTGCCATGGCGTCAGCCTAGCTCACAGCAACCTCAAACTCCTGGGCTCAAGTAATCCTTCTGCCTCAGCCTCCCAAGTAGCTGGGACTACAGGCATGTGCCACCATGCCTGGATAATTTTTTTCTGTATATTTTTAGCTGTCCAGATCATTTCTTTCTATTTTTAGTAGAGATGGGGTCTCGCTCTTGCTTAGGCTGGTCTCGAACTCCTGACCTTGAGCAATCTTCCTGCCTCGGCCTCCCAGAGTGCTAGGATTACCTGCCCTAAATATCCAAGCTCTGGGGTCAGTTCCCCCAGAACCCACTGGCTGCTTTTGGTCACTGCAGTCTGGGCAAGTGTTGGGAAATGTTTGCATGGGGAGAAGAAAACTGAAGGACTGAAGGTTCCTGGGAGGACAATGGCACACACAATGGGTAGAAGAGCAGTATGGTAACCACTGCCTCAGCTCGGGTCTCTGGTGATAGGGAGTGACTCCAAGGGGGCTCTGTTCTCAAGAAACTCCCAGTTCACTGGTGGCAATAGCTTTTGGGTTCATGAGGCTAGTGAAGCTCTCGAACAGTTGAGGAGCCTGAAGTCCACCAGAGATATGGGGAAAGGAAAAACAAACACCTCCCACCTACCCTTTCTATGGGGCTCCAAATTCCTCAGGGGTTGATCTCTGCTGAAATCTTGCTCCTTCTTATTCTGTTTCACAACTTCTTCCTGTGGAATCTCTGGTAGGTTCTGGCAATTTTCCCTCAGGATAACACCTGGGCTGTGTTTTTTACATTAAAACTTTTCCTTCTTTCTGAGACAATCTGGCACCTGATGTCTATAGTCAGCCATCTTGCCTTCCCTCTCCTCTCTATCACAGTCTATTTTTTTTTTTTTTAATATCTAACTAAGATGGCCTTAAGGTTCTCTTCGTCTTGACTAAGCTTTAAAAGGGTTTCTTCCTTACTCTAGAGTCTGACTTCCCTTTTCTTTGAGCATTTACTTTGGAAAACTTGTAAATTATTTCTCTGCCTCATAGAGAGTAAATTAAAAACAAAAAAAAAAGTCTTTTGCCAGCATTATGAAACAAGAATGTCTTTTATAAGGACCTGGGAGTTATCCCTTTGAAATCATAAAGGAAGATTGTGCCCTATCGCCCAGTTTCTGAAGGAGAGTAGAAGACTAATTTCTCATGGCACCAATTAGCACACACAGGTGCCTAATCACAGGGAAAAACATTTGTGAATTCAAGAATAACTGAATGGGCTCCACACATCCCATTGATCCTCTGCCAACCCCCTACTCCCATATCATCCAGTTCTTTCTCACTAGCTCACTCCAGCAATTAAAAACCCTCTTGCCATTTGTTTCTGGGGAATTGAATTCAAACTTATGTTCTGGTGTCTCTCCTGTATTAAAATAGCCTTAATAAAGTCTTCCATAACCATTTGATTTTGCCTAGGGCAAGTTTTGTTTTGGCATAGCTATATGAAGTGATAGTACGATTTATAGATAGTTGTGGAAATATAATTTTGTTGAATACATTAATATAATTATCCAAAGAAAAGGGCAAAGTGAGTGTGTGTGTGTGCATGTGGGTGTGTGAGTGTGTAAAATCTGTGTTCATAACAATGGTTGGAGCAATAATTAATTAGTATCTAAAATTTCGAGTAAAAAAGTAAAAGTTCAGGAGTCTTCATTATCTAAGATAAAATTTTTTCAAGAATCATTAAAAACTAAATAATATCTGACAAAAATGGAAAACAAGAAAAATTGATCTTAAAAGAGATGTGCTGTGACAGTATATTTATATGTGCAGCTTACAAGTAAAAATATAAAAGATTTATCTCTCTAAATGTCAATGTGCACCAACGCATACTGGAAGTGTGGTGTGTAAATTATGTTAGTCTGGGAATAAAGTATCTCTAAGTAATGAGAGTAATTTTAAATCAATGCATTTGTCCAGCAAGTAGTCAATGGGGAAATTTAATTGTGAAATTCATGCTTATTATCTTAACTTAACAGGAATTCTATCAACTAGTTTGAGCCAAATTACCATATATATTAGACCCTATTCACATGGTAGACAAAAAGTACATTAATTTGTGCTTCGAGAAAGACTTGCAGGATTTAACTTTTTAAGCTCAAGAGAGAAAGAAATGCACATCTATAACTTGTAGCCTAAGTGATGATGGGTAAATAAAATTTCAGTACCTTACAAAAAAGAATCTAAGCCTTCAAATAGTATCGATCATCTTGCACACCCAGACAGTTGGGATTTAGTTGGTACTAGCTAAAGAAACAAAAATACACAAAAAGAATCAGGATCCAAGGTTTCCTCCTTTTGAGTTTAGTGAGTTGACTTGGCAGCTGACATCAGTGATTTAATATCTAACAGACATTTCAAAAGCTCCAGTGATTTATCCTATATATCATGGAAGAGTAGAAAAATAAATACATATCACATCTGCATGACAGTGATAAGCACAATTCAATTTCTGAATCTATGATGAGTAGAAGAATCTAGTTAAAACTAAAATTAGGAATATGTTTAAGCTACTTGGCCTGTAAATATGGTGTGCTCATTTAACTGACTTTATTCTAAGGAGTGCTTTAAATTAAATTGTAATGGAAAAAAATTTTATTTAAATGTTTCTACTTTAAATAATTTGTGCTGATGTTTAACTAGTATTTAATCATGCTTCAAAACAAGAATGAGTACCTACTTATAGAAAGTATCCATTATGCACATGTCTATGTGGAAATTTGAAAACTTTCAAAAATTCTTGAAATAATAAAGCTATGACTTCAGAAAATTGGCTCTGAATTTCATTTTTTGAAAAATATCTTTCCCAGATATAATTAGTTACACACAAATTAAGTTTTATTAATATAAGGCCTATCATGTTATTTTTAATGTAGGAGATGAGGGAAAGACAGATTTAGAGTATGAATAATTGCTAGGGTTATATGTGTCTCAGCAGGGGAATGAAGGTTGACACAAGGACAGCAAGGGGTAATGGCTTGGGATGATTGAAATGAAATGAATCACAAGAGGAGATGAAGGAGGAATTCACAGATAAACATGACTCATTTAAGAAGTTTAATAATTTTCTCAAGATTATTGTCTACTTAAATGATGTTTAACTTTCCTGTTTGTGTATTCTTCTTGGTAGAGGACCTGTAGTTTATCACAAAGATTAGGAGCAACTAGTTGTGTAATTTATACATTCCTGACACAATGGAAAAAGATAACTTTCATAATTGTTAATACAAAAGATAGATGTGTCTCTACCTCTGTATTTTGGTAGAAGGAAGTGTCAGGAGTAAAAAAGGTTCTCCCCAGGAGCCTATAAATATTATGATTGGTATTTGCATGCTTGGGAAATCCCAAATAAATTTATTCTTGCTAGAGTTCAAATGAATCTAAAATTTTACAGTATAAATAATTATCATTTAAAAATAAATAAGTTGTTCCTTTTGAGTAGATGCCTAATAGTGCTATGGCTGGATTGAATGGTATTTCTATTTTTAGCTCTTTGAGGTATCTCCAGATTCTTTTCCACAGAGGTTGCACCAATTTGTAGTCCCACCAGCAATGTAAGAGTTCCAACTCTCCACATCCTTGCCAGCATTTGTTGTTTTGGGATTTTTTGATAGAGGACAATCTCACTGGGGTTAGGTGATATCTCGTTGTGGTTTTGATTTGCATTACCCCAATGATTAGAGATGTTGAGCATTTTTTTATGTGTTTGTTGGCCATTATTCTGTCTTCTTTTGAAGTTTCTGTTCATTGCCTTTGCCCATTTGTTGATGGGGTTGTTTGATTTTTTCTTGTTGATTTTTTTTAAGTTCTAGATATATTCTTGTTAATAAAGACATCTGCACCCAAATGTTTATGGCAGCGCAATTCACTATTGCAAGGATGTGGAAAAAAGCCATCAATTCATGAGTGGATTACTAAAATTTGGTATAGGTATACAATGGAATATTACTGAATTATAAGAAACAACACTGATCTAGCACCTCTTATATTTTTCTGGATTGAGCTCGAGCCCATTATCTGCAGTGAGGTATCACAAGATCAGAGGAATAGCCTCCACATGTACTCGCCGTCAAATTGGTACTAACTGATCAACACTATGGTGCTCACACAGTAGTAATATTATCCAGAGATTAGGGGTTGGGGGAGTGTAAACTAACAACTAATGGTCACAGACACGGTAAGCATTGTAGAGGGAAAGGGCATGTTTCTAACCTTTTTGGGTGAGGCAAAGACATAAAATGTATCCAGAAGATATTTGCACTTCAGTGTTTATTGCAGCATTACTCACAATGGCTAAAATGTGGAATCAGCTTAAGTGTTGCTTCCAAGGGACGGATGGGTAAAAAAGATGTGGTGTATGTACACAATGGAATATTATTTAGCCATGAAAAAGAAGGAAATTTTGTCATTTGCAGAAACATGGATGGATCTGGAGGACATTATTTTAAGTGAAATAAACCAGACACAGAAAGACAAATATTGCATTTTCACACTCATACATGGGACCTAAAAAAAAAAAAAATGATCTCAAGGAGGTAGTGAATAGAATGGTGGCTACTAGAGATTGGTAAGTGTGGTGGGAAGGGGTAATGAAGAGATGTTGGTGAAGGGGTAATTCTGTTAAATAGAAGGAAAAAGTTCTAGTGTTCAATAGTGCAATAGGTCAACTATAGTTAATAATTTATTATATTTCAGAATAGCTAGAAGTTTTCAAATGTTCCCAACATAAAGCAATGATAAATGTTTCAGGTGAATCATGTCCCAATTACCCTGATTTGATCATTATATGTTATATGCTTGTATCAAAATATAACATGTACTCCATGAATATGTACAATTATTCTGTATCAATAAAAAATTTTTAAAAAAGTTGTTGCAATGAAAATAGATAACTATGATTATCCTCCTTATATCATACTAATGAGAAAAAATACTACTGGAGAAATGAACCTTTAGTTTTTGATGATGCTTTTGAACATCATAATGTCTGTGATTCAACACTTTGCAACATAATGTGACCTAATAAAGCTTAGTTTTTCAGTTATTTTAAAACTATAAGGATTATTTTTCTTCTATGAATAAATACTGTGTTCAATTTATCTTTATTCTACCATTTTTTAGTAGAAATACACTTTGGCTAATAATACAGAATATTCACTTGATTTTGTACCTGTAATCTTAGTACACTAATGGAGTGCCACACATAGTGTACATTAAATTATTTCAGTAAAGTTCATTTTATTAAATTCAATTTTTTCTTATTCTTCATTAATTGAATGAGAAAACATATGATCCAAGTGAAGTAGTTTTCAAATCATGACTGTTTGAGCTAGTTAAGATCATTGAATACTAACTCTTCCAAATATATATCTAGAAAGACTACTTAGCTCATAATGAAGTACATTTCATATAGCACAAGGATTTCATCATAAAAATATATAGGGGAATATACTATTTAAGAAAAATACAACTCGTTGATAGCATCTAGGAAACTGGCATACTTACATCATGGAGTAAATGCCTGACTGAAAATTTTTTAAAAATTAAAAAAATCCTTATTTGCCAATGAAAGTAGAAGATAAGGGGCTTAAGTTAGATGAGAGTAAATATGTATTTGTTTATTTTTTGAGACAGAGTCTCGCTCTGTTGCCCAGGCTAGAGTGTCGTGACGTCAGCCTAGCTCACAGCAACCTCAAACTCCTGGGCTCAAGCAATCCTTCTGCCTCAGCGTCCCGAGTAGCTGGGACTACAGGCATGTGCTACCATGCCCGGCTAATTTTTTTTTATATATACATTTTTAGGTGTCCAGATCATTTCTTTTTATTTTTAGTAGAGACGGGGGTCTCACTCTTGCTCAGGCTGGTCTCGAACTCCTGACCTCGAGCGATCCTCCTGCCTCGGCCTCCCAGAGTGCTAGGATTACAGGCGTGAGCCACCTCGCCCGGCCTAGATGAGAGTAAATAAAACACAATAAAATAGTTATTTTTCATAGTCATATAGAAAGAATGTGTACTCTGAACAACTGAAAAAAAAAAAAAAAGATGTGAAAAGGATAAAGCAGGAAATAAGGGCTGTTGCATCAGGTCCAGGCTATAGGGGAAGGAGTCAGTAAGGAATATTTCATGGTAACAAATGGTCAATAGAATGTAGTTTAATGATGGCTAATACACAGCTTTCAGTTGCTGTTTACATAATACAATGCTATTGGTTTTCATGGTTTTCTTCAAGTCTTCAATAAAATTATGGTCCACGACCTTGTTTTAATGATATTTTGAGAAGTTAGGAATTGAGGTAACATCTATTGCTGATCAATGTGGTCTGAAAATGTAACATCAACAGAAGTCAAAAGAGGAGATGGAGAGTTTAGTGAAAGCCTGGAGATGAGGATAATAAGGAAAAAGCATAAGGAAATGCAGCTATGCCACTCCCAACAGTCTCAGAGGAAATTATGGAATACTGGTTTTCCTGATACACAGGGGCTCAAATCATTCTAGCAGCCTATTTAAAAAGAGGGCTATAGCAATAAGGTGAAGGAACTTACTGCCTATGGCAGCTGACATCTTGTTTCTAACTATATTTATGTAATGTATTATACTAAGATTAGTGAGTAACTGTTGGATATCTAGTTCCAAGAATAATAAACTTTTATCTAGGTGGAAGTTTAGTCATTATCTTCTGACTACTAAGTATAACTATTCCTTAGTATAGGTAGAGAGCTATAGAAAACCAAATATCTTTCCAAAGTTATTTTAACAAAAAATATAAAAAGAATTTAACTTGGAAATTATTTCATATATATAATATACATATATATTCCAGTGAAATTTTACAGAGACGTTTCAAATATCAATTGATTATTTTAGAAAAACCTTCATCAAATGATTTTACTTGAAATGTTCATTCATATGTCTGCTTAATACTCATTCTTATACAAATAGCTTTGTTGTATTCTGTGTGGAAATTTTGTAAACCTTTTTTTTTTTTTTTACTCATCTCATAGGTAAGCAATTGATTCACGATTTCAAATAAAAGATGAAAATAACCCTAAATTGGGCATTTAGTTTTGAAGTGAAAAGTATTTCAAAAGCTTAGTCCAAATTTGTATATGACAAAAACAAATGAATACTAAACCAGTAAAACAAATTTCTTGATGATTTTTATTATTCATATGTACTCGCGAATAATACAGTGGTTGTTACAAAATGAGTTCTTGTGTTCCAAGTACATAGTATTTGTAGTTTGTTACATACAAAGAACAAACTTAATGCAACGATTTTTAAATGAATACTCCTAATTTTCAGTGTTATAATCACTTTAGCACTGTGCATCATGTTTTCTAAAATATAGATTACACTATATATTTGGCCTACATATAATAAAAATATATTCTTAACATTTTATAGGACATGAATATAATCAATCATCAACTTTATAAAAATGATGTTGGGATTTTACTATGGAATTCTGCAGTGGACTATAGTAGTATAAAATTATAGTATAAAATTAGGGTGAAATTTATGATTACTAAATATTAATCCATCAAGTTTTTGACTATATTTATTAAAACTTCAACTCCAGCTCAATTCCAGTTTAGATAATGGCATTGAATATTAATTAATCATCAATTATTAGACAGCCAATAATTATTTATTAATTAAATATTATTATTTGTTATTTAATAATTAGTTATTACTATTGATTATTGAATACTTGATCATTTGGATAATCACATGATTATTTTAGAATTTTATTTCAATAAACTGATTTTAAGGTCTGCCTTAAATCCCTAAATGGTATTTCCTCACTATTGATCTCTAGCTGTCTCGGTAGATAAAGTGGTTGCTTTACTTGGCATCATAGAAGCCTTAGTACGGGTTTGTCAGGTATGTTCCCCTGACATTCACTTTCCATGAAGGGACACACAGGTTATCAAGATACCATAGTTTTTCTACTAAAAATGCAAAAAAATGCATACTTACTAGAACAGCCCTCAATTTTCCATATGAAGGTAATAAAAAATTATGTTTTCTAAAGTTTACCCATGTATTTCACAGGCAATTAATTTTAGATGAATTATATTTACCACTGAACCACAATGTAAATGCCATGTTTATTACTGGTGTTACTAATAACCCCTAATAACAGTTTGAAAAGTGTGTAAAGGAATCTAACAAATACAGGCCATAGTAACCAGCAATTATTAGTAAACATAGGTTAATACATGGAAAACAATATCTGGGTGAATTTTGTATGCCACTTTAAATATTTCCCATTGCTATGACATGTTAGGATAATAGGAAAATAGGACATAATCCTTATTATAAAGCTGCATTATGACTACCTAACCAGTACTTACATTTTGAACCATGGCAAATTACTTAGGGTCTACATGTTTGATTCTTCATCTAAAATCTTAATACAGTTATGTGTCACTTAATGATGGGAATACCTGCTGAGATATTCATTGTTAGGTGATATTGACATTGTACAAACATCATAGAATGTATTCATACGAATATAGATGACATAGCCCATTATAAACCTAGGCTATATGGTATAGCCCTATGCTTCCAGGCTATACACATGCATGTCATGGTATCTTACTGTACTGAATACTGTAGGCAATTGTAACATAGTGGTAAAGTAGTTGCATATCTAGACATATCTAAACATAGAAAAGGCACAGTAAAAATACAGTATAAAAGATAGAATATGGTACACCTGTATAGGATATGTTCCATAAATGGAACTTGCAGGACTGGAAGTTGTTCTGGGTGAGTCACTGCATGAGCAGTGAGTGAATGTGAAGGCCTAGAACATTACTGTACACTATTGGAAACTTTATAAACACCATATATTAAGTCCACACTAAATTCATTAACAAATTTTTCTTTCTTTAATAATAAATTAAACTTATCTTACAGTAACTTCTTTAATTCACAAATTTTTAAATGTTTTAACTTTTTTACTCTTTTGTAATAACATTTAACTTAAAACACAAACATTTACAGCTGTATAAAAATATTTGTTTCTTTATAGCCTTATTCTATATTTTTTATGTTATTAATTATTTTTTTTGTTTTTTTTTTAACTTTTTAAAACTTTTTTGTTAAAAACTAAGACACAAACACACACATCACACATTAACCTAGGTTTACACAGGATCAGAATCAATGAGATGCCACTAGGCAATTGAAATTTTTCAGCTCCATATTATAACCTCCTGGGATCATCATCATGATGCGGTCTGTCATTGACTAAAACATCATTACATAATACATAACTGTACTTACTTTGTAAAATTTCTATTATGAGGACAAAGTCATATCATGTGGAAATGCTTACATGAAGCATGACAAAAATCAGATATACAAAAATATTTTAATTGCCCTCCTCTTTCTTTTCTTCTGACCATTTTGATTATGTTTTAAAATTTTTTAAATACTTAAAAATTTTCAAACTTTCTGATATTAATTAGACTGGTTCAAATAATCATATAATTTGTATTGAAATCCTTTTATTATAAATGCCATGATTATTAATATATGGATAAGTAATTTCTATTATTTTCATATGTTGAATTCAATAATCCTAAAAATGGGTCTCGAAAATGTAGGATTTAACTCAGTAAAAAGGAGGGTGGCTTTCCAAGTAATGGAATATTATGAATGAGAAAGTAGAAACATGACCCAATAAATAAGGTATCTATGAGGGAAATAAAGACACCAGTTCAACTGAAACAAATGCAGTTTTTTTTTAAGTGTTATAAGAAGCAATGTCTGACAGGTACAATGGCACAAATATTAAGGTTTAGGATGGTTAATATTAAGGATTATAAATATGAATGTGAATTTTTAATTTTATGTGTCAACTTGATTGGACCACAGGGTATCCTGAGAGTTGTTCAAACATAATTCTGGATATTTTTGTAAGATTGTCCTTAGATTAGATTAACAGTTAAATCTGTAGACCAAGTAAAGCAGATTACCCTCCCTCACGTGAAGGGGTCCTATCTAAACAATAGAGGGTCTGAATGAAACAAAAAGGCCGACCCTCCCGTGAATAAGAAAGAATTCCTCCTGCCTCGTTGCCTTTTCTCTGGGACAATAGCTTTTTTATGCCCTCAGACTAACGGAAACATCATTTTTCCTGGGTCTTAAGCTTGTTGGTTTACAAACTGGAACTACAACATCAGTTTCCCGGTCCTCAGGCCTTTGACCGGAACTGGTGCAGACTGGAACTAACACATGAGCTAACTCCTGGATCTTCAGCTTGCTGACCATCCTGCAGGCCTTGGGACTTGCTGGCCTCCATAATTGCATAAGCCAATTCCTTATAAGAAATTTCTTTATATACAGAGATGTTTTTATTTTCATCCATGGTTCCTGGCTTATAATTCCCAAAGCCCTTGTTACAGTCTTTTGTTACACTGCTGGGTATCTCAGAGGCAGGCCTCAAAAAACAGAATCTCTCTGATGTTCTGCTCTCCTTTCACCTACCCAAGGTAGGACTCTGATCTTCCCCTACTTTTCTGATTGTGTCATAAGATCCTCATTTCAGAAGACATCCTGACCCATATCCTAGAGGGAGCAATACTGCACAGAGAGACCAAGAAGACTCTGAACAGACAGGCTTGCTAGGTTTCCTCACTCAGTCTGTTAGTGTTAGATCATAGCCTTTTTTCCCAGTCATATTCCTTCATGATTGTCAGCCATGCCTTCATAATAAAGCCTCTATAAAAACCCAAAAGGACTGAGTTTGGAGAGCTTCTGGATAGCTGAACACACGGAAGTTACTAGAGGGTGGCACGTCAGGGTGGTGCACCAGGGAGGATCAGAATCCCGGAACATGGAAGTTCTGTGGCCCTTTCCCCACATCATGCACTATGCATCTCTTTACCTGTATTCTTTGTAATATCTTTTATAATAAAACAGTAAATGTAAATAAATGTCTCCCTGAGTTCTGTGAGCCACTCTAGCAAATTAAACCCAAAGAGGGAGTCATGGGAACTCCAGATTGAAGCTGGTCAATCAAAAGTTCTGGAGGCTCAGGCTTGCAACTGGTGCCTGAAGGAGGGGTCAGTTTTGTGTACTGAGTCCTCAATATGTAGAATCTGATGTTTTCCCCGGGGTAGACAGTGTCAGAATTCAATGGGAGGACACCCAGTGGCTGCCTGCTGCAGAACTAGTTGCTTGCTTTGTGGTGGGGAGAAGTGCCCACTTAGTTACAGAAGTCTTCTGTGTTGATTGTTGTTATCCAGTAAGAGAATAGAAAAAAAAACTCTTTGATTGTGTATTTTTTACATGCGGACTACATATGTGTATATGTAAAGTCATGGCACAAAGGGGATTGAAATCTTGGACATGATGAGGACCTGTGTGGAGGTACTTAGACAAAAAAAGAAGAACTGATTTTTTAATAAAGACGAAAATGTTCATCTGAGTTATTTAGAATTTGAAATTACAAGCCTAGATTTTCATAAGCATGGAATAGGTGGATGGGAGAGAGACTGAGGGAGAACTGAAGGCGACATCATACGGTGCCATCAATCCGCTCCACTGTGGATCCAGGGAAACAGGGCTAAATAAGTGGAAGAAGAAGGACAAAGAAGTGGGAGTGTGGAGTATCACAGCAGCCACAGGGGCAGAGATGTTCAGGGAGGAGGCTCGAGTCAAAAGACTTAAATAGGAAAAAGAAAGACAGGATGGGCAGACCCAGAAAGGAGGATCATATTTATGATATTGGGTGCTTTCAGACATGTTTCAGAATTTTCTCTTTACAACCAATCTGAGAAGTAAAAATCTGAGATTCATAAAATTTTAATGGGTCGACAAAGGTCATACAACTAGTAAAAGACAGAACTGAAATTTAATCCTAGGTGTTAGAAAAAGAGAATTGTGAGGCCTTTTGAAGTAGTCATAAGGAGGTTACTGGTCACTATCAAGAGAGTTATGTCAGGGTGATTGGGGAAGCATAAGGGAGATTGAAAGAGTTTAAAAAGCGAGCAGAAAACGAGGAAAAGGGGCACAAGTCTTTTAAGTTTTAAGAAAGAGAAGACAAAGATAACTAACTCAAGGGATTAACATTGTCAAAGGGGAGATCCCCAGGGTGGAAGGAATTAAAACTGCTAGTAGGAATGTTGCAGGGAATAAAGTTTCAAGGGTTCTAAAGCATTACAATTCTCTGCAATGAATTGCTCTCACTGAGAATTGAACCACTTATCTTTAAATGTTTTTGAGTGCTTTAAATGAGGGGAAGTTTTATTGTTTTAGTTCTTAACATTGTTTGCTGTTATTATATTTACCATATTTTATCTCTTTTGAGAATTTGGATTATTTTCCAAAAACAAAGAGGTCCTTTCTTTTGAAGAAAATTTCATGAAAGTTTAGGCAAAGTTTCCGCTGCTGCGGAACGGTGACGTTTAAGACACTCAAGAAACAATAGGATCGTTAATGTTGTCAAAGGCTAACTTTGTTGTTGAGTAGAATCACATTCCTGACTTCTCTTTATTTATGTGTGTTTAGCAAATGTTTGTATGCGTTGCAAGAGTGTGTGTGCTTGTATCTGTAGGCCCATGCCTTGTTTTCGTTGAAGCAATAACTACAAAATATCAAAAGCAAAGAGTAAGAGAAGAGAAAAAACATAGAGATGCATCTTCATCTCACACTATACGGGAACCACAAAAATATCTGACATGGTTATGTGTATTACTAGACATGAATTTTGAATAAAACCACTTAACATATATGCAACATCAGTCATAGGCTAAGTGGTTTTGACTTGCTGTGTGTGTGCTTGTGTGTCACTTGCATGAAGTCATTTGATCCTGGCAATAGTCCTCAGATACAGGTTTTACTATCATATCAATTATAAAGATATGAAAATGTGTGATTTGTCCAGGGTCACGGAACTGGTAATTGGAAGAGCCAGGCTTCACTCTAGGTCCTATGACCTGACGGCTTAAGTCCTTAACTATCCTCTGCTGCCTGTGCAAAACCCAGACACTCAGAAAATAACTCATATTATGATTATTGTTCTTGTAAGGGGCCATGGAATAAGACAATTCCCTGTAAATAAGTGAGAGATTTTCCAGATGTGAGTAGATCTTCTGAAAGATCTGGAAGGAGGAAAATATTGGAGTGAAAAATTAGGTTTGGGAGTCTGGATTCCAAAATGCCCCAGAACAGATCTGTCTGCCACATCTTATCTATATAGGGCAGGATGGGCTAATTTTCCCAGATGGTTTACTAACAAAATTTATTATTGTAACTTTACCTTTCCCTAATCTATCTTGCATGGGATGCATGGTACAATAATAACAGAGAAGAGTAAGTACAAAACGGCAATCTGGGGATAGGGGTGCTTTGAGTTCCGAAAGCTCAATCCCTGAGTAAGGGAGAGAGTATTTGGAAAGAGTAGCACTTGAAAGAGAATATTTTTCCTTTCTTCTTGCTTTCAGTCTGAGAGAGTTAGGGAAAAAAATAACTTCATTTTTAAATATAGGGAAGTAAGACTAGAAAGGCCCTGTGGTTTTACTATCAAGAATTTTGAGATGGCTTCCTTACCTCATAGGCATGAGGTATAAAGTAGAGATAGCCCCACTGGATGCCAGGAGTGAAGAAGCCCGGGGGTCACCCACTGGGTGGCACTTCCTTGGACTGTTGTGGCAAGATAGTGATTCTCTCCCATTTCCTCAGCTAGGTATGAAAGTTATACAATTGAGAGAATCTGTAGTCTGGTGTTCTCAATATCTGTCTGCAGTATTTGGCACAGATTATAATACCCTTGTTCTTGAAATACTGCCTTCACCTGCCTTCTGGGACTTCACTCTCTCTTGTTTTTCCTCCCACTCCATCTATTGAACCTTTGCATTTCCATTTGCAGATTCCTCTTCATTTCCAACATCTAAAAATTTTGCAGTGACCCAGAACTGATGATCTCATCTAGTCCACAGTGCTATGGATAATATATGTGCTAACAACTCCCAAATATTTATCTCTGGGATGGATCTCTTCCCTAACCTCCAAGCATACCTGATCCACAGCTTCTTCACTTGCCTGTATAATAATCTCAAACTGAATTTGCCAGGACTTCATGTCTGATCCACTTCCCCTCTTCACCCTAAACCTGTTTTTTTTTTTTGTTTTTTTTTTTCATATTCTTTCTCCACCTGTAAATAAAACTCAACTTCTCCATTATTGCTTGTCATAAGCCTTACTCTCTTAGTCAGGTTTGCATTGCTATAAAGGAAATACCTGAAGCTGGGTAATTTATAAAGAAAAGAGGTTTATTTGGCTCATGGTTCTGCAGACTATATAAGCATGGCACCTGTATCTGCTTCTGGTGAGGGCTTCAAGGAGCTTCCTATCAAGGTAGAGAGCAAAGGAGAAGCAGGCCTGTCCCATGGCAAGAGAAGGAGCAGGAGAGAGAGGGGGGAGGTACCAGGCTCTTTAAAACAACCAGCTCTTATGTGAACTAGTAGAGTGAGAACTCACTGATGACCACGGGGAGGGCACCAAGCCATTCATGAGGGATCTGCCCCCCATGACCTGAAACCTCCCATCAGGCCCAACTTCCAACATTGGGGATCAAATTTCAACACGATATTTGGAAGGGACAGACATGCAAACTATATCACTTATGGTCATTAG
>CM052441.1:73002239-73035012 GCA_028533085.1 Varecia variegata
AAAACAACCAGCTCTTATGTGAACTAGTAGAGTGAGAACTCACTGATGACCACGGGGAGGGCACCAAGCCATTCATGAGGGATCTGCCCCCCATGACCTGAAACCTCCCATCAGGCCCAACTTCCAACATTGGGGATCAAATTTCAACACGATATTTGGAAGGGACAGACATGCAAACTATATCACTTATGGTCATTAGTTTTCATTTACTTATTCAGTAAAAAATTGTTGAGCACCTACTATGTGCCACACAATGTTCTATGCAATTGTACAGCTATGGAAAAAAAACAAAGATGTCTATCCTCTCAAGGATTTCAATCTAGAGGGGAGATGCAGGCCATACAATACACATGCTAATAAGCAGATAGTATACTCTCTCAGAAGGTGACAAGTTCTAAACAAAGAAAAATGGAGCAGGATGAGGCAGACTGGGAAGAAGAAAGCAACATTAAGAGGAAATGTTGAGGTTAGGCCTGCCTGTGAGGTAAGAGTACTCAAACACATGAAAGTAATACAGTTCACCCGAGGAAGTCGAGAGAGCTGGGAGAAGAGTGTTCCATGAAAAGGAACAAAGAGAAAGGAACCTAAGGAGATAATATGCTTGGCATCTTTGAGAAATAACAAGGAAGCCAATGTGTCTGAAACGAGGACATCATGAAAAGAAAATCAAAGAGGTAAAAGGAGGACAGATCCTGAAAGGCCTTTTAGGCCCTTGTAGACACTCTGGTCTGTTTTTCTAACTAAAATGACAAGTAATATGGAGTTTGATTAAATGTTTGACATTATATATCTTAAGTTGTAAAAGGATAACTCTGGCTAATCTGCCAAAAATAAATTGTGAAGAGGGTGATGGGCAAGAGTAGAGACAGGAGAGCTACTAAAAGACTTCTGTATCAACCCTTGTGACTAACAGTGATGGTCTGACCAGGGAGACAGCAGTGGAAGTGGCAATGGTTAGATTTGGGATATATTTCACACATCACAACAAATTTATCATATATAAAATCTATTTAAAATTATATCCAGAAACTGACTTTTTTTTTTTAATTACCTGCACTACTGCCAACTTGATCCAAGCCACTGGTAGCCTGTGTCTAAACTAACACAACAGCTTCCTATCTGGTTTCACTTCTTCCTACTTCCACCCACACTCTCACTCCAGTCAGCACACAACAATTAGACTGATCCTTTAACAAGTAAGTCATGTCTTTCCTCTGTTCAAAATCTCCACCATCTTTCGTCATCTTTAGAGTAAAAGCCACGGTCCATAATAGGGCCAACAGGGAACTATGTACTCCGACTCACCATCACCTCTTCAGCCTCTCCCCCTGCCACTCTCCCGATCATAGTTTCTAATCCAGTCTTTCTGGCCCACCCTGGGGTATAGGGTATTTGTACTTACTGTTTCTTCTATCTAGATTTCTCTTCCAGAGATGTCTGCATAATTGAATCCTTCCCTTGTTTCCTTTTGCTCTTTTATCAAATGTCGCTTTAGCAGGAAAAACTTCCAGGTTATTTCGAGTAGCTGTCTCCAACCTTTTTGGCACCAGGGACTGGTTTCATGAAAGACAATTTTTCCACGAGACTCGGGGGCAGGAGGTGGAACTCAGGTGGTGATGCAGCCTAGTTCCTAACCCTGCCTGGGGGTGGGGGCTGCAGATTTAAAGGAAAGAGAGAGAGAGAAAGAAACGAAGAGAGGATAGGAGGAGGCAGGAAAGAAGAAAAAAGGAAGACAGGAGGGTATGGAGAGAAAGTAAGAGAGGAAGTAAGGGAAGAAGGAAGGAAAAAAAAGAAAAAAAAAGAGGAAGAGGTGATTCAAAGGCACACTTCTGTATCAAAGGAATTTAAACTAATTTTTTACTAGTCTTAGAAAAAGCAAAGAATAACAGGTATAACTTTTTCCAAATATTAATGGATATGTGCATCATAATACTGTATTGTTTTTGTAAAATGGTTCAGTGCTTGGGAGAAAACCATATAATCGTGGCTAACCCATTTCCATGATTCAATGCCCAACATTTCTCTTTAGATAACAAAATGTTAATAGCATTTTAATTCATAAAAAATATATAAATATAATAATATATAAATTATATATAGCAAAGAGTAAATTATATTAAAATACACACATTCTGTACAATTTCATTTATTGTTACAAATAGAAATGAACTTTTGTCTACACGGTGGTTTTACTATTTTAAGATTGTATTACTTTTCTTTCAGTAGAAGATTAATTAAATATATATTTTCACACACTGTACGGTCGAGTATAATACAAATTATTTATGCTTAATTTAATAATTTGCAAATATAAAGATAAAAGTAAGACAAGTATTCAAATGGAACTGTGGGCCGAGGATGTTCTAATAGAATCTTAATTTGACAAGATTCTGAAACACCCAGTAATCCCTGTTCTCTTCATAAACTCACAGATGGAGGTGAGATTTCATTTATTCTACCTTTCAATGGTATAAATTCCTTGAGGCTCTCTTTATTATAGTCCCATAATTCTTCTTTAGAAAAAGACAGAGTCTGCATTGCTTCTTTTATAAAGATCATCACAGAATCAATAAGTAACATTCTAAATTCATTCTTTGCATCAGCAGGCTCCTTTTCTGGGTTCTTATCCTGACAGCCTTTGCTGTACAACACCATCTGAGGTTGTCACTAAACCTTCAGCATCAAGTTTCCCTAGCAACGCAAGGCCTTTTTCTTTCTCCGACTGTCTGTATCTGAATTAAAAAAAAAAAAAAAAAAAAAAAAAAAAAAAACACAAATTTAATTTGTAATAATCTCTGAAAACATAAGAAAGCATTCAGACTGAGACATATGAAGTTAGCACTGAAAATGGCAAATTACAAATAAATTTGGAAATAATTAAATGATAGAGAAGTATTTTGCTTATGGATTTACAGAAAGCTCCAGATGGTGGATGGCTATATTCATCTCCAGATTAACTAAATAAAGGCCTGGCCTTATGTCAGCCTGCACATGGCGTTAATGAGTTTACCTTTATACTGCAAAAGGTTAAGGCTTTTAGTGCTGTGTTTCAGAAGCCACATATAAAAGAAGCCTTATTGGATTAGGGTTCTGAGACACAAAGTGATACACACTAGGCATGTCCAGACATTAACAGTAATCAGGAGCCACCCCGGGGTTGCAAGCTTCCTTGGCTAACGGTTGGAAATCAGGGGTAAGTTATACTTGATTCCACCTAGAAATTACGTTTCTATTACAAGATAACAACACTGCCTCGCTAAACACAAACACAAAGATCCCTAATGATCATCATAAGCATTTCTATAACTGAGTTATTTTTACCTGTTCTCTACAAAACCTTTTCACAGAATTTTCTGTCATATGCTTAAGGATATTCATTCTGGTTGAATCAAGGAAAAATGAGCCTTGTACTCTTTGGACCTGCAAACAAAGAATATAAATTTTCACCTCCTCTGAGACATAGGAACTGGGAATTGCTAGAGAATCTTGATTTAATCACAAAGTACTTCACGATTGTTTAAGATGTTTAGTTTTTCCCCGTTGTCTGCCAGCATATACATAGGACCATGAAATATCAATAGCAAAAGAAATTATATGGTTTTCACAATTTGTTTACAGAAGATTTTGGCCATAAATCTGGAAATACTTACACCAGATTTTTTTGGAGTGACTTTTATTCTTATGTTAATGCTCACCAGTTTTCTCCCCTCAAGGACACTCTGAAGATAGCATTTCCTTTTTATGTGGTTGTTAATTTAACTTTTCTTATAACTGATTGGATTTGATGATTTAATTTTGAACAGCTTTGTTGTACGGATTTATTTTTAAAAAGAAAATGTATAGTTGTCTCATAGGTCTAACACTCTTGTTAATATACTACCGATCTTATTTTATTAGGTGATTTATGGCTCAATAGGATTCATCAGTTCTGTTTAATTCTTGTCTTTAATAAACTTAAAAATATGTCTAATTATTTAAATATTTCAGAAATCGTGTTTTGAACTATTTGTAATTACTTAGTATATAACATTAATTTCTTAAATTAAGCGTTCATGTTATTTTCAAAAGTGATCAAACAATACTATGAACTATTGTCCTGGAGAATGATATGAGTATATGTTTCCTTATCATTCTGCCTAAAAATTAATAATTGTTGAATTTCATAAAATGCATATGAAAATGAATATTGATGCATTCATATAAATTTTGCAATGTATTGTTATACTAGATTGATATTAGCATATCTAATAGGTGTTTTTATTTAGAAATTAATATTTAGGAAATAATGATACCAGTTTATATTATTAGCAGAATTAATAAAATATATTACTAGTGAATAAATGTGTTTATGTTATCAACAAAAGTTGCAATTGTTAATAATTCAAATTTTTAAGAAATTATCAGGAAATCCTGAGTCATTACCTTCATAATTTTAATTGGCCTAAATATGGCCTTTGTGAATAAAAGAGATCTTTATAACACTTTATCACTATTTAAAAATGAAAGGGACAGTGATCTTGATTTAATCTTGACTAAAATAATTTTATAACTAATAATAATAAATTTTAGTTAATATTTGAGAACTCAAAACACCTAAATATGAAGAGACTTCCATGTTGCAGCAGCCATAAATAAATAAATGAATGAATGACAGGGCAAATTTTTAAGATTTTTTACATTATAACCAACTAGAGAATAACTTTTGTGAGTGTAGGGAACAACCACAATGCCCCTCTTTCACATTGAGTCACCAAAACTTAACACCAAGTCTTGATTTGGAGACACTCAAAAAATATTGAGTTAACATGTTAAAAAAAAAATAACTTCATTGAGTAAATTGGTCCCGTTTTCCACTTCTGTAGTTGCCTTAAAACAATACTAAGGTACTTAGGGGAAAAGAAAAAGAAGAAAGAAACAAACAAATCAGGAAAATAAAACATTTCTGGTGGAGAGTTGCCAACAAACCCTGAGCACATTAAACTACCCTTAGCTAATCCAGCCATAAATTTTCCTCCTATGCAGCCCAGGTTCTTTGACTTCTACAAGTCTCTTGCCCTAATTGGCAGCAGCCAAACAGTTCGCTGTTACCCATGAGTGCCCTAAGTTGTCAAGAGTCTTAATCATTTAATGATCTTAATGAAAATCGGGTGTGCTTTCAGAGACCTACAGAAACTTTAATGGTGTCTGTGTACCTCTGGAGGAGGCTGTCTAGTCAAAGTTAAATCTTTTTGCTACTTTCTACCCCAACTCATATAAGTAAATGCCTATTGCACTTATGTCTCTATTAATGAAATCCAAAAAGTGAAAAAATAATAAAATATACCATTTCACCAAAACCTTGTGTTCCCAGAGGAAATTCTGTCTTAAAAGATAATAAAGCTAACACTTGAGAAGATCTTTCTGGAAAATAATGCTGAAGAAACAATTTTCATGTTTAATTAAACTGGAAGAAATCTAAATCAGAAAATTTATCTCAGACCATATTCTGGATTTTGCTCCAAGAAGACTCAGTGTGTATCATTGCATGTAAAGTTTATCAGCGTCCTGACATTCTCAGAAAACTGATAAGAGACCACATCATGATGGAGTTTACTTTCAGTGTAAATCATTTCAACCAAGTGCACTTTATAATGTGGACAGTCAAAACAATAGTTCCCAAATTTATACCATTAACTTACATTCTTGCAAAAATATAAGGTGCCTATCCTTGGGTTGTTGCACGCTATGTATTTTGGAAAACTATTGAGAAATCAAATGCAATTGACTATTAAATTATAAATTCATGCCAATTTATTATTTTGTAAAAAGAAATAGAACTGCATCAGAAACTGGAGAGAAAAGTTCTTCATTAAGCACATGTTCTTCCTTTGAACAACAAAATGTAAACCTGAATTATAGTTATAACTTAATTTATTGAATTTGGAATCTGAAGATGGGAAATATTATCTTAGTGCAGTGAGTATGGTCTCTCAAGTCAGACACAGCTGGTTTAAAACTTTTACTTTGTCACTTGCTAGTTTTGCAACCTTGAGCAAATTAATTTTCATGAAATGGAGATCATAGTATATACCTCATCTTGAGTTGAAGATTAAATAAAATATTGTATGTAATGTGCTAAGCACAGTATCTTAGAACTAAGAACTCAACACATGCTAGGGATTATGAGTTATTATGTGATTTGCATGCACTATTACACAAAGAATGTCCAAAGCTTCCGTGTGCACTGTGGTGGCATATTTAATACTGGAGCTTGTACCAGTGGAGTTTTCATGTAAGAATTTATTCTTCCTTAAAATCTGCTTGGAGACTCTTCCTAGTATTGCTTCCACAGCTTTTCTTTTCACCTTCCTTCTCAAGGACCCCCACTTTCAATTCACTCAATCATTCCCCAGACATGTTAATACTGTGTTTATCAGATTACATCCAGATCTGACAGCCTTGGAAAACATCTTTGAAGTGACTTTGTAGCTCCATGCCAATCCATTACATGATGAATTTACACTTAATGCTCAGAAGCAATTCATTTTTCTCTCCTCAAGGTCTTGAGGAGAACCTCATTAGAGTTCCCAAATACCAATAACATACCTTGCTAGTGATAACGTCAATTCCTCACAGATTTAGTTCAAAATATTTATCAGAGAGCTTATGAGAGCTTTCTCCCATTATTTCTAAAGTATTAATTTTTCATCCAGAATTATAAGTTGAATATAATATAGGTAATAAATGGATAATTTTTATATTTTAAGTATGAACAGAAATTCAATATTTATTTGTAGAAAATAAATGTACATGAAGCCAATGTACTTTGCTCATTCAAATTCTTGACTGGAATATATTCTTAATAACATTCTATACTAGCACACTTAATCTACTTGATATGTTAATATATTATTATTAAAATGGTTTATTAAATACTTCATTTACATTTTTGGATATAACTTTGGAAATCACCAACTAACAATTAAATCTTTAAAAAAAATCTCAACTATGCTAAATATATTCTTCTTATATAGATTTATATATCTATGTATGTATGTATGTATGTATGTATCTGCCTGTATATGTGTGTGTATGTATATTAATATATTAGTCAGGGTTCTCCAGACTAACAGAACCAATAGACCAATAGGATGTGTCTGTGTTTTTATTTATATATATATTTAATATACACACACATACACACACATATATATATATAGAGAGAGAGAGAGAGAGAGAGAGAGAAGGAGTGAGAATTTAAGGAAATGGCTCATGGGATTGTGCATGCTGGCATGTCTGAAATCTGCAGGGTCAGCTGTAGAGATTCAAGGAAGAGCTCTAAATTATTAGGTAGTACATGTGGTGTTTATTTTTCCATTCCTAAGAGACTTCACTTAGGATAATGGTCTCCAGTTTCATTCAAATTACTGCAAAAGACATTAATTCATTTCTTCTTATAGCTGAATAATAATCCATGATGTATATATATATACCATATTTTTATAATCTGCTCATGAATTGATGGGCATTTGGGTTGACTCTGCATCTGTGCAATTGTGAATTGTGTTGCCATAAACATTCGAGTGCAGATGTCTTTATTATAGCATGTCTTTTTTTCTTTTGGGTAGATACTTAGTAATGGGATTGCTGGATCAAATGATATTTCTATTTTTAGCTCTTTGATATATCTCCAAATTACTCTCTACAGAGGTTGTACTAATTTGCAGTCCCACCAGCAGTATAAGAGTGTCCCAATCTCTCTATATCCATGCCAGCATTTGTTGTTTTGGGACTTTTTGATAAAGTCCATTCTCACTGAAGTTAGGTGATATCTCATCGTGGTTTTGATTTGCATTTCCCTAATGATTAGAGATGTTGAGAACTTTTTTATATGTTTGCTGGCCATTATTCTGTCTTCTTTTGAAAAGTTTCTGTTCACGTCTTTTGACCATTTATTGATGGGGTTGTTTATATTGTCTTAAGAGCCAACTCAGCTTGGTTGGTACATGTCCTTCATTACCTGGTCTTTGATTATGATTATCTCTTTCCCAAATCTCACTATTTTCTTCCCTTAGCCCTCCCTTCTCCGGTAATTCCAGCTGTCTTGTGTTTCTTGTCATTTTACTGAAAAATGTCAATGTTTACCTTTTCAGCTCTTCACTAACTCATATCTCCTCAATTTAAAAGTCTCAATGCCTTAGGATGAATAGGTTACGCAGACCAAGATGTTTAGCAGCTTCTCCACATGTTCGCGTCATACATTCTATTTCTACGAAATTGAGTCTCTTACTACTGCTTATATCTGGTTTCTAATTTTTTCTCCATCTCATTGTGAACTCTTTCAAATCAAGGCCTAAATCTAGGTTTGTTTTTAATTACCAGTGCCTAGTATGGTCCATGATGTAGAGTAGAAATCAATAAATATTTACTCAGTAAGGGAAATTCATAATTATTTTCAATTTTTAATTAAAAATAAAATAAATCCCAGAATCAAACCAAAAAAAAAAAAAAACAACTTGTAAAATACCAACATACAACTTTGGAAAGTTATGGAAATGCATATATTATTAGAGGTACAAAATTATGTGGAGCTTCAACTTCATAATAAACACAAATAAGCATTCAAAATATCATACCAATCCACATTAAAAACAATAACAATATCAAAAATATAGGCATGATGTCGAATGAATAAGTATGTAAGTAGAATATAATTAAAGTTATTTTCACCTGGCATAAATCAAGTGTCATTGTTAACATTGACAAAATGGTAAGAAAAATGGAAGAAATATTTAAGTACGAAGTAAAATTAACTTGTGAATAGCATATAAAACCTATGATGAGTCAAAGATGAGAACTCTTATTATTTTGTTTTACTTGCTTGACTAGTTTGAAGAAATATATTATATTGATATATCAGTTTAGAAAAAAAGTACCTTTAAGAAGTAATCTCTTTTGAATGCTATCAAGAAGACTGATTCTTTAGTGATCCTTATAGTGAAACAATCAATATTTAATGCTTTCTGTGGTGGATTTAAAAAAAAAATCAAGTTCTAGAACTAACTAGCAAAAACTGTGCTGATGCAAAGGTCATAGAATTTCAGTAAGCAAAGGTGTATGAGAGAGTCAAAAGACACCTACAGCAAGGTAAATGTTTTAGCAATCTAGGTAATGAGAATCAGTAGGTACAGTGAAATTCACAAAAACCGTAGTTAGCGTATACCACAGCAGTTGTGGGAGAATACAGAGGAAGAACAAGCATCAAGTGACTTAATTTGAGATAAATATTAATAGAATACAAATTATGGATGTGTTCTTAATTCTTTTTAGCATGATAAAAATAAATGTAGATAGTTCTTCTCGGGTTATATCTTCTGGCAGCTTATAATTCAAGAAAAAAGTCATACATTGCTGATACAACATAGCATTTGAATTTATTTTTGATTTTATTCATTTTTAAAGTATGCATTAATTACAGGGGACCTGTAGATATTTTGAGTTAGCTATAAATTCTTTCGTTAGAAAATTTTGGAGATATTTACTGCATTATGACAAATATTTCTTTAAATCTATATGCTCTCTATTAATATTCAGAGATTATTCTTTCTCATTTAAGCAATAGAAACACTTACAAATTTTAATGCAAGTCACCTGTCTGTATACAGAAGATAAACATTCTTTGTGCTATTCCTTAGGAAGGCAACCATTCCTTATGTGTAATCATGCACCTTTGCCAAACAAATAAGTATTATCCGATACATCATTTGAAATGCTACGTTCCTTCTCCCAGAAAATGACCTACACCCCATCCCTCCACCTCCCTCTCTGACACACAAATATTATATTACTGTGTTATTATAGGAAGCTCATGAGATGGGTAAGTCATTAAGCGGCTCTTTGTAAAATATATTATATATGTTACTTTGTACCTTTTACACTAATTATGGTATTGCAGTATCTTTAAAATGTCATATATTGGCTCTATTTGTAGGTTCTAAAAATGTGTTATTTTGCCTTATAAACTGTGGCTAGGGAAATGATTCATTAGGAACCTGGCATACTGACAGGTTTCGACTAAGATAAATGAAATGACATGATAATTTCATGTCTTTGTTGATACATGCTTATTATTGGTTCCATAGCCTAATTTTATTACTTTATAAGCCAGGCTCTTCCTCCAGTTAGATTAGTTGTTTTTAAATTCTAAATGCCTAAGACTCAATCATCTGGTGAGAATTCATACAGTGAAAAAATACTGTTGCTGTTTTCTTCTATTTTTGAACTTGATTGAAAAGAATGCTTATGTCAAACAAAAATACAATGTAAAGCTGTAGTGTTTTCTCCGTGGGCTTGCAAACATTTAGTTATTTTGTTTACAATAAGTCTCATAAGACGAGCAAATCAAATTGACAATGATCAATGTCAGATCTATTGAAAGTCTGCATGTGCAATTGGTCACTCAAGCTGCAATGATCAGGTGTGTATTGTAAAGCATGTCTGTGGTTAAAAACTTACTGTAAAAGTCACCTTGGTGTGAAAATGCATTTAACATCAATTTTACATTAGCTAGTGAAAGAAAAACAGTTTTTAAATGTCTAAAGTTCATGATGAAGTAGCTATTCATAATGACAAATATACCCTGAATATTGATTTGTTCTAACTACATTATTTTAATTATTAGAGATTGTTAATCATAATAATTTTAAAGTGAGGAGACTTAAAGATACACTTTTATTCAAACTGAATTCACTGAGAAATGTAAATATATTTCACATTATATATATATACACACATATATATATTTTGGTTGCTATTTGATACTTTTAGCTATCTAATCTTTTTTATACCTTTGTTATCCTAATACAAACTATGCTTAGCCTACCAAATTCAATGTGGTTTACTTTAAAAGTAAAGACATACACTATTTATTTGTGCTTAACTTTAGAAGGAGAAATAATGTAGAATAAACAGGAATTCTATAAGTATTCTGGGAGATTTTTAATTTTGTTTTGTTTTTGAGAAACATTGCTGATTGTCAATTTGTTATTTTATTATAAATAATACATATTAAAATAAATTGCAAAGTTTAATATGTCATTTTCAAAGACTTAAAAATGATCTTTGAATTATTTCCTACTATGAAAAATAGTCTCCTGTTTTTATCGTGTGCAAGACTCATGTACCACTTTACACTAACTAGTATGATAATTTATACCACACTTTTATGTATTTTCTAAATAGTTGAAAATTTAAGAAAGCTCCCATATTCTTAATTCTCTATATGAGAATTTTTTTATTCATTTAATTATTTGAGTTATCAAAAACAGAGGAAGTGATTTGTAATGATTGCAGCAACTAAGAAAATCAAGACTACTGTTAAAAAACATTATACAAAGTGAATAAATGTGCAACTAGATTACTCTCAAAATAAATTATCAAAATCAGCTCAAAATTACCACTTTGAGAATTTTTGAGTAATTTTATAGCATATTTATATAATATTTAGAAAACAATAAATTATACTTTAGTATCAGTTTGCATTCTAAACCAAATAGGGTAGTAATCAAGATATTCAGATAAATAATATAGTAATTTTGGTTTTTTTACCAGTAGTGTGACATTTTAATGTATGTCTGAAAATTTGCCTGAAAGTGTTTAATGAGATCAGGGATATTGGCCCAGGAATCAAGGTCAATAATTTTGAATAATACAATAGCATCTTTAACTTTCATCTCAGTATTCACCACTGCTGGCAGAAGTAACCTTTGTTTTATAGGATTTCTGAGTTGGAAAGAGACATGTTAGATCATCTTTTATACATTCTCCTGCCAGAATAGGATAGATCATTCTCTTCCATTATAATCAGTATATATTGTAAAATAGATGCCTTATGGGACTAATCCCAACTGAAATCTATGATTTCATGTAAGTTTAGAATAAATATTTTTGACCAAATTTAATAATAAAATGTCATAATTATAGCTAACTTGCTAGTTCTTAACACTATATTTAAAATCCATGTGTGTTTGTGTGTATTTGAATATTCACAGGATATAGACTGGCCAAATTGCCACTTTATAATTATATAATGATGTTTATGTAGCTTCACAGTTGACTATAAAGTAAAGATAGTTTTCCCCAAAAGTCAATAGGAAATCAACTTCTGGACAGAGCCATATCACCTATATGTACATGTCTTTATAAAATGGACATTGTAGAAAAATACAGTTACCTATAAACATAATATTGCTAAGGTAGGAAGGCAAAGCATGAAGAATAACAATTATTGACTTCTTGAATTTTAAATAGGTAGGAACTTAATATGGCTGACACCCAACTTCCTTTCCCTTTCTCCTTCACTGGCTTCTACCATCTTCCTGTTTTCCCAGGGAAAACCCTCTTATCACATGATATATAGAGAAAAATCCAAAGATATTGTTGTATTTGAGGTATATGTTAAATAGGAATCCAACAAATGAAATTGAATTTCTCAGAATACCTGCAGTTTGATGACACAGAATTGTATTGTAATTCCATTCCTTACTAGCTATATACCTTCTGAGATTTTCAGGAAATATTATTAACCTTACTGTAATATTATTTGTTATAGTCTCACCAAACAAAATGATAAATACCATGAGTTGCCCCTTTTCTTCTAATTTTACAATCTATACTTAATTTTGCACTAAGAGTGATACTAAAATTACACAGAGAGCTCTCTTGTTAGAAACTCCTTGATGGTGCCAAATAATCTAAAGAACAAAATATATACTTATTTCTAAGTACATGAACAACTTCTTTGACCTTACATAACATGTTCCAGTATTAGTGAAAAATATTTAGCTTCCTCATAAAACTTGCATTTTGTGAAAGTTACCACCTCTGTTCTCTCTCAACTCCTACTAACCTTTTAGTTCTCAGTTCTAATTCTTTATTTTAAACATTCTATGACTTTATCAAGGAGATTAAAGAATTTCCTTTCCCATTCAATCATTATGCTAAATTTTTTAATTTGTTATAATTTTTCTCATGTAATGCTGCCTCATCCTGAGATTATAAACACTTCAAGGGCAGGAAATGTACATTTTTCCTTTGTATTCATAATCTATAGCAGAATAAAATATCTGTAAACATGAATAACCAAAGGGTTTACAAAGTTTTTTTTTTTTCTTTTTTAAATTCCACAACAATACAAATGGTTTTCTTCGTTGGTAGTTAAAATTGTCTTGCACAAAGTTTATCAATTTGCAAAAGGTCAAATAACCAGTCACTGTTAGAGCTTAGATTCCCAGTCAGGCAGGCTGACACCAAATAATGAATGCACTCTTAACTATAGTTACCTTAGCCCCTTCTGTACTGCTGATTACATAAGGGCAATCTCTGTCTAGAAATTATAACCAGGAAAGGACAGTTTAGCTTGTCTAAGTGAAAATATTTCTCTCTTTTAAAAAAATACCTGAAGAAGTTTAACAATAACCAAAGATATTAAATTTCATCACAACTTCAAAAGACAAAAGAAACAATCAATAATCAAATAACAATTTCATAAAATCTTCTAAATTTAAAAATATTTACATACTAATGTATGCATAGTGAATTTTTTTATTATACATGATTTTTCAGCAATCCTTTTTAGCCATAGTCTTTGTACTGATCTTAGCTATTGTCTTCCTTCTTCATCCTTCCCTGGAGAGTTCCTTGATTAAGTGACCATAGCATCAAAATCAGGACATTCTTGAAAGTAGGAGACATTAGAGCAATTAAAATGAAGACAAAGCTGTAGGACAACCAGTGTAAACCAGAACTATACTGGGCAAACTGAGACAGGTGGTTAGCCTTATACTTTGACCATTTTCTCAGTGTCTTCTGAGCTGTTACAACACAAGACACATAAAACCTCCTCATTGCATTTACTTAGTTTCTCTGTTTTAAAGTCCAAATGGACTTTCTAAACTCAGATGCATAAAAGCGGGTCCTTACTACCCCTATCATACTTTCCTAATTTCTTCAGTCATCATCTTTGTATTGTACTTGAAATTCTACAATTTTCTGAATCCTAATACTTTGCTAATATTAATTATCACACTTATGACTTCTGCAGATTTTACTATAAAAAAGTTTTCTGTTAATAGAACCTCATTTTCAAAATCAGAATGATAGAAAATATGTCCCTCAAAATCTGAACCTCCTCCCTTCTCTTCCATTTGAAAATACTACAGCTTTAGTTCTGTCGTAACTATGATCAAGCCTTCAAGGAAGGAGGGAGGGAGGTAGGCAGGGAGGGAGGGAGGGAGGAAGGAAGGAAGGAAGGAAGGAAGGAAGGAAGGTAGGAAGGAAATTTATTCTATTTAACTTATTAGTGGAAAATGAGGTCAAACACTTTATATTCTTTTCTTCCATGGTGCTGCCTGTAGGGGACCATTTGACAAAGCTGTGTCTCACCTTAGAGTGTACTGGACTTATTTATTTGATAGATGTCTAAGAATCTAAATATCTTAGGAGGCAAGATCATAAGAAAAGGAGGGGAGGAGAAAAATTTACACTACAATGTAAAACATAAAGCTTCCCTATGGGTTAAATATTAACCTTGATTATATATCTTTTTTTTTTAATTTCAGCATATTATAGGGGTACAAATGTTTAGGTGTCTGAGCTACAAGCCTGTCTATCCCCCAGACAATGCACACAGCACCCATTAAGTGTGAATGTATCCATCCCCTATTCCCCACACTTGCCTGACAACTGATGAATGTTACTACCATATGTGCACATAAGTATCTTTTAAACATATTATGATGCAAATCATTGAAATTTGTCCTTCCACTTATTTTTTTTTATACTTATAGCAGTTTGCAAACACATTTTAAGGCATGGTTTTCTGTATAACCAGATTGGATACTTCTAAATATTTATAGATATTATGGGTTTTGTTACTACTGAGTAATCATATTTTTAGTTCCTTTGTAGTTTTCTATGGAAAACAGTTCTTAGAAATGATTCATTAGAAATTCATACTTTTGTTTGTATATTTATTGTTATATTGACACCTTTCATAACTGTAATATCACAAGGAAAATATATATCCACTTTATTGATACTAGGACATAGGTTCAAAAGGATCTTCTTTTAATAGGCTAAGAACTTATAAGTAATATTTAGTGTTTTATAGTAATTATTTCAATTTTTGTATATTTAGTTTTGTTAGAAATGAATTTTCTAATGAAAGATCATATAAAGTTGAAAACAGGATGAAGTAATAAAATGCTGATGTTAAATCAAAGTAAAATAGGTAGCTGTTTTCCTATTTTTAAATTCACCTTAATTTTTGTAAATAATATTTATGCTTTTATATTTAGATTATTTCTAGATATAGGTTCGTTTAGTGCTGGGAAAATGAGTTGGTGATTTATTATAAAAAGTGAAAAGTAATGGGTCTTTTGACTTTAATGTTTACCTAAATTATTCAGATTTTTTCTATTGTGATTCACTTTAGCATATGTCATAGTCAAAGCTGGAAATTTCCAATTGAACTGTTATGTTTATAGATTCTGAAATATTATCTTGAGTTTACCTTTTATCCTGTATACATACCCTTACATTTTCTAGTAAGTAATTTTTTCAAATTGTGCTGTATTCTTTGTAAGTAGTCTCAGTGCTACAGCTCATAAATTATTCAGTTGCAATTTTTATGCTTTAAAGATGTGTAAATTTAAATCTCAATACTCCTTTGCTTCAAAAACACAATAGCAACCATAATATGGTTAATGCATCATTTATCACTCATATGTAGTACTAGCCTATGTATAAACATGTGACTAAAGAATAAATTATCCTTTTTATTTCTATAGAGTAAGTATAATTCTAATACTTTAAATTAAAAATAATATATGTTTGGATTCTATTTGAAGCTCTCTTTCAATTATTTATGTTGTCACCAAGTCTCACCAATTCTAGCTTCAAATAAGTACCTCTTAAGTTTTGCCAGTGTCACTACCCTCCTTCAGGTGTTCATCATCTACCTCATGTGTTATAATAACCTCTACTTTGGCTCTATGTGTGTATACAGCACACTGGTGTATAGTCTGTTAGAAAAAAATTTCAGCTGTTAATACTTTCTTGCCTTAGAAACACCACATTACATAAGGCGTAGGTAAAAACTCCTTAGAAAGTCCTTTAAAGAGTTCGTAATTTGGATTCATACCTCATTTTGCAATTTCTTTAACAAACATATGAACTACCTTCCCCATTTATGTGTGTATGTGTGTTTGTATATGTGTATGTACATGTATGTGTGCACGTATGTGTATAAGCACAAGCACACATATACATGGACAACCACATAATCACATTAACTCTACTACATAGATTTCCTTACTTTATGATCAAAGAATCATCAGAACACCACAGAGAAAATAAAAATTATTCAATAAATTGGAGGAGGATTCAATTTAAATATTTTGTTTCCCAGATTGGATTTCTCAAGAGGCAGGAGTAGACACTAGTATCACTTAAGGTCTCTTGGAATCATTCTCTGTGGAAGGACAGAGAAGGAAGCCAGGATGGGCTTTTCTACAGTCTAAATAAAAACCTCTAGAGATATCTCTTCTGGTTGTTTCAAGTAGAAGAGAGGGGATTATGCTTTTTTTAACACCTGCTTTTATCTATCATTATATGCAGGGTGCCTCTGGGAAGGATATGATCATTGTCAATGCAACACTCTTCAGGTGGAACAGTTTCCAAATTAGAGTAAGAGCTGAGAATAATCTGTCAATGCCCTGCCAGCAACTAGGGGAATAAGTTCTTCCATCTTGAAAGGGGATCTGGGAAGCACACCACAGGGTCCATGATATTTACCTTCGAGCAGTGACCAAAAATATTCAATATGAATTTAATGATTAAAACATTACTTTTGAATTATTGAAAGCTTTGAAATTTTAAAGGAAATATATTGCACACATTGTTGTACCTTCTAAAATGTGAATGACTCAGTACACAAAAGATATAAAAGAGATCACAAAGGAAAATATAATATTTGAACATATTAATTGCTTTCTCTCACATACACATGTATAAACACATTCTTCTGCTCTAACCAAAATAAAGAAGTTAAAAACATAACAAAAAGAAAATACTGAAGCAAATATCCCAAATGATTAAAACTCTTGTAATAGGTTTATTGAGTGGGGGAGGGAAGGTAAACTCTATGGGATATAAATATGGAACTGCTTTACTTTTATCCATACTTTGCCTTCAATCATACTTTATTAAATTCTCTTTGCTCAACTCTAAGTAAATCCAATGGCTTTCCAATCAATTCCAATTGAAAGAAAAAATTTATTAAGGTAACTATGACACACACAGTCATTAAAATGTCTAGTTCATCTAAACAAAACTTCAATCTGATATCATATTCATAACTTCTCTCTTCCCCAGCACAGGCTTAACCCTTGATTCTAGGCTTAGGGATCTGCAGAGCAGAGGAGCAATGGGATTAGAAAAGGATGCTGATAAAATACAGCCCTGATATCTCTATGTGCCCATCATTCAAATGGAGACTCTCTTTCATGTGTCATGCTTGCTGTTCTTCTGAAGTGCTAGAGGGACTTTGGCCCTACACAGTTGCCTGATATATGCTAGGTCCTTCTACAGTGACCTGTGAAAAAGCCTCATCTTCATATCTTATTATCCCCACTCTGGCCCTTTCATGAATTGGTCCACAGAAATATAACAAGAGCCAAGCTATGGTCTGCACTGTGCCCACAAGTCCATGGAAATTTTATATATCCTTAGACTGCCAAAAGATGTGAAGACATTTGTTTAACTGCTGACTCTCTCTCCTCACCCTGCTCTCACCAAATAAACTCCTGACTTCTACAACAGAAAACAGTCTCTAAGTTCATGTACATTCCCAAACTCCCTGGAATACACACCAAGATCTCTCAAGAACCCTCACACCACACTCCACTCCTGTGCAGTATAGAGCCTATATATTTTCATGGCTCAGCATTTGATAAGAAAGGAAGTGCCCTCCATGCAGACACCTTCCATCTCTGCACGTTTCTCCTTTGAATATGCTTGGCTTGAAGAGGAGAGATCCCTCCACCCAACCCCCATCTCCCAGAGGAAATCCCACAGCTTTCCTTCAGCTCATGAATTCCCTTCAAATAATCTATTTAAAATTCCATTATTCTCTTATATAGCTTGGGGAGATAAGAGGATTTGCTATTTTTAAATAAATTCCGCATGACTGTGTCTTGCACCATTCTTTAATGTGGACAAATGCTTGTCTCCAGTTGTTTTCAAGTTTGTTTTTATCGAAATTTGAAGACAATCAGTCCTCTTCATTATGCTGTTGCATCTCTACCAAACAAACTGCTTATACAAAAATTGATTGACAAATATCATGACTTCATGGACTCAATGAATATTAATACATAATTCACTAAAGGGTAAACAGAAATCAAAAGTCAAACAACCCCTCTTCCCTTTTAACAGAGATGATAACCTTTGCCAAAAATATGGTCTGAAATTGGAATTATTGCAAAGAAAAGGAAGTAAAAACATGATATAGTTGATTTACACTACTTGTATTTAACTTACTTGGTTTCAACTATACATGGTTGAGAGAAAGAGTGAATAAATTCAAATAGTACTGGGAATGTTTTCTGCCATTCTGCTGAATATATGTTCCAGACCCAGTGAGTTGTGGAAGAAAATATGAATCTGCTGCTCCCTCAATCCTTGTCAGTTCCAGCTCGTGTCCCCGACAGTGTGAGCTTCACTCAGCATTGAATGTGCTGCTAGTTTTTAAAAACACGGCACTTATTTTAATAAAACATGGATCCTAAACACAAGCCACTGCTTCATCTGATATTTTGCTTAGTAAATGATTAACTATTTCAACATAGAGTAAAAAGTAGTGTTGTGCATTTTGAAAGACAGAATGTAGGTCTTCAAAATAGTACCTTTTTCAGAAACTAGCAGAGATAATTTTGACTTTAGATTATTTTTCTTTACATATGCTGACTTTGAAACTACACTCTGATTAAGATATGAGGATGCTGTAAAACCTTTTTGGAAACAATTTGGCAATTTGTATCAAGAGTGATAAAAAATACATCAAATATATATTTGGAATGAATGCATCATGGGAAAAGAGAGTTTGGGATTTTACATATCCTAGACTTAATTCAAGACTATGATAGTTTCTAATTATAGTCTCTGTGTGGAATGTTGCCTGTCTTTAATCCAATTAATTGCTCAGCTGTCAAAGTAACCTTGAAATCCAAATCTGAACATGGTACTCCCCTACTTAAAATGCTTAAATGTTACTCCATCATCTACAAGTAAAGTCCAATTTCCTCATGATGGCATACACTTTTCTTTCTGATATGACCCCATTTCTTTTTCCAGGTAATTCTAGCCATTCCCAGATGGTATTTACTGTTCCCCCAAATATTCCATACTAATGCCATTTTGCTTTTTTTTTCTTTCTTTCTTCCTATACATATGGCTTGTCCTCTTCTTTGATAAATTTAACATCATTCTTTGAAACTCTGTGTTTATCTCTGTCACTCCATCTCTGTGATTTCTATGAATGTGGTATATAATTAGCAAGTTATTTAGCTACTGTATTGGAGCTCCTAAAGGGCAAGAATTTATTGTACTTTAATCTTGTAGCTCTTGTTCAGAGCATATGCTATGTATTAGGCAGTCAAAAATAAATGTTTGTTAAATACATAATTGAATAAGTTAATAATTGATTTAATAATAAAAATATTTGGATTTTCATTTCAAGATATAAAAATGAGTAAATTTTAATATTTTCTAATTATTATACACCAAAGGCATACATATTTGTTATGTACATTGTGAGTATTTCCTCCTGGATACAAGATTGTTTATGAGATATGTGTTGGGATAATAAAGACCTCGGAAGACAGAGATAGGGTTTCCCTCTGAGTCAGAGAGTAGATGTGTCTCCTAATCGGGATGATAAACTCTATGTTCCCCACCCACTCTGGGGCAAAAATTGAACAGATTTGCTAACAACTCCCTCGTGAGATTGGAGTTTGCTAAGCTTGTATTCCTCAGCAGTGACATAACCCACTACTAGTGCAGAATCCACCTGGACCTCTCCTCATTGTCCCCAAGGGACTTGAGAGTGTCAAAGGTGCACCTGACAGAGTAAAACAGACAAGAAAAACTTTATTCAACACTATTGCAATAGTAGTTCAGACTATTGCAATTGAGAAGCGAGGTTGAACGCAACTCCACTGAAACAGAAGGCGGGCAAATTTTTTTCTGAAGTGCTGGAGTAGGCTAGTGAAAAAGTACTGCAGAATGTTAGTTGGGGAGGTGGTCAGTGTGATTAGGTTATGTGTGTTTGCTAATTGGCACCTACCAACATTGAACACCTACACTCCCACAGAGCCAGATAGGTCAGAATATATATTTCTTAATGATTACATTTTAAAAGAATGGCTTTCTAGTCCTGAAGATAGACATTCATGGGCTATAAAACTGGCAAGAGGCTGGGGAGATGATTTACATTTCAAAGGGGCAGAGAAAGAATCTACAATTGTAAGTTGTCTAAAGTAAAATCTCTAGGAAAAGTGGAGTCAAGGCTCTAAAATCAAGAAGAAACCTGTCTAAAGTTTATTCAAGCTGAGAGGAACATAAAGACTGTCTTGGGCAGAGGACAAGGAGAATTGATGTTCATGCTGCCTGTCGTGCCATGACTAATAAAGTCTTTTGTCTCTGGCCCAAGAGTCTTATGTTTTCTGCCAGCATGAAATGCATTATCTATGACTAAGGGGAAAATTTAAATAAAGGCTTTCAGACTCCACTGGAATTCAGTTATGTTGTACCAAGATCATTAATACAAAGCAAAAAGTTAGCTCCTTTGTTAAATTCTCATCCTTGGTCAAGCTTTGCATGGGAATCTTAATGCTGATTTAATTTGAGAATTTTTTCTTTAAAGTGTGATATTGTGAAATATATGGTTGGTCTTTGACCCCATTTCTTGGCATTCAAATCCTACAATCTTTAGAATCTCCAAAGTGTTGTCTTTTTGTACACTAGTAAGTTGACTGATGGATGGAAGCTCCTAAGATGAATGGGAGCTGGTCACCAGAAGGACCAGGGCATCATTAAGGGTTGGGACTTTCAGCCCCAGCCTCCAATCTATAGGGAGGGAAGAGGGGCCAAAGGTTAAGTTGATCACCAATGGTCAATGGTTTAATCAATCATGCTGACAGCAATGAAATCTCCATAAAAACCCAAAAGGACAGGGTTCAGAGAGCTTTGGGATAGCTAAACACATGGAGGTTCCTGGAGGGTGACACACTCACCCAGGAAGAGCATGTAAGCTTCAAGTCCTTTGCTCCCTACCTTGTCCTATGATTCTCTTCATCTGTATCCTTTTTAATATCCTTTATAATAAACCAGTAAAGGTAAGTGTTCCCCGGGGTTCTGTGAGCCACTCTAGCACATTAATCTAACCCAAGGAGGGGGTCATGGGAACCCTGATTTATATTCAGTCAGACAGTAGCACAGGTAAAACAATCTGGGGCTTGTGGGTAGCATCAGATGTGGGAGGCAGTCTTACGGGACCAAGTCCACCACCTGAAGGATCTGATGCTGTCTCCAACTAGATAGTGTCAGCATTGAATTGAATTAGAGGACAACAGCTGGTATCTGCTACAGAATTAATCACTTCCATGCTGGTAGTGAAAAAGCTCCCCATATCTGGTGTCAGAAGCATGTTGTGAGAGTATAGTGGGAGAAACTGAGGTTTTGTTTTTTTCCTACCCAAAATATATTTTCTTTTTTTTTTTTTTTTTTTTGAGACAGAGTCTCTCTTTGTTGCCCGGGCTAGAGTGAGTGCCGTGGCATCAGCCTAGCTCACAGCAACCTCAAACTCCTGGGCTTAAGCGATCCTACTGCCTCAGCCTCCCGAGTAGCTGAGACTACAGGCATGCACCACCATGCCCGGCTAATTTTTTCTATATATATTTTAGCTGTCCATATATAATTTCTTTCTATTTTTAGTAGAGACGGGGTCTCGCTCTTGCTCAGGCTGGTCTCGAACTCCTGAGCTCAAACAATCTGCCCGCCTCGGCCTCCCAAGTGCTAGGATCACAGGCGTGAGCCACCGCACCCGGCCAAAATATATTTTCTTATGTGCAGAGAAACAATGAGTCTTTGGCATCAAAGAAGTTGTATATTGTTAGTAAACTAAATTAATAATAAAATTAACTTAATTGTCCATAAAATTAAATACAAACTTTGTACCAAAAAAACTATGCCAAATAAAATATAGACCTGCATTTATAATTTGACAAGTATTTGTTATTAGATCATACATAATAGAATGATGAAATTGAACTCAGAACATAAATTCAAGTCCATCATAGGGCTGACCTAAACAAATTACAGTCTCTACACTATATTTATTCCTTGGAATTCTATAATAAAAGGATCTCAAACTATTAATTTAGCCATAGAAAAATCAATTTTTCATAAATCTTAGAAAATAAAATGATCCAGTTTAATACATTGCCATTACTAGACTTTCAAGCTTTTCAATTCTTTTCCATACTATAGGATAAATAAAATGATTATAATTTTAATAATGTTTAAAATCATTTTGTGCTTTTCAAAATTATTTTTTTTTCAACTAGCTTTGGTATCAGAGTAATATTGGCCTCATAAAATGATTTTGAAATATTATCTTCTTTTCAATATTTTAGAAGAGTTTAAGGAAGATTGGCATTAACTCTTCTTTAAATATTTGGTAGAATTCTCCAGTGAAGCCAACTGATCCTGAACTTTTCTCTGTTGACAAGTTTTTGGTTACTTGTTCAATCTATTTACTAGATATAGGTCTGTTCACATATTCTATTTCTTCATCATTGAGTCTCAGTAGGTTGTAAGTGTCTTAGAATTTATCCATGTCTCCTGTTATCCAATTTGTAGATGTATAGTTTTTCCCAGTAGTCTTTCATAATATTTTTTTCCTTATTTCTGTGGCATCAGTTATAATGTCTCCTCTTTTTTTTATAATTTATTTCAGTATTCTCTTTTCTTTCTTAGTCTAGGTAAGGGTTTATCAATGTTTTTTTGATATTTTCAACAAACCAATTCTTAGTTTGTATATTTTTTCTATTGTTTTTCTACTTTACATTTCATTTGTTTCTTCTCTAAATTTCATTATTTACTTCTTTCTGCTAATTTTGAACTTAGTTTTGTTCTTTTTTTTCCTAGTTCCTTGTGTTGTAAAAGTTAGGTTAGTTGTTTATTACTCTCTCTCTTGTCTTTTTAATATAGGTGTTTATCACTGTGAACTTTCTTAGTACTGTTTTGCTATATCTCATAAGTTTTGGTATTTCGTATTTTCATTTTTGTTTGTCTCAAGGTATTTTCTAATTTCTCTTTGGATTTCATCTTTGGTATGTTGGTTGTTCAGGAGTGTGCTGTTAAATTTCCATGTACGTGTAAATTTTCCAGTTCTTCTGGTATTGGTTTCTAGTTTTATTCAGTTGTGGTCAGAAAAGATACTTGATGGTATTCCAATTTTCATAAATTTGTTAAGACTTAAGACATGTTTCATGACCCACAGTGTGTTCTAACCTGGAGAGTGATCTGTGTACACTTGAGAATAATTTGTATTCTTCTGATTTGGGGTATACTGTTCCATACATGTCAGTTAGGTCCAATTGGTCTTTAGCATTTTTTAAGTCCTCCTTTTCCTTATTGATCATATGTCTAATTGCTCTATCCACAATGAAAGGGGAATATTGAATTTTCTACTATTATCATCGTTGCCATCTATTTCTCCCTTCAGTTCTGTCAATGTTTGCTTTATATATTTGGGTGCTCTGATATTGGGTGCATATATATTTATAATTGATGTATTTTCCTGGTCATTTCACTCTTTTACAATGTCAAGTTTGTCAGATATAAGTATGGTACTCAGGCTCTCTTTTGCTTATCATTTGCATGGAATATCTTTTTTTATCCTTTCATTTTTAGTCCATGTGTTTTCTAAATCTAAAGTATCTTATGGTAAGCACATAGTTGGATATTGCTTTCTTTTATTGATTCAGCCACTATATATCTTTTGATTGTTGGTTAAGTCATTTGTATTTAAAATATTTATTGATAGAGAAGGACTTACTATTGCCATTTTGTTTTTTTCTGTCTTTTAGCTTTGTTTTTTTTTTCCTTTTTCCTTTCTTGTCATCTTACTTTGTATTCCTTTGATTTCTTACAGTGTCATGCTTTGATTCCTTTCTCATTTTCTTTGGTATATCTCTGACAGATTTTTTTTTTTTTTTACAGTTACCATGAAGCTTCCATAAAACATCTTATAATTACAACAACCTATTTTAAGCTGATGACTTAACTTCAATTGCATACAAAAACTCTACACTTTTACTTCTGACACATACACTTTATATTATTGATGTCACAAATTACTTATTTTTATATCATGTATCAATTAATACATTTTACTTATACTTTGTATACTTACATATTTTAATTATATAACAGAATTAAATATTATTTATGTGCCACCATTACAATTTACAGTATTCTGTCTTTGTTACATGTTTGCCCTTACCAGCAAGCTTTATACTTTCGTATGACTTTTTGTTACTATGTAGCACTCTTTTCTTTCAACTTTAAAGAGATTCCTTCAGTATATTTTGTATGGCAGGTATAGTAAAGTCTCTTGACTTTTGTTTATATATGAATGCTTTTATTTTTCTTTAATTTTTGAAGGACAGATTTGCCCAGTATAGTATTTTTAATTGGCAGTGTTTTTTTTTTTTTTCTTTTAGCATTTTGAATATATTATGCCATTCTCTTCCGGCTTTCAAGGTTTCTGCTGAGAAATCCTGATAGTTTTATTGAGGCTTTCTTGTACATAAAGAGTCAATTTTCTCTTCCTGCTTTCAAAATTCCCTCTTTGACTTTTGACAGTTTGATTATATTGAGTCTTACTATATTCTTCTTTGAGTTTATCTCATTGGAATTCTTAAATATTGATGTTGATTTCCTTACCCTAATTTGGGAAGTTTTCTGCCATCATTTCTTCAAATAAGATTTCTACCTCTTTCACTCTTTTCCTTCTAAATTTCTCATAATGGGCATATTAGTGTCATTTATGATGTCTCATCAGACTGTTAGGCTTTCTTCACTCTTCATTTTTATTTTCTTTTTGCTCCTTTGGATCATTTTAAATGATCTCTTCAAGTTTACCAATTCTTCTGCATGATTTAGTCTGCTGTTGAATCCCTCTAGTGAATTTTTTAATTCAATTATTATATTCTTCAGCTCCAAAATTTCTGTTGCTTCTTTTTAATAGTTTATATATCTGTTTATATTCTCATTTGTTTTTTATGCATTTTTTTTCTGAGCTAATTGAGCCTCTCTATGGTGGTTACTTTGAATTTCTCATCAGACAATGCATATACCTTTATTTCTTTAGGACTTGTTTCTGGAGAGATTTTTTGTTGTTATGGGGTATCCTTGCTTGGGCCATGTGGCCAACTTTTATGTACAACTGTTTCTTCCTCTGCCTTGTTACTTTGTGTTGGGATACATTCATTGGAAAAACAACCCCTCTACCAGTCTTTATGGACTGGCTTCAAACAGGGAAAGTCTTTTACCAGTTAGACCACCTACAGATTCTGGGAGCTTCTCAAACAGTTTCATGGACTTAGGCTTGTAAATTCCTAATTAGGGAGGTTTTGCCAGTTTTCTTTTTCAGGCAATCATGATTTCCTGCTCTCTCTGGTGTCTATCTCCAGTCATGCAGGTTCTCTGACAGTGCTGTAAGCCACCCATCTCTTTTTCTTCTTGTTGGTTACCAGGTAACACGGGTATGCTGGACCTTTTTAGCGGTCTGAAAAAAAGCAATAAAGAAATCCCTCCTTCAAAAGTCTCCTGGAAAAGCCAGAATATTTGACACAAATCCCATTCTTTTCTTTTCCTCAGAGGGACAAGCTGTCGAGCTGAATCAGACTCTCTGTGTTGTACTGTGGGTTCACTAGAGTTCTTTTTTTGTTTTCAGTAGCCTCAGGCGTCTAGAATATGCCAGATACTGTCAGAACTTCAAGTCAGGTGAGACGCTGGTAAGCTGGGGGAAGGGATCATGGCACCTAAGAGTGTACTAGTTCAAACTGCTGCTTTTGTTCTCATTGGTCCCTGGCCTGGCATCCTTTTTTGTCAGCACTTAGATTCAAAAAAGACAGAAATTAGTCCCTTGGAAAGTACCCCACAAAATCTGAACATTAGGCATAGTTTCTAGTTTTTTTCTCTTTCCAGGCAGAAGCCAGGAATTGGGCACTTCCTTCTGATTGCACATTGCTAGGCAAGGGGGAGGTGCTTTGGCAAGTGAGGGCCACAGATTTTCCTGTCAGCTTCAGCGTAGCCGGTATCACTTTCGCCTGGGATATAGGAGTCTCTTAACTGGTCTCTGGATTTATCATGAAGGGAACTGTTCTGTGTATTGTTGAATTGCTGTCTTTGTGGAAAAAGGAGGGTCTATTGCCTCTTATTCGGGCATCTTCCAGACTTAATCACCCAATAAGAAGCAAAATTTTGCTGGACTTTTTATTCTTATTTATTTTTGTATCAAGAAATCCTATAAGAATTGTTTTTTTCAATTGGTTATGTGAAATATAATGTATTACTTTTTCTGCTCAAAGTATAGGCTACTTATTCCTCTTTTTAGACACACAAATCTACAGAAAAGGAGGTTTAACCAACCAAATTTTATAATATTAAAAGGTGAATTTAGTAGAGAAAAAATACTATAACTTTTAGATATAATGTTATTAGAATACAACTCTTTGTTCTCATGTGAAAGAAATAATAATTGGAATAGAAACATTTACAAGTTTGATCATTCTGTTTCATGATCAAAAGAAAAATAGGATTGGTTTGAATTTAATGATCATACTACCATCTGGCATTTGCAATTTTGTAATCTCCACAGATGCCATAGGATGTGGGAGGCTGGGACAGGAGAAACAGAAAGTAGATGCATAAAATTAAAATATAACATGGCATAGAATCTTAAGTATGCAGTTACTACAATAAGGACTATCCCCAGATTTAATGATCAGACAAGTTGATTTTTAACAACATTTAAAAAGACATATTTCTGAAGGTTTTGTGCTTTCTCTGTGCTTCAGAAGATGGGTTGTTAAATGTGTCTTCCTGAAAATAAATATAGGTGCCTTTTGCATGTAATGTGCTTTCTTTTTTGTGAGATAGCTATAACTGTGGCCAAGGAAACTAGGACAGCAACTCACTTTTTCCTTTTTCATGTTAAATAAACATTGTTTCTAATTACATGATGATGAAGAGAACATGTTTTAGTTTTGAGGGTAAGCTGATCATGGGACATGGGATTTATTTTAGAAAACAAGAGAAATTAGTTCCTATAAGTAGTAGGTTTTGTTCTTGAAATATATTACTGATCATCTGTTTCCTGTTAGTTTTTAGCTACAATCATTGTCAATTGTTCAAATTTCTCTGTACCTGGCATGCACTAAGCTATCAACAGAATTTGTATGATTAACACATTCTTAAACTGTTAGACTAGCATTTCTACTGACTCCATGAAGATCACAGGCATCTGTGTCATTCATGGTCCTGGCACAGTACAGAAGCACAAAGGATTTAAATATGATATTTCAATGAAAGAACTATTTACAGAACTGTGAGCATGATAAGGCAATATCAACAGAATGGCGAAATAGCGACTTGCAACAGTAGGAAACCCTCACCACCCCTAAACCCAGAGAGATAAGGGAAATCGAAAGGTGGATCCATACAAAGGAGCCATAAAACATAAGTTCTGTGGTTCCATGATTTATTTATAATGAGAGAATGTTTACATATCGAAGAAAGATCCAGAAAATAGAAAGTAGTTGAACAATGACTAGCAATCCACAGGAAGGCATAGAAACCGAAAGATAGAGAAACATGGGCCTTAAATAGAAAAAAGTCAAGTCCTCTATTGAAACATGACAAAAGGAGAGACAGAAAGGCACAGGGTTTATCTTGTTGAATTTGCTATAATGTCTCGGGTGAAAGCATATAGCAAATGAGTTACATATTTGAAAATGATGACGAAGAGAAGGGGGCAGAGGAGCATCATGATAACAAATCACTTTTTATTAGGACTAACTACATGATAGGTGCCACTAGCTATCAGGATGTATGTTATAGGTGCTATTATTGTCATCATTTTACATGAGAGAAAACGGAGAGGTGGAGAGATTCACCCATTTTCGAAGGTCACACTATTTTTATGTGGCAAAGCCATAGTTGACTCACATGTGCACAGTAGTGCAGGTTAATAACTCTATTTTGCTGCACAGTTTTGAAATAATTATAGCAATAATGAAACCACAATCTGATAGGGAAAATGAAGCAAGGTTGTCTTGCCATATTAAGAATTCATTTGATGGTGATGACCATGAATTTAATGTGACACCAATATGTTTAGCTCTGAAATTTGTGGCCTGCAAATCATAGTTGCCTCTATGTAGGTAAGGAGAAGCTGCCAGGAAATTTCAAGAAGAGATTAGAGCAACCAGTGAGAGACACCTGTTGACATGATGCTGGACAAAGCAACCTCTGGCAATTGGTATTATTTTTCTCTGATCATAGGCCGTAGTTAATATTTTTGAAGGGCCAAAGAGGCCAGAAACCCTATTACAGAATGGAAAATTTCAGTCTTTTCATAATTCCTGCTGCAAAGAGAGGCTGAAGCCTTTAAATTTAAAACAAAAAGTATTTTTACTTGAATAATTTCTATGCCTCTGGAAAATAGCCTTAGCTCCAACTCAATTTCGTTTTAGCATGACTATGTCAGCCACTTCATTTATGTATGAAGATTCACCAATGACTCCATTGTCTGCAGACATAGTATGGAAGCAGGCACCTCAAGAGCATCTCTTTTCCTAATCAACTTTTTAAAAAAAATCCTTGCTAAATAAGAAAACTCCTTATCTCCATGAGTGATGATATACCAAGAAATTAATAAAAGTACTTTAAACATCATAACCTTACACAGTCTTATAAGCATCATGCATTTAAATTTTCTTATAATCTACAGTTTTTAACTGTGTATATATGAAGTCAGCAGGCTGTGTACTGTAGTTTTGTGCAACAAATTGAAGATTTGTTTCCAGGTACAAAGTTAGTTGGCAATGGCAGTAATTGCCCCCCACTCCTTTCGTGAAGTTAATCGGGTCTTTGAAAGCTTAAAATAGCATAATCTACTGATTTACACTGTGTTTTATTGGCTTCCGCTAAACCAGGTAACTTGTCAATGAACAGTTTTATTAAGTAACCAGTCAAAACAAATTAGTGTCTATTTGGCAATGTCCTCAGTGTTTAAAGGCTTATAATAAGAGATCTTGAGAGGTAATCTTTATATTGTATGGAAAGAAAAAGAGACAGGTATGCCTTAATGAAGCTGCTACAAGAAAGTGATTTGAATTTTATATAGATTCTAATATTTACAAGCAGTGTTATAAAGTAGAAATGAGGAAATTTTTTCTCAAAAGGGGCAGATAAAACATATTTTTTTTTTTTTTTGCTTTGTAGGCCATCGAGTCCATATTGCAATTACTCTGTCAGTGTAGTATGAAAGAAGTCATAGACAATTCATAAGCAAGTAGATATGGCTGTGATTCAATAAAATTTTATTTAAAAAAACAGACGGCCAGCTGGGTTTGGCCCATGAGCTATAGCTCCCCAAGGCCTAGTATAAAATAAGATGCTAAGTTATTGCCTATTTAATGTGATGATGTAATACTTTTGAAAGATATTTTAGAAAACAAAGTCAAGCTTTCACATTAAAGAAATTGATTTTAAGGTACTGTTTAATACAGATACATGAATAAGCATGTTCAATTACAACTCAATGGTTTCTACTGATCATCCATTTAAGTAAAATTTACATTTTAAAGACATAACCTAATTAGAAGAAAGGGAGGGATAATGAGAGTCCATTGTAAAGCAATCAAAGGGTATCTAGAGGAAGAGCCAAATGTAAAGCTATGGAAGAGTTAGACTGTAAACAATTTAGTGATAAACGGGTTGTGGGTACTATTTACACTATTTCAGTAGTATATTTGTTGATATCTGTCCATACTTATAGCTTTTAAATTGTTACTGTTGTACAATACATATCAACTACTCATCCTATTACCATTGAATATTGTTCCCAACATTGTGTTTTCCAAATTAACTGATGAAATCCTATTAGAACATCAGCATCTTCATATTAGTTTGTATTCCAATCTGGGGGAAACAAAACAAAACAAGCTTCTTCTTTAATTCATATACTTTTAGTTGTTCATTAAACTAATATGCATTGTGTTACTATAATTCTGGAAATATTGTTCCAGTGTTAGAAATACAGCTGTGGAAAAAATCATCAAATTTTTTGCTTTCAAGCAGCTTACAATCAATAGACAATTGAATAAGATAATTTCAGAGAACAATAGTGTTAAGACAGTACTAGAGTGATGTGATTGATGCTTACTAATGGAGTTGGTGATAGGGATGGGGTTTAAACTACGTTTTATTTGATAGTTGGGAAAGGTCTCTGAAAGGAGGCATCACTGAGTAAAGATCTGAATTATAGAATGGTAATGGTGCTAAAATCTAGGTCTAGAGCTTTCCAGGCAGAGGAAATAGCAAATACAAGGTGTCATGGCTGGAAATGAACATAAATGTGTTCCTGGAATAGAAAAAAAGTTATGGGTGAAGCCTAGTGAACTAAGAAGAGAGGTAGCATGGACTTAGGTCAGAATGTAAGTCAAGGAACAGATCATATAGGTTTTGTAAACAAGGGTGAAGGACTTGGTGGTATTTTAAGCACAATGGAAGCATTTGAGGAGTTTTAGGAAAATAGTCACATAATCTGTTTCATGTTTTACAAAATGCACTCTGGCTACTGTTGGAAAAATAGAATAAGGGAGAGCAGAGACAAAAGTAGAACAACGAATTAAGAGATATGGCAGTAACCCAAGCAAAAAATTAATTCCCTGTCTTCTTTTTAAAATCACTTTATCTTACCAAATCTCTTAACATTTTTATTATTTCTGTGTATTTTTCAAGAGCATTTCTCCTTAATCTTTCTTAGCTTAATAAAATGAAAGAAAAATAATAGACTAAGAATCTCCTTTATTCTAGGATTCCAGAAGAAAATAGCTATGGGATGCTGAGATTATTTTCACATACGGTTTCCACATCAGCATGAGCCCATCAACTTTACTTTTAAAATATTTTAAAATGTCAGAGAGAAGTCAAAATTTAAACTTTCCAAATATTTTATTTAATCAACATCTATAGGAAACAATGAAGAAGTACACATTATTAAGAACGTTACTAGAATGACTTTTGTTCTTCTGGGTAGATGCCCAATAATGGGATTGCTGGATCAAATGGTAGGTCTACTTGAATCTGTTTAAGGAATCTCCATATTGCTTTCCACAGGGCTTGCACTAGTTTACAGTCCCACCAGCAGTGTATGAGTGTTCCTGTCTCTCCACATCATCACCTAAGTGCACATTTGGGAATAACACCAATTGGGTATCGGACAGAGGTGGGGGGTGGGGGAAGGGGATGGGCGTATACCTCCATGATGAGTGCAATGCGCACTGTTGGGGGAATGGACATGCTTGAAGTTCTGACTCAGGGGGATGGGGGTGGGGGGAGGGGATGGGGGTATAACTACATGTTGAGTGCTATGTGCACTGTCTGGGGAATGGACACGCTTGAAGATCAGGCTCGGGGGGATAGGGGGGACATGGGCAATATATATAACCTGAACTTTTGTACCCCCATAATAATCTGAAATTAAAAAAAAGAACTAAAAGTAGACAAAAAAAAAAAAAAAAGAATGTTACTACTGACGACCATAACTTAGTATTTAGTACAACTACACAGTATTTACTATTTGAAAGGAATTTTTCTAGAAACTTTTGTAACATTCTCATTTAACTGTTACAGCAACTATGTAAAGTATATGTGTAATTAGCACAATTTTAAAATTGAGAAAACGGAGACTGAAAGAAATTATGAGACTTGATAGGGAATACAGAAAATAAGAACTAGTACTATGTTGAAAAGTAATGGAGACAGTGGGCAACCTTGTCTCGTTCCAGTTCAAAGTGGGAATGCTTTCAATTTCTCCCCATTCAGAATGATGTTGGCTGTGGGTTTGTCATATATGGCTTGTATCATTTTTAGATAGGCCCCATCTATGCCTATTTTGTTAAGCATTCTTATCATAAAAGGGTGTTGTATTTTGTCAAATGCTTTTTCTGCATTTATTGAGAGGATCATATGGTTTTTGGTTTTGCTTCTATTTATGTCGTGAATTACATTTATAGATTTGCGTATGTTAAACCATCCCCGCATCTCTGGGATGAAGCCCACTTGATCGTGATGGATTATTTTTTTGATGAGTACTTGGATTCAATTTGCTAGGATTTTATTGAGAATTTTTGCATCTATATTCATAAGGGATATTGGTCTGTAGTTTTCTTTTTTTGTTGCATCCTTTCCTGGTTTTGGTATCAAAGTTATGTTGGCTTGGTAAAATGTGTTGGGGAGAATTCCAACCTTCTCAATGTTGGAGAATAGCTTATGTAGGATGAGCACCAGTTCTTCTTTGTATGTATGGTAAAATTTATTCATGAATGGATTAGTAAAATGTGGTATCTGTATACCATGGAGTATTACTCAGCTA
>CM052441.1:73035512-73072112 GCA_028533085.1 Varecia variegata
TCCTGAGACTTTACTGAATTCATTGATCAGTTCCAGGAGTCGCTTGGTTGAATTCTTGGGGTTTTCCAGATATAACATCATATCATCAGCAAAGAGTGAGAGTTTGATCTCTTCTTTCCCTATTTGGACTCCCTTGATTCTGCTCTCTTGCCTGATAGCTCTCGCAAGGACTTCCAGTACTATGTTGAAAAGTAATGGAAACAGTGGTCAACCTTGTCTGGTTCCAGTTCGAAGTGGGAATGCTTTCAATTTTTCCCCATTCAGTATGATGTTGGCTGTGGATTTGTCATATATGGCTTATATCATTTTTAGATAAGCTTCGTCTATGCCTATTTTGTTAAGCGTTCTTATCATAAAAGGGTGTTGTATTTTGTTAAAATGTCTGTACTGCCCAAAGTGATGTACAAATTCAATGCAATCCCTATTAAATTACCAACATCATTTTTCACAGATATAGAAAAAATAATTTTACGCTTTGCATGGAACCAGAGAAGACCCCGTTTAGCAAAAACAATTTTAAGCAATAAAAACAAAATGGGAGGTATTAGTTTGCCAGACTTCAAACTATACTACAAGGCTGTGGTTATTAAAACTGCTTGGTATTGGCACAAGTGCAGGGACACAGACCAGTGGAACAGAACAGAAAATCCAAATATAAAACCATCCTCATGTGGCCATATAATGAAATCTTTTTTCTGAGCAGTAGTTCTCAACAGTGGCTTAAACTATTCAGTATAACATTCTGTAAACAGATGTACTATCATCCAGGCTTTGTTGTTCAATGTCTAAAACACAGGCAGAATCAATTTAGCATAATTCTTAAGAGCCCTGGGATTTTCAAAATGGTAAATGAACATTGGCTTCAACTTAAAGTCACCAGCTGCATTAGCCACTAATAAGAGAGTCAACCTGTCCTTTGAAGCTTTGGAGCCAGACCTTGACTTCTCCTCTCTAGCTATGAAGGTCTTAGATGATATCTTCTTTCAATATAAGACTGATTTGTCTCCATTGAAAATCTGCTTTTTAGTATAGCCACTGTCATCAATGATCTTAACTAGACCTTCTGGATAATTTGCTGCAGCTTCTCCATCAGCACTTGCTGCTTCACTTTGCACTTTTATGTTATGGTGACAGCTTCTTCCCTTAAACCTCATGAAACAACCTCTGCTTGCTTCAAACTGTTCTTCTGCAGCTTCTTAACCTCTCTTAGCCTTTATTTATTTGGAGAGAGTTGGGGCCTTGCTCTAGGTTAGACTTTGGCTTATGGGAATGTTTTGGGTAGTTTAATCTTCTATCTAGACCACTTGAACTTTCTCCATATCAATAAAGCTGTTTCACTTTCTTATCATTTGTTTGTTCTTTGTAGTAGCAATTTTTAATTTACTTCAAGAACTTTTTCTTTGCTTCACAACTTGGCTAACTGTTTAGTACAAGGGTTCTAGATCTCAGTCTATCTAAGTTTTCTTCACTGAGCTTAATCATTTCTAGGTTTTGATTTAAAGTGAGAGATATGCTACTGTTCCTTTCACTTAAATGCCTAGAGGCTGTTGGAGGATGACTAACTGGTCTAGTTTCTTTTTTTTTTTTTTGTAATATTTTTAAAATTATTACATTATAGCTAAATGTTTATTTTGAAGGTGTTTTGATATTTTGTAATTTACTGTTCAGTATCTGCTATGTTAATTTTTTTTTATTTCAGCTTATTATGGGGGTACAAAAATTCAGGTTATATATATTGCCCATGCCCCCCCATCCCCCCGAGTCTGAGTTTCAAGCGTGCCCATTTCCCAGACAGTGCACATCGCACTCATCATGTAGGTCAATACTACTGTGTCTCAGGGAATAGGGAGGCCCGACGAGGGGAGGGAGACAGAAGAATGGCCCATCGTTGGAGCAGTCAGAACACATACAACATTTATTGATTAAATTTGGTGCTCAGAAACAATTACAACAGTTAACATTCAAGATTGCTGATCACTGTAACAGATAGAATATTAATGAAAAGTTTGAAATATTATTACAATTTCTAAAATGTGATATAGAGACTTGAAGTGAGTACATGGTGTTAGAAAAATGGCACCGATAGACTTGATGGATGCAGGGCTGCCATAAACTTTCAATCTGTAAAAACTCAATATCTAAGAAACACAATAAAGTGCAATAAAATGCAGTATGCCTTTATTGAAAGTCTTGAGGAGCTTATCAGATATCAGATCAGCTTAACTGATCAGATATTTTACAGATAATCTGTCTATCTGGAGTTTTTTGATGTTTTCCTGATGGCTAGACAGGTTTTATCTGTTTTAGGGAGAATAAACACAGAGGGAAAGTGCCATTTTCATCACGTCATATCACCACATATTTTTTATTGCATATATATATATATCATAAAAAACAACTTATTAATGATGATGTTAACCTTGATTACCTGGCTAAGGCAGTATTTTCCAGTTTCTTGACTGTACTGTTATTATTTCCCCCTCATTTGCATGCTGTATTCTTTAGAAGAAAGTCACAATGTGTATCCCATACTTAAGTGGTAAATAGTTATGCTCTACTTCATAGGGGAGTATTTATATAAATTATTTAGAATTCTATATGAATGGTTTGAATTTTCTCCAAGAGGCTTTTAATACCTTCCAAAATTTATTTTTTAATTCAATTTAATTTGTATTACATATAATTAATAATATATTTTAATTATAAAATATATTGACTTAGTATGCCTTCCTGATACAAATATAAAAATCATCCTCATTAGGATATCTTGTCCTCTGTAAATCTTGAACAAGCTCATTTTAATTTGGACATATTTATATGTGTGGAACTTTTTCTTGACTTACTCTTTTTATAGAATCTTTTAAAAACAAATAACCATTTTTTCTATGTTGTAAACTTAGCAAGTTTTTCCCTGGCACTACTTTGTTTCTCTCAGTGGCATGGTCCTAAATAATTTCTTTTGGTGATCTCGCTTTTGTCAGGTTATGGTCAGGAACTGATTTAATTTTTTTTTCCTTTTATTGAGCATTTCTTGACTCAATTCAGTGAACAATACTTGTGAGAGCAGAGCTGAGTGGCCTTTCTGATGGACTCTCACCCGGTATAGAGATGTCACTATAACCTTTTGACACCCAGTACTGTGTAGCTCAGAATCTTTAACACTTTTGACAGAATTTCTTATATCTATTGGTTTTAAGGAAAATTAAATTCAAACCTACAGTGGCAGGTCAGAAACTGGGGAGTCATTACCTCAAAGGCTGGAAAAGAAGTTTCCTTAAAAGTAAATAAGATAATGGTCCATTTATTAACCATTAGGAAAATCTCTGGGTTTTCATAGAATAATAGCAAAGCCAAAGAGCTGTATTTTCTTCTCTAAGGATTTCACATATAAAATCATATTTACTTTAAGTAATAAATCACTGAAGCTCAGGTCTATGTGTAAGTATTGCAAAATGACACATGTACCATCAATTCATAGGCTATTTCTAGCTAAAAGAGTTTTATGCTGCCTTTTTAATAGAAACTTCTACATTTGGAGAAAGTTGTTGTGAGAATTAATAAGCAATGAAGAGAGTAAAATGGAAGGGTTGTCCTGTCAACTCGTGACTTTTAAGTATTTAGTGGCATGCTAAAAATGAAAATATAATACTTCTAATCATCCTGTAACTTTTTATACCAGTGAAATTTATTTTTCTTGAGTATGAAAGACTTTCAGATATCCATGACATAAAATGAAGGGGAGAACTCTTGGGCTGTGGTGACTACGTTGACCTCAATGCTGAGGGAAGAAAATACAGATTATCTTTGCTACTGGAAGTTACACTCTTAAGTCCTTTTAGAAGACACAAACGAGGCAGGGACTGGAGGATTCTTTGACTTTATCGAAGCATTAAAGATACTAGTAATTGGTTATTCCCTAGAAAGCTGTTACAGGGTAATAAAAAGTTTTGTAAATTTACCACTCTTTAGCTACCTCAAAAATCTGACTCTATTTGCCTGTTCTTGTGGTGAAGATAACCAGACACTGGAATGGAAAGATGATTCTCCAATGTAGTTCAATGCTGGGTTGCTTTATATGTAGAAGACTCATACAGTTAAGTCAGATTTAAAAGTTGGATTGCTCCAAAATCAATTGAAATATTGTGGATACAGCAATGACATGATATCTAAGCTGAAGTGGACACCTATATAGAATCAAATAGGTCCCCAAATTTAATTTTCTCAATGGCACTGGCATCCTAAGGGACCTCTGAAATTAGAGTGTGTATCAAAGCTAGTGCGAGGCAAAATTGTTTGGTCACAATTTTATTTTTATTGTTAGTTTATACTTCTACCTTCACTCTTTTTATCAAGTTATTTAATGACATTGCCCTCCTTAAATATAACTTGTGTCTTTCCTAGGTGTGTTTGATCACTTCTTTGTTCTTTTTCTGCTGTGCTCTATGTAACAGGTGTGTTAATCTTACATTTTCCAGGCAACTGTGCAGGGTAGTTTTAAACAATGGTAGGCAAGGGGAGGAAAAAAATGAAAGAAATGGAAAAGACAGGGTATTTCTCTCTTCCCCACCATTCCTCTCTGGACTGGGCAGTGTCCAGCCTCTGCCTGTACTCTGTGCCTTACACTCTTTCAGGACATGTTCACGTGGTTGTAGTTTCTGTCCATTAACACTACCTCCTGGCTTGGGTTAAACCTCCTCTTTATTCTATCCCTCTTAATTAGCATTGGTGCTGGCTTCCTGCTGTTTAATTCATCATCTATATAACCAAACCTCTGCATTAAAGTCCTCTTATTGAAAATATTTGAAGTGGTTTCTAGTTTTCTGGTTAGTTATAACTAATTCAAAATGTAGTTATATAGCATAAATACAGTCTCATGATTGACTTAAATAGGCTCATGTTAATAATATATATGACTGATATCTCATCCAGTTTCTTTCTGCTTTAAAGACCCTAGCTGACATCAGCACAGAGTTTTTTGTACTGTTAGGGAAAAGTCCAATATTCTTCCTAGGAAGTCTTTAAATTCCTAAAGTTCTCTTTTTGAAGTGACATCTAGCTCAGAGTTCCATCTTCTACTAAGTTATTTAAGCTTATTAATTTTTCTTTCCGATGAGCCGCTGTTTGTATTTGTACTAACTACCCAGAAGTAGAACCATCCCTTTCTATGAATTTGTACACATGTAAAAAAAAATCCCAAAAAGTTATGCAAACAAACTATCCAACCCCACAAAATATGCTTCTCTGTGATATCCTCTCTTTCTTCTTCTATCTCCTCCTCCCTCTCTCTCCTGTCTTCAGCACATTTTACCTCTCATTGCCTGGTTAAGTGTCTAATTCGTTTCCTCTACTTTTCCAAACAATTCCATTTTCAAAGCACCACAAAAATTACTTCTGTATCTATAACTCAATCCTAGTGTTCAGTGAGCAAAAAGAAAATGTCATTTCATAGGATCTACACACTTTAGTAAGCAGTTTTGTTTGCAAAGAGCATTTTTCTTTCATTTCACATGAATTGGATTTTCGCATGTGTTTCTTATTCTACTTCTTAAAACCATTTCAGCTTCTCTCTAGTTCGAGCCAGGCGTTTTTATATAATAGTTGTTTTAATTATTACATTGTGCTTTTCTTTCTTTTGCTTCTGTTTTGCCTCATTCAGTCCAAGTAAGATGGGTGCCAAAAACTTATTGTAAAACAAAGTATCTTTTATTTTTCTCTCTGTCTCTCCAGGAGTTTTCAATTTAATGTATTATTAATAGTTATTCATAGCTGCATAACAAATTATCCCAAATAGCAATGGCTCAAACAATAGGATTTATTGTTTTATAGTTTCTGTAGGTTAGAAATCTAGGTCCGGCTTAGCTGAGTTTCCTGCCCAAGGGTCTTTTGCAAGATTGCAATTATTTCAAGGTTCCATTGAGTCAGGATCTGCTTCAAGTTTGCCCGTGTAGTGGTTGGTAGGATTCAGCTCTTCATGGGCTTTTGAAGTGAAGCCTTAGCTTCTCATGGGTTGTTGGCTGGAGGCTGCCTCATTCAACTCCTTGACACATGAGTTCTCTAAAGGGCAGTTCACAACATGACTTTTTCAGAGCGGGCAAGTGATGAGAGAGAGACAGAGAAAACACCAACAAGACAAATGTAATAGTTGGTTATATATTAATCTCAAAAATGACATTCCAAAATTGTCACCATACTCTATGCATTAAAAGCAAGTCATTAGGTCCAGCCCCCATACTCAAGGGGAGAGTTAGGAGGGAATAAAAGGAGGGTAGAGTCATCAGCAGCCACTTTAGAAGCTGCCTATCACAGGGCACTTGGAATTAATCAGGAAGATACAAAATAATATGTTAATACTATGTCAGAATCTAATTCAGGAAGTCATAATATCAAAGTTCATGATACCAAATATCATGACAAATTTTTCTCTTTATGGTGAAAAATTCTGAGAGGAGTGGCTCAAATGAAGCTTTCACTTCACAGTTGATATTAATATGTTTTTGCAGTTTACATCATCTCACACTTAGAACAAGTTTTAAAATTAATATTTTATGGGAATGGGAAATGTCTAGGTAATGACATAATGAACTATTTTTTGTTGTTTTATATTCCTATTAATATTAAGATTATATTTTATTCTTTTCAACATGACTCCTGATACAGCACTGACAATAGACTTCAGAGTAAGAGTGGGATTAAAGAGACTGGTTACACAGCTGCTGCAGAAATTCTGACTGAATACTAGCAGAGTCTGAACTTCAGTAATTTTTTCAGGAAAGGAGAGAAATAGATAGATTCAAGAGCAAATTAGAAAGCAAAGACGTAATGAGATAAGAGAAGAAATAAAATAAGACTTTAGCGGTTGCTGCACCATTCATTCATTTATACCCAAAACAAAGAATGAGTAGGTTTATGACTGGAGAGGGGAAATGATGAATTATGTTTTTGAAAGCTTAATTTTGAAATATCTATAGAAGATACACATGGAGAAAAAAATAAAATCAAATACAAATCTGAGAGGCAGGGAAGTGATATGGAGAGATAATGGCAGTCAGCATTAGATAAGTATGTATGGAAACACTATTGTATAAATACTGTCTCCAAAGAAAATTAGTTTTTAGCTATTCAAATCCAATCTTTCTTATAAGCCTGCATTTCCTGGCAGTGACTTTAAAAAAACAAACAAACAAAAAAAACATATTTCAGTAGATTCTGTTGTTTTTTTTTTTTGTTTGTTTGTTTTTCTGATGTAAAAATTTAAACAGTCCCTTTAGGTAAAAGCCTGCAAGACCATTCCCTGAAAAAGGATCAGCTTCTCTGATTTCCACCTGTCAGCAGTAGCTCTCTCCAGTACAATTCATAATTGCCAGTGTTAAAATGTCCATGAATTCTCATAGATTTTTGACATTAGATTAAGAGACATGCAGACATGTTTTATTACATAAAAAAGAAATTTTTCTATTTAATTTTTTTGGAAATTCTGCTGTTGTGATGTCCAGTGTCTTAATTTTCTAAACAACTGAACCAAGTCCCATCTCCTTGTGCTCAAGTCTCTGAAGCAAACTAATGTGATAAAATAATCTCTGCTATGGTGTTAATGGATGATAATGAAGTCACTGACACTGCTTTTAGGTATTTTATTTGCATCTTAAAAGGACCATCTTAGAGAGGCAGGATCTTAAAAAATAAAATAAAGCAGTGAATAAGATTGACAGATGGTCAAATGTGAGAGGATAAGCTGGACCCTCAGCAGGTAGAGATGCTTTTTCTCTACATAGCCTCAGTGTATACTGTTGTGGACTTTGTTTCCCCAGAAGAAAACATTCTCCCCAAACCCTGGTAAACTTGGACTTCAACAAAAACTGGCTCAAAATGAAAGAACAGAGGGACAAGAATTTTTCATTCATCTTTCCCTTTCAATGTCAATGGTCAAACAGAGAATCCTGTTTACCTTTAACATAAATGATATGAAATACACACAAAGTACTCTGAAATAATTCTTGAAATATTTCCAAATCACTTAAGATCTGGCAATACAATGCAGTTCTAAGATCAACATGAAATTAAATAAATACATGACTACTGTGCTACAAACTAGCCTGGCATGCTAAATTGTGTTGTTCTCTTCAAGCCTAGACTTTAGTTTAGTTGTGAAGCTGAGCATCTGTTATGAGTCTAGCCTCCATCCTTCTATCATCAGAGATAGCATTGGTGTGCTGAGTGGGAGAAGCTATGTATGGGTCCTTATTCAGCCTATGGATATGTAACAAAGGGCTAATGTTTTCTATGTCTAGTGTGCAGTATATACATTCAATCTTTCCTCTATACTTTGCCTGGCTTCATTCAGAAAAAAAAAGTATGTAGGCAACAAGAATACTCAGATAACCTTGAGAATATTCAGATAAAACGTCATCTTCCCTTCATTCACAGAAAGTAGTGTAAGACATAAAAATACTTAGATAAAACACTAAAAACACACGAATGCCATTTTTGCCCAATGGGCCCATTTCTGTGTATTTAATGCTAGTTTTAAATTGTTCTTGAGTTAGTATTGTATATTTAATGACTATTTAATTAATTTGTTTTCATTTTAGAATTAGATTTTAATAATGAGATTTTATTCATATATTTTAACCCTTTTGACATTTTCCATGTTTTTATGTAAGTTCAAATGTGTTGTCTTCTACCAATTGTCATCTACAGGTGACTTTTTGTTCATTCTCTTTGTCTTATTATCACTCTATTAATAGAAATTAGGTGGGGCTCAAATGCAACATTCATTACATGAAAGCTTTTCACAACTATAAAATACAAACAGCCATTCTTTCATCCTGAATTCTTGAAAGAGGGAAAACCTAAATAATTCTGATTAGGAGAAAGTACAGAAATCATCAATAGTCTAATCAAAAATAATAGGGTATTACTTTAAAGAAATTACAAGTGGAGTTCAATTTGCATGTTTCAGCATTTCATGGATCAAGCCAGTCTTGCCAAATGCTAATATACATTCCTTATATCTCCTGCCATCAGACTGATGTTATGAAATCACTTCTCTTTTATTTATACTTTAAGTGGATATTTGATGATAATTATATGTTTGATGAAAAGTAAACAACAAGGTTCAAAATATATTTAGTAATCAGCTTCCTTTAACTTCAGTTATTATAAATGTATGTGGGTATGTGTGTATGTATGTGTGTGCAATAATGTGTGTGTATACATACATATGTGTGTGTTTTACAATTGGATGCACTTTCTTTCCTGAAAGTGCGTCCAATCTTTAAAAACAAACAAACAAAAAAACCTCTTGCTAGAATAACAAAATAATAGTGGAAAAATAGTTGAGTCTTACAAGTAAGGTCAATTTTTATTATCTAAACTATTCTTGCAGTTATTTTTGGAGACTAGATGTTTCCCATAGTGGCAGGTCATGCAATTTGGGCAAACTCTTCTATTAAAATCTTCTAGAAATCTGGATAAAATATATGTGTAAAGTGTGTTCTTAAAAGCACTGGCAATCTTTTATGAAAAGAAGCATTACTAGACTAAAAGGGAAGTGAAAACTAGAACCAGTAAATTACTTATGGGTTACAGAAAATTTGAACACTTATTTTAACAGATGTATTAAATAAGAAGTATAGAATAAAATCCAGACTCTACAAAAAAGGAGGAATCTGACAGGTGAATGTCCCACAATAAGTTGAAATCTAATGGATACATCTTTGGGCAAAGGTGAACAAGAAAATGACTAGCTTTCTTGAAGAATTATGGTCTAGTTTCAAAAGCCCATCTTTCAGATAATCTAACACATTCAAATTGCTGAATGTGGCTGAGGAAAGGTAACGCCCCCATTGACAGACTGAAGCAAATACAAGACCTCTCCAGATGAAGGCTTTCCTTCATCCCAGCCCTCAAATTGTTCCTATAAATAATTGTTAAAGTACAAAGCTGAGCAGAATCAAAGATAGCCAGGTACACAAAATAAAGGCACACCTAAAGCATGTACCACCAGAAACACAAACAACAAAACAAATAGATCCAGAAATACTTCCTATTGGAATGGTCAGACAGCATGAAACAGCTCTGCTCTTTTTTGTCATTGGTTTATTCAAAAAATATTTATTAAATGAATACCTGCTAAGTACTCAGAACTCTTCTAGGCTCTATAGATTCAGTGGTAGGTAAAATAAGCAAACCTATTTTCCATAAGGGGTGTACATTCCACGGTGATAAGACATACAGAGAGAACTTATTTATTATTTAGGACTGGTCGAAGGTTGCAGATGGACAGCACTGGGCAGAGTTGTGGTTCCAGCTCAGTTGTTTCTGAATTTTTTCATGACGTTACTCTGTTAAAGGAACTATTCCAGGCCAGAATAGCCACTAAATCCCAGAAGGACAGTGCAGAAACTGTTAAGCCTGTCAAGTATAAAGGAATCAAAGACAAATTTGAAGATACCTGTAGTAACAGGAAGATTTTTTAAGTGACATTATAGATGTGAAAAATGATATAAAGAACATATAGAAATAAAAACTTTAATAAATAAAATAAATTCAGTAAATAAACCTCATAACAAATTAGATGAAGCAGAAGGGATAGTGTTGTTAAAGAGAATGCAGAAAAATAGTCCCCCACACAGCCAGGGTTCAACCAAGGAAGCAGAACCACTATGAGCAATACAGAATAGAGCATGTATTATAGCACTAAAACCTTACATGACTACAGAGGACATTGGGCAAGTAAGGGTCAAAATGAATGAGTTAGAGCATCAGAAAAAAATACTAAACCCTCTGAAGCACTGGCACAAGTGGGCAAATTGGAACTTGCTAGAGAATCTGGAAACCAGGCATAGCTAACTGCCAGAATGGGACATTTACAGTGAGCTGGTGGAGAAGTCTGCTTCAAGATGTTGCTTCTGTATCTGGGATAGGACTGAGGTCACTGTTGGTCAACTGGGCTAACAAGTCAACAGAAGACAATTTTGAATGCAGAGTTGGGGAGGAGTGTGGTTAATCTTGAATTTGCTTCTCTGAGAGTTGCTGCTTCTGGTTCTCACAACCTAACACCACAACCAACAGAGACGATGGCTATTGCTTCCTTTCCACCTTCTAAATCATGTACAAACTTCTATTTTGGTCCACTATAACCTGGAAGCATAGAGGGAAGTATATATTAAAAACACATTTCTAGCTAAGTTTACACAGTAAAAAAAAACACCACAAGCATGGCAGAGAAAAAAAAAAAAGAAAATACAGAAACAGAGTAAAAAATATAGAGTACAGACAGAAAAAATATAGCATTATTTCAACTGAAGTTCTCAAGAGTAGAAAAGATAAAGAATGGAGCAGAGAAAATATTTGAAATGATTTGGGCAGATAATTGTTTAGAAATTTTCTATGGCAGAAATCCACAGCATTAAGGATCCTAAGTAATTTCAAGAAAAAGAAATAAAAATAAATCCATAACAAGGAACATCATAATGAAACAATAGCTTATCAAATACATGTTGAAAATCTTAAAAATAGCCCAAGGGAAAAGATTAATATACTACATATAATAGCATCAATAAAAGACAGAAGACAATAAAATGATATTCTCAACACACTGAAGGAAAAAAAAAAAAAAAAAAAACAGACTAACAACAATAACAGTAAAACTCCTAATATTGAATTCTATATGTCTTGAAATTATCCCTCAAGAATGAGATGGGATGGGTGCAGTGGCTCATACCTGCAATCACAGCACTATGGGAGGCCAAGGCAAGAGAATCACTTGAGGCCAGGAGTTCAAGACCCGCCTGATCAACATATAGGGAGACCTTGTCTCTACAACAAAAAGAAAAAAAAAAAAAAATGAACATGAAGTAAAATGTTTTTCAGACAAACAGAAGAGTAGATAATCTAACTTTTAATGGCAATTGGAGAAATATACATATTTCATGAATACCCTAGGTTGCTAAAAGGTTTCCTAAAGAAAAGAAAAAAACACAATTTCTTATGCAGGTATTCTTGAATTCATTTATGGATACTTCTTGAAAACTATCATTATAAAATACAAATACAACCCTGCATACAATTTTAGGGATTTTCTGCCAGGTTGAAGCCTTTCACGGACCCGTTGAATCACTGCTGAGACTTCATTAACATTTCTTTCCAATATGGCGTTTGGGTTCTTATTTTTAAAATACAATGAAATAGACAAAAGCACTGTTGTATAAATAGCAACACACCATTATATTATTTGAGATTACACTTATTTTATTTGTAGAATGTTTGCATGTCAATTATTACTAGAATGTTTTTGAGGTTTTCTTAATTTATCTATGGAAAGCTTTCAAAGAGCTTCTTAAAGTCACACTGCCTATTTTTATCACTCCATTTGTTATTTCTCTCATTTTCTACATAGACAACGAATGTAGAATTGCAGCTAAGGGCAGCTTACTTGCTAATTTGAAAGGTGGGGATCATATCTTTCCATGAGATTTGTTAATATGGGGAGATGATGGATGATGAGAAGAAACTGAATGAAGCAAAACAGTTTTTGTTATGTCTTTTTCTTTTATTTTTCAGCCTTTTGTCTCACTACTCTCTTTCAACTATACCTGGGGACTCAAGTCTGGATCTTCTGGTTCATATTTGTTCAGCAACTTCAACACAGATGTCAAACAGTGAGTGAACCTGTATACTTGACATAAGGATAAGAGTCCTGAGGAACTAAATATTAATAGTTGTGTTTTCATAATCCTGCCTCATTCCCTGCCTTCCTTGACAACTTTTATTTTCTGGTTCAGAGTCTTTCACATTTCAATAACATACCATTGTAAAGAATTCCAGCTTTCATCATCTCTGGCTGTGCTAAATGGTTACCATCTCTTATACTCACTTTAGATCCTCCCGAAATGTACTAAAATATCTCAATGTTTGCTGTCACAACTCTATGGATTTTCACATCATTGGTATTACTTTGCCATAACATTACTGGGGCCTTGAGAAGAGAGATGCATGTAATTAATCCATTCTCACTATGTGGAAGAGTTGAATGAAGTTTTTTGAGTGAATAAATAAACATATGCAGGTTGTTATGTCCTTTAGAGAAATGGCCCTTTAATACTTCCTTAAATAACTTTCCTTATTTTTCCAAAGTGGAAAATTCTACGTGCAACTTCCCTCAATATAGTTCTTCTCTTCCTTTTTCTACTCCTCTTTCTACTCTCAACCAATTTTAATTGTAATATTTTCTCATGTCAATATTATATTAATCATATGTTTTCAGTGATTTTGTTCTCTATATTCTGTCATGAGCTTAATAACTTTCCTCTTGGATTTGACAACTAAGAGAATATTGTTCCAAAATAATTCAATATTTACTTGCTGCTGTATCCTGCCAATCTCCATTTCAATCATGTTACCTTTTCTTTTATCTAAACTTTGTTCTTTCTACAAAGCAGCTAGGAGGACAGTAAAGCATCATAATTAAGAGCATCTATTTTTTTTTTTTTTTTTTTAAAGACAGAGTCTCAATCTGTTGCTCAGGCTAGAGTGCTGTGGTGTCAGCCTAGCTCGCAGCAACCTCAAACTCCTGGGCTCAAGAAATCCTCCTGCCTCAGCCTCCCGAGTAGCTGGGACTACAGGCATGTGCCACCATTCCGGCTAATTTTTTCTATATATTTTTAGTTGTCCAACTAATTTCTTTCTATTTTTAGTAGAGATGGCATCTAGCTCTTGCTCATGCTAGTCTTGAACTCCTGACCTCTAGCAATCCTCCCGCCTCAGCCTCCCAGCATGCTAGGATTACAGGCGTGCGCCACCTCGCCCGGCCCAGGAGCATCTTCTAATGTCACAATTCCTAAGTTAGAATCTTGGCAAGAGTACTCACTAACTGTGTGACTAATACCAAGTAATTTAAGTATAATAAATTTCAGTTTATCCTTTTATCAGTGGAGATAACAATTACCTTGTTAACATGTAAGAATTAAGTGAGAAATACATATTAATTTCTTCACTAGGAACTTACTCAAAAATGTGAAGCTCTCTATGAATAAAAAAAAAGTAAAAATTTCTGCCCTTATAGATTGTAAATTTGAGTCAGGGGGATAATGAATGAATAAATAAATGTGAATTATATAGTAGTATAGAAAACAAAAGTGCTAAGGAAGAAAAATCATATGCTTAAGAGTAGTGTATTCTACAGTATATAAATTATATAAATTAATAACAAAAATCTCTGATAGAAATAAAGCATAAAGAGGGAATTGAGAATGTAGGGAGTACTGATGAAGGAGGGAAATGGTTAAGAGTTTGCAATTTTATACAGAATAATCAAGGAAGACCTCACTGAGATGATTAAATTTCAAAGGAGAAGAGGTAGTTGTCCACATGGCTACAGGCAAAGAACAATTTAAACCAAGAGAAGAGCCAAAGCAAAGCTTTCGAGGCAGGAGAAGGCATGGTATGTTCTAGAAGAGTAGCACGCAAGCCAGTGTAGCCAGAGGACAGGGAATGGAAGAGGGTATAATATGAGAGGAGGTCAGAGAAATAACAAGGTAGGGATGGAGCTGGAGGGTGGAACTGATTGCAACATGTTTTGTAGGTTGTTGTCAAAACTTTTATTTAAGACCATAGTGAATCACTGGCACATTTTGAGCAAAGAAGTGGCATCGTGTTCTTTTCATTTTTACTGGATCATTCTGGTTGAAGTATGGAGAACAGACTGAATAAGACATGAGTAGAAGCAGAGAGGAGTAGGGAGGCTATTGCAATAATCCAGGAAGAAATGATGGTGGCTTGGACAAGGTTGGTAGTGGAGGAGGTGGTAAGAAGAGCTGAGATTGTGTATATATTTTGAAGAAGTTATAAAATATTGAATATAGGGTGACAAAGAGAGGAATCAAGGGTGACTCCAAAGTTGTTGGCTAAAGCAACTGGAACTATTAAATTATTGTTAACTAGAATGGGGAAATCTTCAAATGGACCAGGTCCTGCACATGCCAAGTTTGACATGCTGTTGAACTTCCACATGGAGTTGCTGAGTAGCTAGTTAGATATATGACTGGGCTTGTGATAGATTTAAGATTAATCATCACATAAAATCAGTGTTTATTAATGAGGTTATATAAGATTGTCAAAGGAGTGGGTGTAGATAGAGGAGTAAAATGCTGAATCCTAGAGGATTCAATATTAAGTAGTCTTAACGTAGCAGCTAACACAAATAATATGGTTCAGTAAATGTTAACGCATCCATAGAAATTTTTTTTTTAATAAAAACAAACCCGTGTACTAACAAGGTCTTTAAGACATAAAGAATTCTCTATAGATCCACAAAGTCCAAGGCTGATGAGGTTGCTCGATAATGTAACTAGGCACCAAAGCTCTTTATTCCTTCCGTCCATTTATCATTTGCCCTTATGTTAGTCACTTCATGGATATTAAGTAGCTACTGCAATTCCAGGTGTTGTTCACAATAGCAGCAAGAATAAGAAAGTGCAGAAAAAGAGCAAAGGAAAGAAAAGTCAAGCCAGTCAAGTCTATCCCTTTCAAAATCATTTCCTGAAAGTGTCACCCACAGAGGTTTCTGCAACTTCTTAAAGAATTAGCTGCAAACGAGTCTGGGAATGTATTTTAGAATTGCATATTCTGTAGCAAAGGTCAGCAAAGTTTTAAGGCAAAGGAAAAGATGGTAAATATCGCAGGCTTTGGGGGCCGTGTGGTCTTTGTCGCAACTACTCAACTCTGCCACTGTAGAGGGAAAATAGCCACAGACAATAAGTAAATGAATGAATGTGGTTATGTCTTAATCAATTTTATTTACAAAAATAGGAAGCACTCCAATTTGGTCTGTGGGCTGTAGTTTGCTGAGCCCTGCCCTATAGGAGAGTGAGAAATGGGAAAAGGGCCGTGGCTTTGGGGGTAACTATTTTATAGAGTATGTTCTAGGCAGCTACTATTAAGCAAAACTAATGAACTCACTCCATAAACTCTAGTGGGAGAAGTACTGAATAATAGACAGAAAATGTTCATGTTCGTGTTCAGCTCCACCACTTAATAACAATGTGACCTTAGGCAAGTCGCTTAACCTTCCCATGCCAAGTTTTCTCATCTATGAAACAGGAATAATAAAACCTGCCTTGCCTACCTCTGTAAAGTAGTGGGATAATTCAATGAAATAATGTGAAATGAAATAAGAATGCTTTGAAAATTCCCTGGTATTCACAGGTATGTGGTACTTACAGGCTTGGCACAAAATTCATTCTGTCAAGTACATTGAGCTTTTCTCCTCTTTTTTTTTTTTAAGTGTCTTTTCATATAATTACAAAATGAAATATAACACACTGCAGGAAGGTAAAGCGTTACCTTTGTAGCCTAACCCTGCTGAGATGAGTGATGAGAGGAAAGTGAACTCAGATGTGAATTACTGGAAGATCTAAGTGACAAAGGAATGGATATAAAAAAAATCAGAAAAGAAAATCTCTTAATGGATAGTTCAGAGAAAATATAGTCCTAACAATGTAATGATTACATTGTAGTTTGTGAGAACAATACATTATATGGTATCTTTAGACTGACCAATCTTTTTGACTCTTCATTTATTATTAAAATGCTATTTAATAAGTTTCTATAGATAGATGTATTTTCTAAGTAACACTGAAGCTTTTATTTTATTAATTACACAAGCCATATGAAGATGGACTCAGGGGCCCTTGCTTTTGGGCCTAAATTTATCCCTGTTCCCTAGTATACTTTAAAACCCTGGGCAAATTATTTAACTTACCAGGTACTCAATTTTTTCACTTAGGGAACATGGACATTAAACTAGATATCTTCTACTTCTTTAATTCTGTTTCTGCTTGAGAAAAGTATAACTTACCTAGTGGCATATATTCTATTCTTACAGTCATTGAGCAGCATAATAAGCAAATAATGAATAATACATTTCTAACACTGTTCTGAATGCACATTCCTTCCTCTGAAAAAATGACACAAACAGCAACACTGACCTTTAAGTGGAAAGTGTGGATGGCATTTGATATTCCAACCCACAGCATAAAGTAAAATTTAGAATATGATAAAAAATGAATAATAATATACTGACCTGCACCAAGGAAGTCCTTCATACTACAGAAAAAAAATATTGGAAATTGATTTCAAATTTTATTCTAGTATTTACACTTCCAAAATGCATTAATTTGCCGAGTAAAAATCAAGAACATTCATCTGCCTATCAATGAAAGAGCAGAGAAAACCTGGTAACTATAAAGCATCCAGATAAATATCTAAGTGCAAAGTACATGTGTGCTTTACATTCAGCATTGTGACAGGCACTTTCATAAACTTCTTATGGTTGACTTATAGCTTACTGTGTCACCTTTTTATTGTTTTTGTCCATAGAACTTTCAGGGCATTTTTTTAGTGCAGGTGAAAGTGTTAGCCTCTAAGACACATTTGTATCCAATCTCTGCTATAATAATATAATAATATACAATAATAATTGTATAACCTAGGACAAGTTTCTTCCCATAATTTTTCTGTCCCTAAGTGTCCTTGTATTTAAGGTAGGAAGAAGTTCCTATGTTATGAGAAATAAAAATGTCTGCCACATGGTAGGCATTCATTGATTTTAGTCACTCACTTAATTGTAAATTTTCTTTTTATCCATTATTCTATTAGGAATGCTAATATCCAAAATGATGGACTTTCCAAACCTTGGCCTGACAGTTCCTTGAACACTTACACATAAATTTCACTTCTATTCTATTTTAATTATCCATAGGCACATTAAAACTTCTGACACAATCTTATTTACATTGAAAAAAATGTTACTTTCTTCCTATGGAAGGGAAATTTGTGGCGTAAGAAACATGAATGAAAGAGAGAAATCAATTATTATAGAAGTCCATTATAGTAAGTCAGGCTAGAGATAGGAGTGTTTATGCTAGTTCAGTTACAATGAAGGTGGAGGTAAATGGTAGAGATCAGAATGTATTTTTCAAGTAAAACCCACCTCCCCCTGCCCCAAAGTGGGAAACAACAAAGGCTCTTTTCTCATTCGTGTTCCGTGTCCATTAAAGTTCAGTGGGGCCTCAGTTACAGGGTAACTGAGGGGGTTATAGGGTTGAGTGGGTATATGCCATCCCCACTCAAGAACCAAAGCTAGCAGAGGAGCCCTTACCTACAGCATTGCTAGTCACAGTGGCAGGAGGAAAGAAGACACTGGAGGATATTACAGTGGAATTCAGTACTTTGGTCCAGAAATGATGTGCCTTCCTCACTCATATCTCACTGACTGGAACTCACCACCTGCCCCACCCTACAGAGGGAATTGAGGAAATGCAGCCCTGAATATGAGCCAGAGAACAAGGATATTTGCCAACAGCACAAATAATGGTCACATCTGTCCTTATTGTCACCAAATATTTGGTTGACTCTCCTTTTTACAGGCATCTCCCATTCACCATGGTAATTTGTTCCTGTAAATTAGAGGTTTATGTGTGAAAGCAAAAACTAGACTATTTTTTGAAAATTTAAATGGGAAAAATTATAATGAGTTATATATCAAGTATTTACAACCAATATTTTACTTTAAAAATGTAGTGAAGAATACACATTATGGACTATTGTCTTAGTATATAAATTCCTTAAAACTTTGCTTCTTAACTACCAAACAATTAATATGATTGTTAAAAGCAGTTATTTTGTATTCAGTTACAGTTTTTCCCATTAAAATAGCTTTTCTCAATACCTTTGCAATCTTTTACAGAATTTTCTTCATTGTTTTGGAGACTTATTTTACTGTCTTAGATAAATACTATGGTTAATATGAAAAGTAATGTGGTGAGATGTTCAACACCAGTGCAAAGTCACAGACGATATTTCAACAGAGTATGACACTGTGATGTGTTTCATCTAAGAATGACATTTCATTTGTTGTTACTGTGGGATTTCAAAATGTCTACATATGATTTAGAAGTTCTATCAATTGAATTTGTTGTGCAACCTGAGACTTTTGAAGTTTTTCTAGATACTTATTGGTCAAAAACTTTACATTGAGAGAGATACAAATTCTACAATGTTTGGTTGTAAAAAGCAGAGAAACAGTCTATCAAGAAAATGTTAATGGAGAAGATACTCTATGAAGTATAACTGTTTATTTCTCCTGCCTCCCTCCCCAAGGAGGGAACACAAAGTCCCAACCAGTCTTAGTAGCTAACTAAAGTCCAGGAATTTAGGTAACGTGATAGTGTCTATTATACACGAAGTCTGGATGTAATTTCTGTTGACCTAGATGTCAATGATCCCCCTTCCCCATCAAATATTTCAATAATAAAGCAGACACAAGACAAAGCATAAACAACATTTACATATGGGTAGTGTAAGGTTTTTGGATAGTCGGCACCAGAGAAAGAAAGACGAGTAGAGTTGAAAGGGTTAAGTAAAGAGGCTTTATTGGAGTGTTCCAGGGCGAGGGTAAGGGATCCCAAGGGAGGGACCTGGGCGAGATTCCTGTGTCCTGGGACAAACCAGGGGCTCTGGAAGTCGCAGTCCTCTGGGACTGAGGCAAGGGTATTTATATGCGATGAGGGGCATAAGTGAAGGGGGCTTTTTCTGGGAACGGTGGCAGGTGCTGTTTTCAACCTAGTGTCTAGGTCACAGAAAGCAGGATGTGGCTGAACCTGTGCTGAGGTGTTCAGCTAGCAATGACAGGATGTAACTCTGAGGCAGGCTTTTGCCTACCACTGCAGAGAGTAATCTGCCTTTAGCAGAGTTTCTCTTTTTTGGGGGAGGAGGTTCCCACCGCCAGCCTTACAGGTAGAACAGGTGATATAATGGTCATTGGTCAGCAGCAATTCTGAAATCCAGCTTTGTAGAAGTTTTGAGGTGCTTTTAAAACGGGGCAGATGTGTATTCCTTGATTAGACCCTGATTTTATTTCCTGGAATTATCAACCCATTACTATATCCTGTTTTCCATAGTCCATGGGGTTGACCTCTTGGAGTTGTTTAGCTTTCCATTATCCTTCTTGACTACATTTAAAGAGGGAATTTGAGAATTCATCTTCACTGCAATTTTTTAAAGCCTTTTTAAAAACATCTTCAGAATATTGAGGTAATTTTATGTTGCAAAAAAATCACAATCTCTTTTAGTCCAGAGAGGTAAAACTTGTGGAGCAACCTCCTTAAAAATTTCTTTCTTTGTGATTGCAGTAAATTCTGGTTATTACACTTACTCTTCTTTTAATAATATAACTCTCACTTTATATTGAATTGGGGTTGCCTGGAGCCTGCCAGGCTTCTGTAGAACAGCCTCACCTTTAGTCTCTTTTCCCTGCACCTTTGTTCAACTGAAAGGACTGACTGAGCACCACCCTAAACTACTGGATAGTTTTAACAGTGAGTGTAATAGCCACACCCTTGATTTTATCCATACTGTTAATCTGAGTTTTGATTGACCTTTGTTAGTTAAATCATTTCTCACTTTTACCTTTTGCTGCTTGTGGCTTAAAAATTTCCTCTTTCAACCCTACACATCCCCAAAATTCTAAACCATGTCATTATATTCCTGCTTGAAAACTGGCCAATTCTTTTCTAAGCTCATCTCTTTCTTGTAGTACCATTACAAACTCACCTGGCTAATGATATAAACTTGTCCAACTTTTTAACTTAAGGCCTCAAGTTCATTGGGGCATTTCCTGCCTTCCAAGGTATCCTGAGTGACTGTTGTTACCAAGTGTTTCACAGCTGCATAATGCAAATTACCATTCACGAACTTAATTAAGAGTTTCCTTACTGCTGACTGCCCTGTCCTAGAGTAAATATTATGCATTTATTGTTGTTACAGTAACACAGATTTCTGTTAACCAATATTTGCATCAGGATAAACTCGATTAAAAAAAGAAACAAACAAACCAAAAATGTCGGTGGTTTTTAACAACAAAGATTTCTTTTTTCTTTTACATTTTATGTCCATTGCCAGTTAGTTGGAAGCTCTGTTTTCATTAGTCATAGAACAGTGCCTAGCACATACTCAATATGTGCCTATGATGATGATGATGATTATTGCTATTATTGTTAATTTCAACTGTGGGGCTGAGATATTTATTACTATCCTTATATTTTTTTATCTTCCAAATTAGTCATTCTTCACTTTTACTAAACTTGTGACATCTTCACTCCATCCCTGTTCTATACTCTCTTCCCCTCCTTATTTAAGTTCATGTATTCCCCTGGCCTGTGGTAGATTTACACAAACAGTTGATTTCTATGGTCAAAGGGGCTTTTGAAAAAAGCAGATTTTGCTTGGTTTGTTTTAACAATGACTCAAGTATACAGGGAGTGGATTAAGGTTCTGTTCATTCATTTTATCTTTCCCTGTATAGAATCTCACTCTTATCAAAGGGTTCTATGGAAATTCCACAGTACATCATCTAGGCTTTTGGGCATTCTAGACTTCCAAGTGGTGTGAGATCACTCAATGCATATAGGAGATAACACAAAGTAAAGACTATGATCTTGGCCTTAGAATTCAATCAAACTCCAGGCAACTCCTAAATGATGGCAAGGTCTGAGCTCAAAGTAGATGTTCAAAAGGATTCGATTAATTATGTGACTTATTGAATGACAAATGGGAGGACCAAAGAATCACTGTGAGATTTTAGACTTCAAAAATCTCCCAGGATTGAATAGCCTGACTATAAGGGATTTACATCATGGCTTTAGGAGGTACAAAAATCTGAATCGGAAATGACACATGTGGAACTCCTTAGGTACTAGCAGACTCTACACAGGCCTCAGTGATTTAGGTCATGATTGCTACCTGGAAGCTGCTATCCAGAAGTGTTTTTTTTTTTTTTTTCATTTGAAAAAAACTGCAATCAAGTGAACTGAAGTAATAATTTCAGAACATATTCATGAAAGTTCAATCAATGAACTTTTGCTAACCGACAAATATTACATTTGCAAGTGATTATTGCAGTGTAGAATTCTAAGAGCAATTTTAAATAGACAATGGTTACATTTAATTTCAGGGCCTACATTAAGAACTTTTTTTGAGAAAGTTGTCTTGCTTGATGGTTTTAGAGTTAAATGGAAATCATTGTCAGTGTAATTTCAATTTAAAACAAAATACTTAGATTTAACTAATGATGCAAGTTCTTAATTTGCATATAAGCAATTGTGTTTAATTTTCAGAAAATTAACTCAAACTCTTTAAATTTGATTTATTCAGTAAACATAAAAGTGTAAAATATGTATGTTATATTTACATGAGAATATTTTACAAATTCTTTTTGCCCTCAAATATGTGGTAATATATTAACATATTCACACCAGAGCTTTCCTTTTGTTAACTGAGAAAAGTCACAAAATGATTAACATTTTTTTTGTTTATATTAGAAGCATCTGAAAGGAAGTAAATAAAAGTTGGATAAATTTGTAATTGCCTAAATTCTCCATTACCCCTGCACCAGTTTTTTACTGCTGTCATAACAAATTGCCACAAACTTACTGGCATAACACAACACAAATCTATTCTCCCACAGTTTCTAAAGGTCAGAATTTAGGTGGTTTTGGCTAGTTTCTCTGCTCCAAGTCTCCCCAGGTAGAAGTCAACATGTTTGCAGGATGGCATGCCTATTTGGGGGATCCAAGAGAATTTATTTCCTTGTTCACTCAGGTTGTTGGCAGAATTCAATGCATATTAATTATGAGATCAAAGCTCCTTTTTTTCTGACAGTTGGCCTGAGGTCTTCTTAGCCTCTAGTGGTTGCCCGCTTTTCTTGTCTGATGGCCCACTTCCACTAGGTTAAAACCTTCCCAGGTTTGAATTGGTTTTCTTTCTCACTTTTCCACGGCATCCTTCTGTCGTCAGCTGAAAAAGGTTTTCCTCTCTTAAGGGCTCATGTGATTAGATTGGGATAATCGTGGATAATCTCCCTATCAGACCCTTTTCACCTGTGCAAAGTTCCTTTCAGCATGTACGATGACAGTCACAATTGTGTGTTATTGTATACCTCTCAGGGAGGTGAAAGTCAAGGAAGCAGAACTCCTGCCAACCACAAAACTAAGTCTCTCCAAAATACTGGGTTTAACTTAAACTTTACATTACAATACTGACAATATCTCTCAGAGGAATTTTCATTGCTTTTCTATGAGTTTGAGATGTCTGTTTAGCCACTGGTTTCTCTTTTATGCCTAATATCATGATATTAGAAAAGAAGATTTTCCCAAATTCTGTACTATGAGGTAATTAGGTTGTAATTTGTAAATTTAATTGCTATGTGATAATATACATCCATTGTTCTATATATCTATCATATAACTCATTTATCTGTAGTTAATAACTTAGAAATAGTAAGAATTAATTTCTGAAAGCAGAACATCATAATTCCGTTGCTTCCAAGTCAACATGAGCCTATCTATGTTCAAGAAGGGTGAATTATGCTAATTTATGCAAGAAGTGGGCAAAAGTACCAATTATCCTCCATCTCACTCTGCTCCAAAGGTAAACAGAATGCACCATTCATTGTTCATTGAATGTTTACTGCATGTTAGATATCTGTTAAGAAATATGTACACATATATTTCACATATATACATATACACACATAAACACATATATGTGTACACACACATACATTACTTTTAATTCACAAAATAATTACATATTTGGTCAACAATGAATCAAATGTACAGATTCAAGACCCTGCACTGATTAAATGGCAAAGCCAGGGTTAAGTTGAATATCTATTTGTCACCAAAGCCCCTTCTCTCTTCAATCATTCTTTCAAAAACTGTTTACTGAGTGTCTATTATGTGTTGATCTCTCTCCTGGGCACATCAATACTGTACTAGAAATCTGCAAGTGTGAATTCATAAAAGTTATCCCTATGGGCTGTCCTGCAAAGACAAAAGTACTTATTTTAAACAATTGTTGAAAAATTACCCAAATTATTTTGAGATATAGATGCATCTGAAATATCTGCATTACATTTTAGAGTGACTTATTTCAAGGGATCAACATTCGTTTGCAAACAGGGGATTTAAAAATTAAATAAAATCATTTTTAAATAAACATGTATCTACAAAGTGTTTCCATGGTAGTTCCTTCTGGATGATGACCCAGCTGTTTCTTGCTTTCTACCAAGTTCCTGTGAAAAACTGAGATTGAGAAAATGTATTAATATATCCAAGTCTTAGGAGGTTATGCAGCGGGACACCCCAGAAGATCACCTGCACCGGCCTGTGTACCCAGAGTGCTGGCTCTTTCTTTCCTCCCAAGGAAGTAGTCAGAGGTAAGGCCCACTGCTTGCCAGGCTATCCTTTAAGTTATTAGAATAAGAGGATTATTCCTAAATAGTAAGGAACACTCACTAAAAATGTGGTCTCACTCAGGATATGAATATAGTTACAATAGTTTTGCAATGAAGATCTGCTTTGAAGTACTTTTTTTTTTTTCTGATGTAATAATCCAAACCAGGCATCCTAAATATTTATTCTTATTATTCCCAGGAAAGATAATTCTAACATCACCATTTCATAATACTGTCCTATATATTCTCAATGAGAATTATGGAAAATATTTACCATAATAAAATAATGTTCATATTTAAGTGAACTTGAAAGAAATGCAGCTATGACTACTATTTTAATAATAGCAATATAACAATAATAATGGAAGATATTCCCAAGGAAAAATGGATACAATTGATAAAGTAATTTTGAAATCTCTACATTAGAAAATTTATAAAAAGCTGGTGTATTCAAGATAATTTATGTTGGTGCCCTAAGTTAGGGATAACTTAACACTGGGCTGGCCTGTGGGAATGTATTCGGTCTGGCCTATAGCAGTAGAAAGGAAAAAAAATAGTCAAAATATAGTCCGAATTTCTCAACTCCAAAGGTTCTTCTTTTGTTTCCAACCTATAAGAAAAAAATAATAGACTAACCAATTGGAGGAAGGAGAGAGAGGCCCAGAGAGAGTCAGCTGAGACGGACAAATGATTTTGCCTCACTCTTGTCTCAATTTAGATATCTCTTTATTGCTGACATAAACCTTAAGAGTCGTTCAGTTAAATTTATCGGCCTTTATCTCCCTTGTGCCTAGAGTCTTAAGAACTGCTTGGTTTTGTTTTGTTTTGTTTTGTTTTTTGCTTTTTTTAATATTCCTTCAGTAACGTGTGCCAATATTTGCCACAAGGGGAGACAAGTGACAGCGTAACACCACAGCTTTATACACATCTGCCAGCTAACTCACTAGGCTTCTCTTCACTGAATGCTATAATTATCTGTATTTGGTAGTTTATAATATTAGAACTCAGAGAAGGAGATAAATCAAGAAAATATTTAAAAATAAAAATAGTAGGCCGGGCGCGGTGGCTCATGCTTGTAATCCTAGCACTCTGGGAGGCCGAGGCGGGTGGATTGCTCGAGGTCAGGAGTTCGAGACCAGCCTGAGCAAGAGCGAGACCACATCTCTACTAAAAAAATAGAAATAAATTATCTGGCCAACTAAAAATATATATAGAAAAAATTAGCCGGGCATGGTGGTGCATGCCTGTAGTCCTAGCTACATGGGAGGCTGAGGCAGAAGGATTGCTTAAGCCCAGGAGTGTGAGGTTGCTGTGAGCTAGGCTGACGCCACGGCACTCACTCTAGCCCAGGCAACAGAGCGAGACTCCGTCTCAAAAAAAAAATAAATAAATAAATAAATAAATAAAAATAAAAATAGTAAATAATAGCCTATGATCTTGTATGGGATATGCCTTGCTAATTGTATATGATTTTAATTTGAATATCATTAAACATTTACCAATAGATATGTGCAATAATGGCTTTAAATTAATAAAAATAATTTTATTTTTCTCTATTTAATCTGCATTCTGAACATAATTAGTAAATTATATATTTTAAGCCCCCTGTAAAGAAATTAATAGCTTCATTCACGAGCCATTAAGTTATATTATTAGCCTGTTCAATTAACATCAAACATGGATCAGAGATAAAAGTCTCCTTTACTCCCAGTCAACATTTTAAAATCATACATAGGATTCAAATACTCTTGATGTTTAATGAATATCTGTAGAACCATGCACATTAAAGTTACTTCAAATCACTTGAACTGAAGATCAAAGCATATACAAAACTATTTTTCTTTTTATTCATATTCTAATATTAGAAGTCACTACCTGTAACTGCATATGTTCTTTAGTTTTTGTTTGTTTAAATGTTTATAAACATGTTCAATATTTAATTATTATAAATAAACCAAGAAAATAATAACATTTTTAGAAGCCTATGTGTATTAATGAGTCATAGTGATCAATTACTAACTGAATTTAAAATACTGAACTAAAATAAATACATGTTTCTTTTCCCTTAGTTTTATTAGAAAAGAAAGGTCTATTTCTTAAAACGTAGAGGCAAATAATGTCATATTGAAACCTCTTAGTAAAATTGGTCTTAAAATTAGTCTAACTTGTAGATTCATTATTTGAAGTAAACAAGGTTGATTAACACATCAATTTTCTTAAGCATTGGTTTGATTATTTGCAAGAGTAATGAATTTCTAGAGAGTGAACAAATAACTCTGAGTGAAGTAAAACACAATCAAAGAAGACATAAACACAAGGAAGAATTAGGTAAGAAAATCACAGAGCAGAAACATTTTATATGACCATTACCACTAGAAAAATGTCTTTACATCAGAAAAACGAGTAAAACATGCAGAGTAAAAGCTGGCTTTTAAAATTAGATATTAGCTTTTCATTATACTAAGATCTGATTTCATAAAATTTACCATTTACAAATGAAAGTCTGTAAAATGAATCTTTAATACTTGATGCTACTATATTAACATGGTCCATTTTGTAACTCTTGAAGTAATTAATTCTATGTCAAGAAATTCATGTTAATTTCTGTTCATTCTATTTGGGACATTTTTTTTCTCTAAGTAACCATATCTGAGAAGTATTTGTAGAGATGATTTGGGATAAAACATATTAAAAAATTAAATGCATAAATCTTATCTACAAGAAACATAATTTTTAAAAAATCAAAAAATCATATTATCCAAAAGATAGAAAACAATGACAGAATGAACACTATTTAACTTTGTGTTTACATACAGAATACATAAACACACACACTGTATAAGTATCACAAGCTCAGTTTTGAATATTGTAATAACTGGAATAAATTATTTTTCTCAGAATATTCATTTAATTTGGCCAGTATTCATTTAACCCCCACTACTTCCTAGGCCTGTTCAAAGGATAAAAATTAGAGAGTACCTTAGATATTGTTTCAATAAAAGGTTGATAAATAATGATATAGATATGAAATTGAAATGAAGAGATAAAGTAATTTTCAACATTTATTTTACAATAATAATTAGAATTCAATACAACAGCCTACTTATAAACTAGTTACTAAGCAACACTTTTCAGATTTTTGAAATAACCAGTAAGATGATTGAAATTCACCTTTGGTGTATTCTAGACATTTTTGTTTATGATTCTGCATAGTATAGAGGTACTCTAATGGCTTTGAAAATATAATGAACCATGAGAAACAATGTAAACTCTCATCTGTCATTCAAGGCCTAGCCTGTGTGTGTGTTGTGTGCATGTGTATACGTGCACACGTGAATGTGCGTGAGCCTATTTACATATAAAATCTTTATTGATAATCTTTAAAGATTACTATAGAATATTTACAGATTATATTTGAATATTTATAAATTGTATTTAAAAGACCAGCATATAAATGCATGCTGATAAATATTTCATTAACCATTTTGCCACTAGATGATTCAAGGATAATGACAGGTCAAAAACAAATACCATCATTCATTTGCTATAATTGATGCCACCACTCTATCTAACCATATAAGTGTTTTTCTTGCCAAGTAGAGTAAACCTCATGTGCATAAATTTTAAGTGCACCCAGTTCATTTTTATGCATTTTATCACAGATGTACATTCGTACTGAGACAATTTTAATGATTGTCTATTTAAAAGATGGTTTATTGTACCTTCTTGTAAGTCATGACATCCATTGGACTATAACCAACTCATATATATAATAATTTGCTAGTACAAGTTATTCTGGATCATTTCACAGGCATAGATGTTGCCAAGTAATCTTTTCTGGAAATACCCATAGATATTATCATTTTCACCATATATACAGCAATTAAGTGAATAGAGGCTTTAACTCAAGATAACAAGATTTTTTAATTAGACTGGAATTTTTAGATAGTACTGTATATTTTCATGAAGTACAGTTAGCAAGAACAATTTTTATATTACAGTCTAACTTCTCAGCATCTCACCATCTGTTTTGTGGTCCATATTTTGAAAAGAAAATTGCCTTTAGAAAGAATTCCAGACTTATTTGTGAAAGATGTAGGTATTATCTGTGAGATAACAAACTTAAAGACAATGGAACGTGAAACAAGTAGAATTTCAAGACATGTCTCATTGTGTATACGATGTGGTTGACACTTTGCTAACTATTGGGTTTTGCACTAATGGACACCAAGTTGTCTCTAGTGACTAATTTTTTTTTTGTTTAGTTTTCTAAGAAAAGTGTGTAAAGGTTACCAACTTTACTACTTTAGAATCTTTTATTTCATAATATAAAATTTTTCTGCTTAATAACTGTATACTGAATGACAAACATCAAAAGCATTAGGTTTGAAGATATCAAAGTTGGAAAACAAATTACAAATGAAAACATACTATATGTTATGTGAGGACGAAGGTAGTGCTTTTTTCCAATCACTTTATCATCATTTGAAGGGAAAAAAAAATCAATACTCAACTAAGAAATAGGAATGCCAAGTTCCTTACATTCTGTTGTGTATATGGCTAATAGTCAAAGAAAAGTTATCTGATATTTTTAGTACCTATAAAATACTACTTCACTAGATCTTGTGAACCCATTTACCTTTGAAAATACTTAAATAAATTTTGTTTGGCAGGCAATCAGATCATTTATTTGAATTTCTACTAATGTTTATATACAGAATATTAAAGGGTTTAGTTATTTCATTGTTTCCCACTTAAAAAAAAAATGATCTTACCCAAGCACACCAGACTTACAATGATACTTCAAATTCAAATTTCCAACATTACAAATATTTTTCCTTTTTTATATTTATAATTACTATGATGAAGAGTGAATTATTGATCAGATTTCTTGAAGAATATTCATAGGAAGGATTTAGCTAGGTCCCCCAACTCATTAAGTCACCACCATATTAAATAATGAAATTAATTAATTCAACAAATATACAAGCATTTTGAATACCTATTGTAGTCCTGACACTGCTAATTTAATGTATCTATTTCTCAGAAATGTTTAAGTAATATTATTTTGTATGTGCTATTATATTCATAAAGAAAGAACAAGAAAGTGATGAGAAGAAAGTAAATGCTTGCAAACTTAAAACAGTGAAAGCCAAATCTCTCCATAAACTGAGATGCCTCTGAAGATATTTATTTATTTATGCTTAAAGATAATTTTATTTAAATTGTAGAAAATAACAGAAACAGAACAATTTTATAGGTGTGGTCATTTCAAATACTCAACCTGAAATGTTTTACAATGTACAATTTTTCTTGATGTGTTCAGCTATCATGACAATTTGAATACCTTTCTTTTGAGTCTGTACTTTATGGGATAGAGTAGAAATTGACCAATTTTTGCCTTCCTACCTATCTTGCTCCTAGTGGAAAATATAAAATCAAACTACATCAATCCTGAAATACCATGTTGACATTTGCCAGCATCAAAATTGATTCTTTCACGTTTTAAAGAAAATTTAAAACCAGTATATGAGGTTTTAAAGAATTTATTATTATTATTACTTTTTCATTGTGCTATCAAATATTGTTCATTCTATTTAACTATATTTTTGCACACATTAACCATCTACATTTTATTCCCTCCTCCCCGCTACACTTCCCAGCCTCTGCTATCACTTTATAATCTGTCTCCATGAGATCAATTATTCTTAATATTTAGCTCCCACATATCAGTGAGAACATGTGAGATTTGTCATTCTATGTTTGGCTTATTTCACTTAACATAATGTTCTCCAGTTCCATCCATGTTTTTGCAAATGGCAGGATTTCGTTCTTTTTTATGACTGTATAATATTACATTGTGTATATGTATCACAATCTCTTTATCCATTCATTCCTTGATGGCCACTTAGGTTGATTCCAAATCTTGGCTATTATGAATAGTGCTGCAATAAACATGGGAGTGCAGATATCTTTTATGTAATAATAATCAAAATATCTCTGTGTAATTTATTACTTTTCCTAGCAAAAAGCTCATTAGCAATCATAGGACTCAATAATGTTAACATTCCCAAGATGAATGACACAAAAGAATCATTACCTTTAAGCCATTTGCACAATATATCTTTTTCTTTTCATTTATTTTTAGTCTGTGTGTATTTATAGATGAAGTATTTTTCTTGCACACAACATATGGTTGACTCTTGATTTTTTTTATTCAGTAAGCCACTCTATGTCTTTTGATTAGAGAGCTTAGTCCATTCACATTAAATGTTATTGACAGGTAAGGATGTGGTACTGACATATTATTATTTGATTTCTGGTTATTTTGTGGTCCTCTCTTTCTTTCTTACTTCCTTTTTGTCTTCTTTTTTTCAAAGTGATTTTCTCTATTATTGTGTTTTAATTTCTTACTTTTTATTTTTGTCTATCTGTTGTAGGTTTTTTGATTCAAAGTTACCATGAGGTTTGCAAGGAAACATTTTATAACCAATTATATTAAACATATGCTTACAAACAAATAAACAAGCAAAAAGTGAAGATGACTGACAAGAGACACCTGCTGCCAGACTGTCTCAGAAAGAAGGAAAAGTTTTAGATGTATCAGAAAAAATAAAAATTAAAAAAAAAAAAAACATAGATTGGGTGTAATTCTGAGGGAAAAGTGCCAGAGCCTACCAGAAATTCCACAGGAAAAAGTTGCAGAAAGAGGAACAATAAGGAGCAAGATATTGTCAGAGATCAACCCTTGAGAGACCTGGAGCCTAGTGAAAAGAGTAGGGGGGGTGTTGTTTTTCCCTCCCATATATCTCTGGCAGCCAGCTGGCACCTGAGCTGCTGGAGAGCTCTTCTACCCTCAACAGCCCCAAAGCTGCCGCTGCCAGTGGATAGGGAACTTCTTGAAGACAAAGCACCAGGCTGCCAGCCCTGTTGGGGTCGCTTCCCATCAACACAGACCTGAGCTGAGGCTGCGTGTACCATATTGCTTGTCCACCCATTGTGCTCATCTATCCTCCCCAGGGGACTTCAGCCCCTCAAGTTTTCATCTTGCTCATTCCCACACAAACATTTCCCAACTCAGCCCACACTGTGGGAGCCACAGGGGCCTATTGTTCCTAGGGGATGTGCATGACCCCAGAGGTTGGATATCCCAGATGGATTGCCTTCCAGGGAGAGGGACAGAGATGACCAGAGTGCTAACACTCCTCCATTCAGACTCTTTTGCCCCCTACTCCTCCCCAGCCCATTGCTGCTGAGAGAGACAATTGAAATGGGGCTCTCAGGAGCAGCCGCTTCCCCTCTCTTGGCATGCCCACCACACCAAGGCTTCCACAGAAAGTGGGGCTCAAACCATTCTTCTTAAAGACCTGCAGTGGACTAAGAGGTACTTGGACTATGAGCCCCCTGCTCACAGCTCTCCCAGGTGCCGCTTACCTGGCTGCTTCATCAGAGTAGGGCACACCCTGAAACAGAGGAAAACCAAACCTGATTGAACACCACATAGGCAACTCAGATCAGCGTGCTTCTCCCTGGCACAGTGAGGGATTGATCTTCAGGGACCCAGGGACAGGTCTGCAGGCCAGATCCAGTGCCCCCAGGACTCAACCATGTTGCTCAAGGACATGAAGGGGAGATTTGTGAACTAATCTTGGAAGGAGAGGAAGCCTGTGTGGGCAGAACTGAAAAGAGAGTGCAGTGTGGGTCCAAGCCAAAGGGCACCCCCAAAGCACCCCTCCATCCAAAGGAAAGCTGCACTCTCAGCCCAGGTGGGATCCTGGCCAGGAAGCTCCCAGCCTCCAGGACCATTGCTGGAGAGCTCAGCCTAATTGAGCTCCTGCCGGTGGCCAGACACTTGAAGAAGACCATGGAGCAGGGGAAGGGGAGAAGAGTGAAACCCTCTCTTGAAAGCCAGATTATGAATCTCAGATGGCCCCTCCCCTACAAACAGAATTTCTGGCTTGGTGGGGCCGTATGAGCCCTTACCTAGTGACTTCCTTAGGCATGGGAGTGGTCCTTCCATCCTGCTGAGAAAGCTACCTTACCAGTTTTGGAGTTACTGAAGGCAGGCTCACCTGACCCAGCCCTACCCAGCCTCACTCCCCCACCTGCCTCTGCTGTGATGGAGAATAAGGAATCACCCAGAAGTTCTAGGGCTCTGCTCACAACCTGGGGCAATAAAATGTTTCTTCACTGTTCATGCTCCCTGGGTCATGTGTATCCCAAGTCCACTGGTTCTGAGCCAGCACAGCTTCAGGAATTGCCCTAGGACTACAGCCTTTGTGGCTCAACTGCCTTACAGATTTAGTGTAGTTCCCAGCTGCTTTCTGTGAGCTGATGGTGGGGCTAGCCAGAGCTCTGGTTTCAGGGCAGAGGATTTCTCTCTGGCCAGGTTGGTTTAAATGCTCCCTCCATGGGCACTGGTGGAATCCTGCACCCTGCTGTGTTCCTTTGTGCCTGAGCAGCTCTGGGTTTCAATGCATAATACCATAATTACTTCATTGTCTGCTTCTGGGCATGCAGATTCTCTCTCCACTCAGGGTGCTTGCAGGGCACTTCCTGGGCATGGGGTATGGTTGGTGTAAGCAATGCGAGATTGTCTTCTCTGTCCTCCTCAGTGCTTCTTTCCTTGATATAATGTTAAAACCAAGTAGCATGATCACTCATCTGATTTTTTTGGTTCTTCAGTAGGTGCTTGCTTGGATAGTTGTTGAATTTGGTGTTCATGCAGAGGGATGATCACTAGAGGTTTCCATTCAGCCATCTTGCTCCAATCCCCATCAGAAACTTTAAGTTTTAAGATTATTTTCTTTACATATTGGTCTTCTTTACACAATAACAATCAAGAAAAAATTTTACCTAAACAACTTTGATGTTTCTGATAAAAATTGGTGAACTTCTTATAAGAAAAATGAGTAAAGAAAAGAACTTAAAAGGAGGGAAAGTATGATGAACAACCTTTTGTTTCCCTCTAATCAACATAAACAATTTTAATTTATATGAAATAATTTGCATTCTTAAGTTCTAATAACACATCAGAATAAAGATTAATCACCTTCTATAAAATATATGAAAATAAAGCATCCATGATTAATACTATAAAAATGATTGATTATGTAATACCATCATCCACAATACATTTTAATTAAATGATATTAACATTTCATATTATAGAATGTATAGTTGTTACTTAGTTAACTCATCAATTTAAAGACTTAAATTACAGTGTTTTTTCCAGGGTGTCAGGGATTTGTTTATGTAAAATATTTTTATTTCATTATAAATAAATAATAAATTATATTTAGTTCATAGCTTACATGGATCAATTTAGTCGGAGCATAGTAAATTCTGTATCTCTCTGCCTTTTCGTTTGAGCAGTAATCGGCTAGATGGACCATACAACAATTCGAATTAGAGTCAAGAAAATTCAATTTGTTAGATTTCATGAAATCTAGATTATATTTTGGTTGAAGCAGTAACAAGCTAAGATTATATGTCACATATAATAAAGATATTATTTATATGCATATATACATACAGAGTTTACATTAAAAGAAATATGCCAATCCAAGTACAGTTACTTTCAGTTACTTCACCATCCTGTTAGCTGTTTAAAATGCTGGAGAGATACAATTAAATAATTTAGTATATTTTATACTATTATGAGTGTTCCTTTTTAAGTTTGTTAGTGAAATTATTAAGATGAGAAGCTTTTTCAAAGCCTTTTCAAATGTTTTATATATGCTAATAAGGTTTTTTATATCAGTAGATGAATTTTGAAAACTGTGACAAGTTTAAAGGGAATCTCTAGTTTGCACTTTAGACTTCAGTCTTCTGTTTGTATACCCCCTGAGTAGGATTTCCTAACCTTGGCTCCACATTACAAAAGTCTGGGGAGCTTTTAACAATTCTGATGGACAGGCAACCTCATAGCCCAATTAAGTCAGAGCAGTGAGTTTGAAGCCTGTGTATTAGTACTTTTTAAAACTGCCGCGCGTGGTGGCTCACGCCTGTAATCCTAGCACTCTGGGAAGCCGAGGCGGGAGGATTGCTCGAGGTCAAGAGTTTGAGACCAGCCTGAGCAAGAGCGAGACCCTGTCTCTACTAAAAATAGAAAGAAATTATATGGACAACTAAAAATATATATACAAAAAAAAATTAGCCGGGCATGGTGGCACATGCCTGTAGTCCCAGCTATTTGGGAGGCTGAGGCAGAAGGATTGCTTAAGCCCAGGAGTTCGAGGTTGCTGTGAGCTAGGCTGATGCCACAGCACTCTAGCCTGGGCAACAGAGTGAGACTCTGTCTAAAAAAAATAAAATAAAATAAATAAATAAATAAATAAAACTCTATGGGTAATTTCTGTCTGTAGCCAATGTTGAAAATCACTGCTCTAAAGATATAGGAATCTTCTGATAAATTGAAAATGTCATACTATTACAATTTTGTGTGTATTAACAGGGGATTTAAACAGATTAGAATTTATGAATATAATATTTAACTATCTCTGATCAATCAACATAATTTTTATAATAAAGTAATTTTAATTCTGAATCTTTTTAAGCAATCTACCCCTATTTATCTTCACTTAGGGCTTTAAGGGATTTCCCTGTAAAACAAAAAATGAACATGAAAATTAAAAAATTAAGATTTCATGAGAAAATAAAAAATAGTCTTTCTTATGTACACACATTATATTCAACCGGAAAGGATACTTCAAATTGACTGTGACTTTTCAAATAATCTATTTAATATTAATATGTTATATTAGGAAGAGTTTCACCAAAACTGGTGGAAGCATACTGCTTAAAATTTTAAATTGCAGTTATATGGAAAATACTTATGTAGATTGAATTTTTTCAATTCTTCATCATAATCAGTGAAGGATATATGTGTGTGTGTGTGTGTGTGTGTGTGTGTGTGTGTATAAAGAGTAGAAAGAGTAGCCTAGAAGAAAGAAAATAAAGCTTTTTTTAAAAAATTTCAAAATTCTAATTATACCCACATGAATATTTGATTCAAAAAAGAACAAAGAAAATTTTGCAATAACAAAAATGCATTATTTCCTGAGCATAAATATATTAAATTATCAAGCCAGAGACTGGCAGTGCCCTTTGGGTCAATAGGCCACTTAAGTATTTAGTTAAATTTATATGAGTACATTGCTTGAAAGATAATTGTAATCATATAAAATGATTCAGTTCAATGACTCCAATGTGGCTTAAAGATAATGAATCTTTTGTGTCATTCATCTTGGGAATATTAACATTATTGAGTCCTATGATTGCTAATGAGCTTTTTGCTAGGAAAAGTAATAAATTACACAGAGAGTTATTTTGATTATTATAAGCATGATATTTTAAAAAGTAATTAGTGTGCCTGTGAGTAAATAGCAAAAGTTGAATTGACTTTGATCATAACGAAGCTGAATATTGCAAGCATTATAATCATTTTATGAAAATAAATCCCTTAATAAAACTAGAAAAGTTATAGAAGTTTTTAAATAAAATATAGTTAGGAAGATTTAAAAATTTTGTCACTAACATAGGAGATATGTAAAATATAAATAGAACAATTCACATTTAATATAGGGTTCTCTACTGTATTTAATAGTACATAAGTTAGAAAATTTATAACAGAAAATGAACCTCTTGGAAAAGAAATGTAGCTCTGGGATTTACAGTTCTATAAACTTAAAACTACCATAATAGGAAAATATGAATATGAAAGTGTATCTAAATGATTTAATTATGTGTATATATACACACACATGTATATATGTACATATGTATATGTACATATACACATACATATATATGTGTGTGTACACACACATATATATGATCTCTGTGTCCTTATCAGTTTAGATTACATTGTTAGGAATCAATGACTAATAAAAGTAAATAATTTTTGTGCATCTAAGGGTTTGGAAAAATAAAGACATGAAAATCTGAGTAGACAGATTCTGATGTGTTAAAAATAGTTTGATAGTGTATGAGTGTTCCTGTCTCTCCGCATCCACGCCAGCATGAACCCCTGTGGAAAGCAATATGGAGATTCCTTAAACAGATTCAAGTAGACCTTCCATACAATCCAGCAATCCCATTATTAGGCATCTACCCAGAAGAACAAAAGTCATTCTATAATAAAGATACTTGCACCCGAATGTTTATAGCAGCACAATTCACAATCGCTAAGAGGTGGAAACAACCCAAATGTCCATCAATTCATGAATGGATTAGTAAAATGTGGTATCTTTATACCATGGAGTATTACTCAGCTATAAGAAATAACGATGATACAACATCTC
>CM052441.1:73072612-73090393 GCA_028533085.1 Varecia variegata
TAACCTTTCCTAACGCAGATCTTCCTGAAGAGTCACAAAGGAACTCTGGAACTTCCCAAAATAGAGCCTGAAATCACCAAGTAATGGATTGGCAACATAATACTGAATTTTTAATTAAATATTGATTTTCCTTCTAGAAGAATATTTTAGTAAGAGGCAAATTCATACTGAGTAGTTATTAAACCTTTTAGCAATTTTCCTTGTAAGTGAAGTACCAAATAAAAATAAGCTTTTATTTTAGCTCTTAGAACAAAAATTATAGCAAGAGTCTCATATAGTTTTATTAAAATCTCCTTTTAATAAAGCTTTTTCCAGGTAACACTCATTCATCATTGAAATATAATATAGAATCCTGTGAATGTAGTCTCATATGCCAGACAACCTTAATATTCTGAAAAGATGCATAAAGTTTTCCTCTCATTATGAGAAAAGATATTGTAATATTTCTGTTTCAAAGAGTACATTAAAAACTGTCATTGTTATAATAATACTGAATTGCATTGTTTTATTTACTTCCCTTTTTACTTAACATTATTTAATATCACTTCAAATTCTTTATATAAAGATAATTCTGCTTTTTTGTAAACATTTTAATGTATATTATTGATTACTATCTTATTGTAAAATTATTAATTTGCTTTTATATAATGTAGATTCATGAATTGAGGAGTATTAAAGCAAGTCCTAAATTCCTCCAGTCACTCACCCATGAAAATGAGCCAAGCTGTTTATCTTTTTTTCATTCATTTAAATAAATACTTGTGTTTTGTCAGAGATGAATAAATTAGTAATAATCATTCAAAAGATCTATAACCTTAGCAAATACTGAATATGATTAAGTATAATGGTTTATGTGAGTGTTTATGTATTTATTTCCTACTGTGAGTCATTTCATGTACTTACATTTTGGCATTCTTAAATTATGAAAGTAATGTTTTATTCTAAACATTTGCTAGGAAATTGAAGAGTTTTTTCCCCCTTTCCTAATGGTCTTAATATAAAAATTAGGATTTCAGTAAAGGAAATAGTAACAGACCACATTCTCATCTTGTAAAATATTCTGTAATAACTCTGAACAGAAATGTGAAATACAAATGTAATTTGAATAAAATTATACTTTTATTGAAGATTATAAATCCAAATATTTTGGGAATAAACAGAGAGAGATAAAAAATGAAATAAAACATTATATATTATTTTTAAAAAGAATGTGATAGGTTTATATATCCTTAACAAATATATATTTTTATATAAAATCTTCATGGAGGTGCTAAATTCTTAGTATATGTTTCTAAGTAAGTGATATTTTTTGTGTATATATGCATGTGTAAAAGAAAAATGTCATTCATGCTGTATAAATAATTTTAAGTGGACTATAAAGATACATATATAATATCTATAATATTCCTATAATATTAATAATATAATTCTATAGCAATGTAAAATATTTATTATTGTAAGAATGGATGAATAAATGACTTTAACATTGAGCAATAAAATAAAACTCCACATTAAAAAGTGGAAGATTAGCCTTAACATAGTACTTTCGAAGAGAAATAATTAATTTGAAGCTATTTTATAGAAACGTTCTGGTAGAAACATTTTGGTCTCAAAGTTACTGATTCTTCAAACTTTGGTTTGGAAAAACTTCATTGGTAAGGAGACATACCAGTCCTTCACTATGTCGTAGTATGCTGCATAAATCCAAAAAATCCAGCCTAAAACCATGGATATAGGAACCATAAATACCACCCACTTTAGGGTCTCTCAATTTTGACACTACTGACACTTCGAATCAGATAATCCTTTGTTATGTGGGGCTTCCCTGTGCATTATAGGACATTTATCACATTTAGCAACATTTTATCTATTAGAAGTCAGTATTGCCAACCCTATCCACCTTCTCCCTGTTGTAGTATCAAAAATATCTTTGGTCATTGTCAAATGTTCTATGGGAGTGGGTGCAAAATCATTCCAATAGATAGCCATTGATCTACTATAACCTACTTATTTTTCAGGCGATAGGACTATGATGCAGAGATAGGGAGTTGTTAAATTCACATCGCTGATTAGAGGCAGAACATTAAGGAGAGATGGCTGGGGTTCTTTGTCTGCTGTCCTTTTCCCAATGTGGCACAGTTGGCCAAAATATATCTCCTAATCATTCTTAGTATTTATCCAAAGTTAAAAGGTTTTTGTCTCCATTTCCGCTTTCTACAGTCTCAAATTATATTTTTATTCTAAAATAATATGTTCATAATATATTAACAGTCAAAATCCCTTTTATGTAAATCATAAAACCAAATATAATATTATCCACTTAAGTGGTGGATTGTGAGTTGAAAACCACTTGTATTTTAAAAATCAATAACCTGATTATGTAAAATAAGAATAATGAGGTCCAATGGTATTAATTGCTTTATGGAACTTATTATGTGCTGAAGGCCATTACAGCAGTGGGTTCATGTTATGAATGTATTAGGTGTTCATTTGTTTAGTGGTTGAAGCTTTGCATTTTCTGTATAGTTATCCTTTTTAAAATGTGGAGAGATTAATGTAAATGGGACTCCAAAATTATTCAAGTGAAATGACAGTCACAAAATTAAAGATCCTTTGGAGGTGAATACTGGCTCAGACTTGCCTTTTTGTTTCTTGCATCCTTAAGGTGAATGCAACATTACCACCAAACTTTGACCATTAAGTAAAAGTAATTCATACTGATGGAATTGCTTTACTGAAAATGTAACATAAATATATCATTAATGTAAACTGCCCCCTGCCCTTTTGTATTTACTATTACTTTATAGAATTGCTCTTATGGCAAGTTAGTTCAAGTAAGAGAAAAAATATTAAAATAAATAGACTTGAGCCTCTACTTTACATCTAGAGGATTTTAACTCATTAATAGATTTTCTTCTAGAGAGGGAGGAGAAAGGGAATGAAAAGGATTGTAAGGCAGGATTGCATAACAATTAGAACAATCATCTTTGGGTTAGAGACTTTGGATTCAACATTTTTACCACTTTAAATTTAATTTAAATTAAAATTTAACATTTAAATTGTAGCATGGGGATAAATAAAACAATCCTCTAGCCATATTGTATTTAAATGAAGTCATATAATAGCGTACTATCAACAGTACATCCATAACATTAGTGTTAGCTATAATTATTAAGTTACACTTGGAATTTCCAAGTTGCATAGTAAGAGTAAACAATTTTATGCAATTACATCTTTCAAAAAGTAAAAAAAAAAAAAATATTCACAAAATAAAGATAATTATATTTCTTAAATGTCTTTCTCATTTATTCCGTATGTAATCTGCCTTGTTTGTATAAGAGAATTCCAAAATATCTGGTTATGATATTCCAAGTTTGTTCGAATATCTGTTGGGATAGGCTAAATGGATTTATTTATTTACCCGTGATGATGTGTGGTTGGTGATGGGAGAGTGTATGTGTATTTGATGAGGGTATAGAAAGGATATCATTTTTATTCTGTTTTTCAATGATAGCAAAATATCTTTTAGCTCGCTCAGTTAAAAGTAGGAACTAGTTTCACCCATTTCCATGGTTCAGGATGATATGTAAAAGAGAATACAATTAACATGAGATTTGATTTTTATTCTTTGAAAGCTAATCTGCCTAATCCTCTATAAACAGGAATGAAGGGGAATTTATAAATTCATTGGACAATCGTAAAACTAAGCTATTTATTAAATTCCTTTATAGTGCCTCTGGGTGATATCTTAATTCTAGAAGTCCACGAGATAACAGAAAGTATTTCCTACAAACAAAATAACTTCCCAGGCACTTTTCCAAGAAAGTATTGGTAAAAGATCAAATAAGAACAGAAAGCTTTTAGATTTTGAAATCTCTTTGAAAAACAAATTGCCAATAGGAAGCACAGTGTATTAAAAACTTTGATACGCTTAAGAATGGAGACACGTCAGGCTTACATTGCTACTAAGTATATTTTTTATCTTAACAGGTATTTATTTTGTCATTTCTAACAAATGATGTCAATATTTCCTAACATCACTAATTAAAAGAATAATGCATATAAACAGTTTTGAATAGGTGAATATAATTTTTATTTGTTTAAACAATAAAATAATTTTGGTTAGTACGAGCATCTCTAAAGAACTAAGATCATGGACTTCGCACAAAGCAATCAACGGTCACATTAAAAATTCCAGAGATTCTTGTGAAACAACATGTATATTTCCTACATTACCTGACATACTTAGCATTGCAAGTTGGCAATTGTCTTTCCTAGGCAGAAATTTTACTTTGACATTTCCTGTGTTTACTAAGAATAATGCTGCCCAGTATAGATAAGACATATATTTATTAGTGATTTTTGATTGTATAGACATAGAAAAAATCCTTAATTTTTGTTTAAATAAATGTTTCAAGGGGCGTGTAAAATATTTGCTGTACAATAATCCAGAGGTTTTCCTTTTATGTCTTTCCTCCATATCATTTTACCAACTACATATTCTTAAAACTGTTCTTTAACAAGAACTAATTCACATCAGCTATTTCTTTCACTCTATATTTAATAGAGGATGGGGAGGGTGAAGGCAATGGGTAACTGAAATATCACTGATTAGACCCACAGTGAAGTTGCAAAAAATCCCACATCAATTTACAACCCTTTTCATTAAGTCATTAATAACATATATTAATTTCTAATTATGTAGATAGATAATTGCTTAAGAGATTCATTATGAAAAATTCACTTTCTTAAAAGTTGAAGCAAAGTACCAAAATTACTCATTGCAATTGAACAGATTAAAATATGTCACATTATATTTAACCACAAAATTCATTAGATGACATTTTAATGCTTACAGGTTGAAATATTGGAATACTAATGCATTATCTGTATTCTGGCTTACCTCAGGATAAAAATGTTCTCTAAATGATCTCTGTCTGGAAGAGACATGACACTTGAAAACTTAGGTTGCAGTATTTAACACTATCAATTTCTGGTTAGAGAATTAGCTATATTAATTTGAAATAGTAGTTTTATATATCATGGAATCAAAGTTAAATTGGTGTCCAATTATGCATTATACCATTTTGAATGGAGTGTGCCTCATTTACTTTTAACTTTTATATAGAACTATAACATTCAAATAACATCACAGTGTAATGCAATACTTGATCATTAATAATTGCTTCAAAGAACACAATGTGTAGGCCACTTACAAATGTTATTTTTTTTTATCACTACTTAGTTACATTGTTAAACTTCTATAGAATTAGGTTATCAATGAAAAGGGAATTTCTTACATTCATTATGCTAAATCCTTTTAGTCTCTTAATAACTTTAGTAACATATTTTCTATAAATCCCACTGACCTTAGACTAGCATATAGTTATTAAATGTAAGGAATTTTGTTTGGATTCTAAATCTTGAGTAAGTGCAGCCTCAGCTATATTTTAAGCATCTTCATTGATCATATCCTTAATATTTATATTTGTTTTCCCTCTGAGTCTAATTAACTTTTGTTTCATAACAATCTTTTCCCCAAATGGAACATTTGAAGTTTTACTATATACATTCCACATTTGCTGAATTAATATTGGAATTTACTTGTTGATTTTGATTAGTCTTATAAGAGTGTTTCTTCCTAAGGATACCAATTTTATGACTGATTTTCCAGAACCTAACAAAGTACTGAAGCATATGTCTTATTTCTGTGGAACAAAGTTATTGAATGAATTATATTCTGATATGTTATTTAATAAAATGCCATGGTGATAGCTGCATTTAATATATTTACATGATCATGATTATGTATATACAATAACCCTTTTAATTTTACATAACTTTATTTTTTCAAGTACATTTTTACATTCATATGGAAAAAATAGAAGTTACAAGGAGTAAAGAGTGAGGAAAGAGTGTTTCCTGTCTATGCAGATCCTCTCCCTGGAGAAAAGGTTCTATGGACTGAATTGTGTCCCCCCAAAAGTCATATGTTGAAATCTTTACAACTAGTGTGACTGTATTTGGAAAGATGACTTTTAGGAGGTAATTGAGGATAAGTGAAGTCATGAGGGTAGAGTCCTAATTCAGTAGAATAGGTGACCTTATAAGAAGAGGAAGAGAGACAGAGATCTAGCTGGAGATTTTCCTCTGATTTTTTTCTAGTAGGTTTACAGTTTCAGGTATTATGTTTAAGTTTTTAATTCATTTCGAGTTGATTTTTGCACATGGTGTGAGATGAGGCTCTAATTTTATTCTTCTACATGTAGATATCCAATTTGATCATCACCGTTTATTAAAGACACTGTCCTTTCCTCAGTCTGTTTTTTTGGCATCTTTGTCAAAAATCAATTGATCATAAATACATGGATTGTATTTCTGGGCCTCATATTCTATTCCACTGGACTATGTTTCTGTTTTTATAGCAGTGTCATGCTGTTTTGATTACTAAACATTTCTGGTTGATTTTGAAACCAGATGTTATGATGAGTCCAGCTTTGTTCTTTTTGCTCAGGATTTCTTTGTTTATTTGAGATTCTTTGTGATTGAATATGAATCTCAGGATTATTTTTTTCTATTTCTGTGAAAAATGTCATTGAAATTTTGGTACGAATAGTATTAAATCTGTAGGTTGCTTTGGGTAGTATGGCTATTTTAACAATATTATTATAATTCTTCCAATCCATGAACATGAGATATCTTTCCATTTATTTGTGTCTTCCTCAATTTCTGTCATCAATGTTTTATATCTTTCAGTGTACAAGTTTTTCACTTCCTAGGTTAAAGGAAGTGAAAGTATTTCTAAGTATTTGTTTAGTACCTATTGGGAATGGCACTGTTTTCTCGATTTGTGTTTTGGATAGTTTATTGTCCGTGTATAGAAAGGTTAATAATTTTCCATGTTGATTTTTTTAATATAGCAAAAATATTTATGTTTTTAATTGATTCAAAATTTTATAATAGAAAGCTTTCTATTATAAGGTGAAAAGATTTGTTTAAAAATAGCAAAAACATATTAAAAACAAAATAAATCAAAGTACTGTATTTTTTCTTTTTAAAAATAAAAGATTTAAGTTGATGGGTTCATGAAAATTAATTGACCTTTATTTGAATTTGCATTTAGACCTTTTCATAATATTAATTTGAAATGTTGTTACAACCAAAGAAAAGCATAATTTAACATTAGGTGAAAGATTTAATCTGAAATACAGTCATACTGTTGACTCACTAGCCAACTAGGGTTTAGAAAACACAACCTTTTAGGATAAATTTAGTGGAACTGGCAGTATGCCCTGTCATTTGGCAGTCTAATTAGAAGGATGGTACAATGCTGACTATATAACTAGATCTTTGAATATTATTCTCAAGAATTCAAAACAAAGTGATATCAACTGGCACTTAATTCTGCAAGTTCCCTGATGATTGGGTTTCAGTGAACTAGACCTCTTCCTAACAAGAAGTATGGAGACATTTGAAAATGAAGTGTGTTCTAATTTGGCACCCTACTCTTTTACAAATGGTCATTAAATTTAAGATTAAGAAGAGAGTTTAAAAAAGGGATAAAAACACAAATGAAAATATCTGAGTTTAATATTTTTTCTTTCTTTTTTTCTTAAGTTTTTCACTTTAAGCATACTTTTTTCTTTAAAAAAATCTAACTAAGATACAATTCACAATCATATAATTCACCTTTTTAATGTATACTATCCAATGCTGTTTACTATATTCAGAGTTCTACAACCATTACTACAATCAATTTAGAATATTTTTATCATCCCCAAAAGAAACTCCATACTCATCAGTACACACTCCCCATTTACGCCTAATCTTCCCCTTAGCCTTAAACAACACTAATGTACTTCCTGTTTCTATAGGGTGTCCCAAAAGTTGTCATATATAGGGAAAATTGGAAATTGTAGCTAAATTTACTTTTATTTACAAAGTATTCATTGCAAAATTTTTCCTTTGTATGGAGACTTTTGGGACACCCTGTATAAATTTACCTATTTTTTTTTTCTTTTTTTTTTTGAGACAAGGTCTTGCTCTGTCACTGGGGCTACAGTGCAGTGGCATCATCATAGCTCACTGCAATATCCAACTCCTGGGCTCAAGCCATCCTCCTGCTTCAGCCTGCTGAGTAGCTGGAACTTCAGGCACACACCACCACAATCGACTAATTTTTTCTATTTTTTGTAGAGACGGAGTCTAGCTCTTGCTCAGTCTTGTCTTCAAATCCTGGCCTCAAGCAATCCTTCCACCTTGGCCTCCCAAAGTGCTAGAATTACAGGCGTAAGCCACCACCCAAACTTAAATTTACCTATTCTTGACATTTCATAAAAATGAAATTATACACTGTGTCATCATTTGTGACTGGCTTCTTTCATTTAACATAATATTTCAATATTTCTTTCCTTTTCACTGCACATTTTATTTTCTAATGCATGTTGATTTTGTATCCTGAAACTTTACTAAATTTGCTTATTAGTTCTAATAGTTTTGGAGTAGAGTTTTTAGGAATTTCTACATATAAGATCATGTCATCTAAAACCAGAAACAATTTCACTTCATTTCTGAAGAGGATGTCTTTTATTTCTTTCTCTTGTCTAATTGCTCTGGCTAGGACATCCAGGACTATTTTGAATAGAGGTGAGGAGAGTGGGCATCTCCGCCTTGCTCCTGATTTTAGAGAAAAGCTTTCAACTTTTTGCCATTGAATATGAAGTCCTTTAGCTATGGGATTTTCATATTCCACAAAAACCAATCATCAGGATGTGGTAATTAAGTCAAGTTTTCTGCAGTGTTCCACAGAAAAAAGCAATCTAGATAATAATACAAAAGCCTACTTTCAGATAGGAATTGAATGATTTATCATGATTATAAATGGGTACAATGAAATCTTCAATATGTGATCAATTGTCATGGAGAAACTTCCATTTCATGTGGGTCACTTGGCACCTTTTTTAAGCCATAGTTAATTAGCATGTTGAAATCCAGATTTCTAGAACCAAAAGCCAATTAATCTAAGAGTATGAAGATCCCTGAATTTTTGAAAAATGAAAATGCACATAATTCTTTGTGCTGAAAATATTTTCTCTCTCTGTTAAGGTTGTTACCACTGATAGTAACACAGATCATGAATCATCAAAATGTAAAGTATTCTCAGTATCTAAAACTTAATACAAACAGGCCATAATGCCAGTCATAAATAAATAGCATATGCAAAATAGTCATAATTTCTTTATGACTATTGTGTTTATACAAATAGAATTAGCTAATTTTAAGATAATTATATATACCACCTTATCCCAACAAAGTTGTTTTCTCCACGTATAACCAATTCACATATTTTGTTCTAGATGAAGATTTATTCTTTTATTTGAGAGGATATTACTGTCTGCTTATCAGACAACCATACTGTAAGCATAACCTAGGCAGCTGTTTCCATTTCTATATTAAAAGACTTCATAGTATTATTTAAAATATTATATTCATAATCTGTCACAGGATTAGTTAAAAGAAAAAATTAAGAAAATAAAATATTATACTCAAAGACCAAATTGCAGACACATGTATTATTATCTGAATAAAGTTGTATTTTAAAATAGCATTCAAACCAACACTATTTTAAATAAAAGCCCTCAGAGATTATTAATTTTCATAATATATTTTAAGAAAAACTTTATCTAATCTGTCAATTCCCTGATTAGCTCCATGCCTGATAACTTAAGCCTTTTTATTATACATAAGAAGATTCCAACAATTTAAAATACTTATGACCCATTTGAGATTTTAAGATTAAGAATATTATTATCCTTGGATTAATTCTCTACTTATTATTAAAATGTGCACATTGGGATAATAATTACTACATAGCAAGGAAATTGGGCTCACTTAAGGACAAGTGAAAAAGCAGAATAATCGTTGCAAGTATGAAATGTTCTGCCGTCCCAAACCCCCGGGCTGAGGTTAGGAGCCAGGCCACACAGAAGGAGCTGAGCGGTGGGAGAGTGAGCGAAGCTTCACCTGTATTAATAGCTGTTCCCCATCACTGGCATCACTGCCTGAGCTCCACCTCCTGTCAGACAAGCAGCGGCATTAGATTCTCACAGGAGCTGGAACCGTACTGTAAACTGCTCATGTGAGGGATCTAGGTTTTGCGCTCTTTATGAGAATCTAATACCTGATGATCTGAGGTGGTGACACTAGCGCTGGAGAGTGGCTGCAAATACAGATTATCATTAGCAGACAGGTTTGACTGTGTAGAGACTATAATAAATCAATTACTTGCGGATTCAAATCAAAACCTTATAAGTAAGTGGCAAGTGGCAATGTAATAATAATATAAATGATGTGCAGAATAAAGGTAATGCACTTGAATCATCCTGAAACCAACCCCCCTTACTGGTCCATGGAAAAATTGTCTTCCATGAAACCAGCCCGTGGTGCCAAAAAGGTTGGGGACCACTTTTGTAACTGACTTCAAAGAAAAATAGTTGCCACCTTTGACTTTTTGCTGAAATTTAAAATTTTGCTTGATTTTTAAAGCTTGACCTAAATTTTATATATATATACATATGTATGCTGCTACCCTGAAATAAAGCAACAAAGTTTTCACATGTAACATTTTCTTATGATACTTTCCACTGGTGTTAATTCTAAAATAGATGGCATTGAACTGATGTACACAAAATAGTGAATCAGAAATTCTGATAATTTGATAAATTTGAGGTCCTAAAGACACCAATTTAAATAATTGAGGCAGATGTATTCTCTCATAGCAAAGGAGGCAGTGCCTGAAATACAAATTGTAATTTCTAACTAAAAATAAAAATGCCGCTAGGCACGGTGGCTCACGCCTGTAATCCTAGCACTCTGGGAGGCCGAGGCCGGTGGATCGCTCGAGGTCAGGAGTTCAAGACCAGCCTGAGCAAGAGCGAGATCCCGTCTCTACTAAAAATAGAAAGAAATTATCTGGCCAACTAAAAATATATATAGAAAATATTAGCTGGGCATGGTGGTGCATGCCTGTAGTTCCCGCTACTTGGGAGGCTGAGGCAGAAGGATCGCTTGAGCCCAGGAGTTTGAGGTTGCTGTGAGCTAGGCTGATGCCACGGCACTCACTCTAGCCCGGGCAACAAAGCAAGACTCTGTCTCAAAAAAAAAAAAAAAAAAAAAATTAAAAAATAAAAATGGTTTAAAATCCCAATCAATAGATAATGTCGTTGAAAATAGTGTTTATTCCTGTTTTTATTATACAGTATATATTTAGTTGAAGAATTTCAATGTGTCCAACATAGACAAAATATTTTTTCCAATAATTGATACCACTGTGCTTTGTTGAAATGACTTTGTAACATCTCATTCAATTTCATAATCCTTAGGCACTTGGATATTAAAATGATCTTTCTTCTATTTTTAAGATATACCCTATTTTAAAGCTTCAATATTATGTTTTATTAAAAGCTCTGTTTATTTGCACCTTCAAGGGAGCAGCAGTGGCTTTTGTTGCTTGGATTCTGTTCAAAACATGTATTTCATTGTTCTCCCAAAAGATATTCCATGTCTGCTCATAACAAGGTTGCTCCACTTTATATTAATGCTGTATAAACACATCAGAGAAACTCATGTACACTGTCCAGCTAATGTCACCTGGCTGCCATGGCATGTAATTTTTTTGACCCACTCTGTGGTAGTTCCTGGTATGCCTACATCTACCACTCTTGCCTATTTTCTGGAGCCTGAGGAACAGCTGAACTTCTATACTTTTATCAGAAACTGAATGGCAAGACCTTTGTTCGTTCTAGTTGGTCATACTACCTCTATCGAATGCCCTTCCTGGCAGCAGCAAGGCCAGAAAAATCTAGTAGCTAAGAAGATATTCGCCTAGAGCATTTTCTATTACTCTTGCTTGTTGACAGATGCTCAAGAACTTTTAAGTAAAATAGGAAAGAGTGATAGATAATGTTGGGGTATGAGAATGATTTTAGAAAAGTAATCACAGAAGGTTCTCCTTCATCCTTGCTGTTATATCTTTTATTTAAAACCCTTGCCATACAATGTTCTTATTTGTGAATAAAACAGTTGGTGGCAATGGCACAAAATTTAAGGAGGCACTCACTCTCAGGCACATGCATATTTAGGGTCAGTACTTGCATGAGCCCCAGAGTTAGTGACTGCCTGAAGAATAAGTCACTAAAGGTGCAAAATTTAAAGGGGAACTCACACTTAAGTGCCCACTCTGTATTTTCCTGAGCCTGAGAGTGAGCATCTCCTTAAATTTTTCACTCTGGCCACCTCAGTTGCCTCATTATAGTCCTTTCTGTATAGTCATGTGCCACACAATGATGTTTTGGTCAGTGACAAATGACCTATGAAAAGGTGGTTCCATAATATTATAATACCATATTTTTACTGTATCTTTTCTATGTTTAGATACACAAATACTTACCATTGTGTTACGATTGTCTATAGTATTCAGTATAGTAACATGCTGTACAATTTTGCAACCTAGAAGCAGTAGGCTATACCGTATAGCTTTGGTGTGCAGTAGACAATACCATCTAGGTTTGTGTCAGTACACTCTACGATGTTTACACAATGATGAAATCACCTAATGACACATTTCTCAGAATTTATTGTTGTTCTTAAGTGATGCATGACTGTATATAATAAGTTCAATCTTTCTTTAGCTTTTTTAACATACGAAATATAATTATAAAATTAAAATAACTGTTTTAATGCCCTTTAATGTTAATTTAACTATTGATGTCTATAATTAGTTGGTTTCATAGATGATCTTCTTATTTTTCAGTATCATTTTGCTACTTCATTGCATATTTAGTAATTTTTGATTGAATGTCATGCATTGTGAATTTTACTCTGATGGGTAATGAATATTGTTGTATTCCTACTAATAGTATTGAAATTTATTCTGAGATATAGGCAGGTTAGTAGAAACAATTTGATCATTCCAAATATTGCTTTTCAAATTATTTAAGTGAGACAAGACAGACTAGTGGTTGAACTAGTTCATGGGAAACATTAGCTAATATTGCGTTTAATGATGAATTAGTAAATATTTTAACCTAAGATTGAGAGCAAGGGAGGAATATCTGCTGACACCATTTTTATTTGACAAGGTACTAAACACTCTATCAAGGGCAGTAAAGGAAGATATAAAAATAAATGAAAGGCATAATGTTGGGAAAGAATGAAATAAAATTGCCTTTAGACTTTAATTCCAAAAATGACAGCATGGAAGCAATCTGGCTTCAAAAAAATTAAAAAATGAAGGTATAAAACACTCACTTGTAAAATTAAGTGCATGGACAAGCCCAAAATTCTCTAACACTGCAATTATGATATGCAATCCACTCATAATTCTAGTATAAAGTCCTAAAGACAAATATATCAAAAACCAATAATACCTATAACAACCTATTAAGATATAAACAATATGAAAATATGTAAATTGAGAACATAAAGTCAAAATGTGGGGGGATGAAGTTAAAGTGCAGAGTTTTTTTGTTTGTTTCTATTATTTTCTTTGGAATCTAAGAAAAGTTTTCATCTCTTTAAAATAACTTATATCTATAAAAAATTTTTGTAAGTCTCATGGTAAGTAAAATGTAAAACCTGTAATAAGTTCACTAAAAATAAAAGGCAACATAATGAAACATACTAACAGAAAAACAAATCACTTAACTACAAAGAAAGACAGTAAGAAAAGAAGATAAAAATTACAAAACAACCAAAAATCAATCAACAAAATGGCAATAATTCCTTACTTAATAATAATATTGAATTCAAATTGACTCAATTCTCCAATTAAAAGGCATAGAATGACTGAATGGACCAAAAAAAAAAAAAAAAAAAACCAAGACCCAACTATGTGATGCTTACAAAAAACCCACTTCATCTATAAAGAAATGCCAAAATTAAAATTGAAGGTGTGGGAAAAGATATTCCATATAATGAGGCTATACCAAGCTACGAAGCTTATGGACAGCAAAGGAAATAAAAAGTGAAGAGCCAACCCACAGAATGAGAAAAAAATATTTGCAAACTAGGCATCTGACAAGGGATGAATAACCAGAACATATCAAAGACTCAAAAAACTCAATAGAAAAAAAAAACAAAATAAACAAAAAAACCTCAAAATAATCAAATTGAAAAATGGGTAACAGACCTGAATAGACATTTTTCCAAAGACTACATACAGGTGGCCAACAGGTATATGAAAAAATGCTCCAGCATTACTAATCATCAGAGAAATGCAAATCAAAACAGTGTTATATCATCTCAATTCAGTCAGAATGGCTTTTATCAAAAAGACAGGGAATAAGAGATGCTGATGAGGATGTGAAAAAAGGGGGACCCTCATACACTGTTGGTGGAAATGTAAATTAGTACAGCCACAATGGAAAACTACAGAGGTTTCTCAAAAACCTGAAAATGGAACTACCATGTGATCCAGCAATTCCAATGTTGGTTATATATATCTAAAAGAAAGAAAATCAATATATCAAACAGATATTTGCATTCCCATGTTTATTGCAGCAATATTCACAATAGCCAAAATATGGAATCAATCTAAGTGCCCATGAACAGATGAATGAATAAAGTATATGTGGTATATACACACAAGGGAATATTATTTGGCCATAAAAAGAATAAAATCCTGTCATGTGCAGCAACAGGGATGTCATCATGTTAAGTGAAATAAGCCAATCACAGAAAGACAAATATCACATATTTTAACTCATGTGGGAGCTAAAAAAATGGACCTCATGAAGACAGAGAGTAGACTGGTGATTACCAGAGGCCATGAAATGTAGGGGGAAGGGAGAGATGAAAACATGTTGATTAATGGGTACAAAGATACAGTTTGATAGAAGTAGGAAGACCTAGTATTTGATAGATCAGTAGGGTGACTACACTTTATAATAATTTACTGGCTATTTCAAAATAGCTAGAAGAGAGTAATTTGAATGTTTGTAGCATTAAGAAGAGACAAATATTTAAAGTAATCTATATCCCAATTACACTGATTTGATCTTTAAAAATTGTATGAATGTATTAAATTATCACACATACCCTGAAAATATGGACATTTGCTATGAATAAATAAAAAATTAAGGGTTAAATCTTAAAAAAATGCCTTTATTTGCACCTGTTATAATTGTTTACTTAAAAGATCATAGAGAATCTACAAAACAACTATTAGGTATGGTAAATAAAATTAACAAGATCATAGGGTACAAATTTAATATAAAAACACACATTTTATGTCTATATACTAGCAGTGAACCATTAGAAAATGCAATTTGAAAATCTACTATAGCAACATTAAAGGTATAACAATGCTTCAGAGTCATAAAAGAATTTCTCAGTGCATCAATATAATAGTGTTTTACCAATTGCCTTTGTCCCTAGTTCTGTAACAAACATTTGATGACAGATATATTAATTTTATTTATCCAAACCATACATTTTGTTTGTTTTTGTTCTGTCTATGAAATCAAATAAGATTTGAGTAACATATAAAAAAATCTATTTACATGAGTGTCGAGAAACAAAATACTTAAGAATAAAATTATCAAAAAAAGTCCAAGGCCTCCTCAGTGAAAATTGTATAATATTGCCTAGCAAAATTAAAAAGGACTTAAACAAATGTACAGGTATACCGTATGGATCCAAAGACTCCAGTTCTTTAGATGCTAATTCTCCCCAAATTTATCTTTAGACTCTAAGGAATCCAAATTCAAATGCTAGGAGGCTGGTTTTTAGACATTAATAAATTGACTGTAAAATTTCTATGAGAATGAATAAAACATGGAATGGTCATACAAACTTTGATAAACAATAGCAAATTGGTAAGTTATATTATTTAACTTGAAGATTTATTATAAAGGTCAATTTATTTTTGACAGGGTCCCAAAACTTATAAATGGGAAATGAATACACACAAACATACGCCCCCACACACACACATATGGACACTCAAATATATATAATGTCTTCACATACTGTGTTTTCTTCTAATGATGTTCACAGTTCCTCAATATCTGTAACCTCTTCCCAAATATAATAAAATCTTCAGCTTGCTTTTTTCCCTTCATCTAGCTTCTTTTCTTCCACTACACCAGTCTTGTAATACTTTCCTGGAATTTAATTTCTTAATAATTTTTATAGTTTCATAACTTTGACAAATATTTAAAAATATGGCACTGAAATCATGAACTTGAAAAAACTGACTTTATAAAAGATAAAAACAAAACATCTGTTCTTTAAAAATCGCTATTACTAAATTCTAAAATCAAAAGGCACTCCAAAGACTGGGAGAATATATTTGGAGAAATTATCTTGGAATTGATCATAGACCCAAATGTAAAGCTAAAAAAAAATTCTCTCCTTTTATGCATCTTTATATCAACTTGCTTGAAAGGTGTATTTGTGTTAGTAACATTAATCTAAAGACAGGAATTACCTAAAGTTCTATTCAAAGCCAGGCAACAAAATAAACTGATATGCAGCATGAAACAAGTCAGAACCAGTCACAAAACCAGTCAGAATTCTAAATCTAGGGAACGAATAGAAAGACTTGTTAATGAAAGGCCAGTTTTGCTGATGGAGTATCTCTAGTCTATTAATGCACCTTGAAACAACTCATCTCACAAATGCAAAATCATTTCTAATTTATCATGCTAATTAACAAATCGGTGTCTAATAGAACTGAATACAGCCAAAGCACTTGTTATAATCACCTTTGGATTATGAGATTTTGATTTTAGTTTTCAAAATGTTATTTTATATCCAAGCAACCCTGGATTTTACATTCTCAATTAAATCACTGCCATATGATGCAGAGTAAAATTCTCTCTCTCTCTCTCTCTCACACACACACAGAAACACACATCATTGTGTATGTTGTAGGAATTTAAATCAAATTATAGACAATTCAGCCAACATTGTGGCAAGCACTGTGTCTAGAGATTCATATGGAGCCCGGCATGGTGGCTCATGCCTGTAACTCTAGCACTCTGGGAGGCCAGGGCAGGAGAATCACTTGAGGTCAGGAGTTCCAGACCAGCCTGAGCAAGAGCGAGACTAGTCTCTATTAAATATAGAAAAATTAGCCAGTCGTTGTGGCACGAACTATAAGTCCCACTACTCAGGAGACTGAGGCAGGAGAATCTCTTGAGCCCAGGAGTTTAAAGTTGCAGTCAGCTATGTTGACGCCACTGGACTCTACTCAGGAAAGAGAGCAAGACTCTGTCTCAAAAAAAAAAAGGAAAAAAAAAAAAAGATTTAACGATTCATATGGCATCTTCCCTGACCTAAGGTAAATCACATTCAAGGAAAAGAAAGGATACAATTTCAGAGTTGCTATTTTGCTCTATTAGTGTGTGTGTGTGTGTGTGTGTGTGTGTCTGTGTGTGTGTGTGTATGATGTATGGGTACTATATAATTGTTTTCTCCATCCACACAAAAATTGTCCATCTACACAAAATACAGTCAATCCTCATTATTTGCAAATTCCTTATTTGCAAATTTACCTATTTGCTAAAATTTAGTTGTAACCCCCAAGTTAAAACTTGTTGTGATGCTTTTATGGTCTTTCACAGACACGTGTAAAGCAAGGGAAAATGTGAGTCTCCCTACATGCACATTCTCAGCTGATGTCAAACAAGGTGACACTCTGTCTTGTTTCAGCCTCATACAGGGATGTCCAGAAAGTAGACATGGTAGGGTGCAGGATAGTGTAAGAAGCTTTGGTTC
>CM052441.1:73090893-73101328 GCA_028533085.1 Varecia variegata
TTTTTTTTTTAATATAATATGTAATATAGTTAATTAGCTTATTTGTTTTTTTTTACTTCGTGTTTCCCCATCAGAATGTAAGTTCCATATGGAAAGAGATTTTTTTCCTACTTTATTCCATCTTCAAACCAACACCTAGAATAAACAGATAAGAATAAATTGATACTTAAGAGGTATAGTCTGTACCTCTTAATGAAAATGGATGTTAGTTAAAAATTTTTGCACAAAAGAAACTACAGTCTCTATGGCTTTACTGATGAATTCTATCAGACATTTGAGGAGGAGCAAATATTAATTTTACCTATTTTTTCCTCCCAGAAAATTGAAAAGGAGGCAATACTTCTCATCTCATTCAATGAAACCAGCACTACTTTGGAATGCTGGGAAGACTAAATGTTTTCCCCGTAAGATCAGGAAGAAGGACAAAGATGTCTTCTCTTATCATATCTATTCAACATTGTGCTTGAAATTCTAGCAAGTGTGATATCACAAGAAAAAGAAAAAAAAAATCAGAGTATAAAGAAAAATATAAAGATGTCTTCCCCCACCGATGTTATAATGATTCATGTACAAATTCTAGTGTGAACTACAAAAATATCTAGAATAATTGAATTTAACAAGTTTATAAACTGGAAGACCAGTATACGATAATCAAATGTATTTATTTACTAAACAATAATCATAAATTGATATTAAAATTAACATTTATAATAGATAAAATTATTAAATACTGTGGAATGAATATTAAAAAGATGTGAATAATCTTTACAGTGAACACTACAAAACATTGCTAGAGAAATTAAAGACCTACATAAATAAGGAGATTCAAAACAATTCCAGGTTCCTCTGCTCATTGATATATTAACAATATTGAGTTTTCCAACACATTGACATGGTTTATGTCTCTAATACAAGAGCATTATAATGCTATACTTAGTATAGTATTCTAGAAAGACAGACATAGCTGTACAATCTGTGGATGTCCTTTTGGTTGTCTGGTTTATACTATTTAAAAAGTTAAAGAAAAAACAGCATTGGAAATGTCAATGTTATTCGGACTGTACCAAATTAGTTATAATCATGTAGCCATTACATATCATGATGTTTTCCTATTTTCCATATATTATTTTATCTACACTTGAATCATATTTTTGTGGAAGGTCTATTATCTGATTTTGTTCTAATGTTGTATTGAGTGGTTTTAATCTGAACTGTATATATATGATTGCACATAATAGAATAACAGTAACGAGATCTCACAACATAGCAACATTATATAAGATAACTGGGTAAGTATCATTAACACATATACACGCACGTCATTCTGAATTTTTTTATCAAAACAATGTGCCATACACTGTTTTAAGCATGAAACAAACAGCAGTGAAGCAAAGAGAACAACAACAACAAAAAAACCCCTCTGCCCTCATAGATCTTTTTGAAGGAATGTCTTGTATTATGACTCTATAACTCTCCAAATTCCAGAGCCCATATAATACAACATTTCATTTCTTCCTTATGGTAACAACAAAACACAGAACAGCTCTGTTATAATTAGCATAGTGACCTCAAGTAAAGAAACACCATGCCCTTGCCTTTTATTGGTTTATTTTGGAGGTAGTCTTAACTTGTGATTCATCCATTTTTGCCCTTACCAAATACTTATTTCAGATTTATGTGCTACAGGTGTTGTGGCTGGGACATATATTTGAAACAGACAGATGCGGCCTCAGTACTCACATCACTTATGGTTTACAATGAGATACAAATGACTAAACTGGCAATTACAGCAGAGTTTAATGAGTTCTATGACAAGAGTGACAGGATGCTTTCAGACATGCTTGAGGGGTCTCAACTAAAACTTGAAATTCTCAAAAATCATTCTGGGAGACCTGATCTCAACAACTGCATGTGAATAATTAATAGAAACGTTAAGAGAAGATGCAAGATAAAGGTAAAGAGAAGAAGTTATGCAAAGACATGATAATAAAGAACTTGTTCTATCTGGTAAACTAAACCTTGCTCAATAATACTGGAGCTGAGAGTAGAAGAGATTTTTAGTTCTCAGAAAATAATTACCCCATACATTTTTTTTAGCTGCTGAATAAGTTCACTTCTGTAATTTACTGGAACTAGTTTATTTTTCAATATTTGTTAGTTAAATGTTAGAAAAAAGTAAACATTAAGCCACTGTAATAGACACACGAGCAGATTTTTATCTACATACAATATAGCAGTAGGATAGCTAAAAATGTTAAGGGCTTCTCATAATATTAAAATACCAGCAACAGCATAAGAACTCCCAATATTTTTTCCATGGCTAGATTGCCATATCCTTAAACATTGATGAATATCTTATAACTATATATTAATATAATATATATTTTCATGTATATATATGCTTTCTGAAACATATGAAACAGCAGATCACAATAGGGACTCCATGAACATTCTAATGGACTGAAGTTTATATCTCTATATCAACTTAATTGCTATAATATTAACTGCCCAAATGCGATTCCACATTATATGGTAGCCGGACAGCACACATGCTCATTTGGTCAGTCCACTTCTTTGAGAAGCAGTAGTAGCAACAAAATAATGGCTGAAATAATTAATGATGGGTATCATTGATCCTTTCTAAAATATCTGAGGAACATTTGGTTCTTTGGTATACATTATCAAGTTCAACCAATATTTGGTTGTATTTAGTATGTATTATAGCAAGTAAAAATATAAAATAAAATGTGAACTGTGAGAACAGAAATTGCCTTCACACTTATTTTTTATTTTTAAATTAATTTCACTTGAATTTTAACACAAATTTTATTGTATATATTTGAGGTTTATGAAATGATGCTATGGGATACATATAGATGATAAAATGGCTATTATATAGAAGCAAAATAACATATACATCATCTCATTCATTTTTATTAAAAATGATCAGCCACCCAAGTTATAGATTTAACAGGCAGAATTATATTTATATTCAAGAGAAACTGTCAAGATCTGCCCCTCAGAGATGGCTTTGTTTTAAAAAACATCAGTATATATAAATAAATAAAACTATTTTCATTATCTAGAACTTGATAAGCAAACATGACAGAAAATACTTTGGAGAATTTATGGAATATATATGATATGCAATTATAATATTACATTTAAATATTCTTCATAATTTTTATGAGGTTTAGAAAAATTTAAATATATCCCTTGAATTATAAACAATGTGTTCTTATAAATATGCTAGTTTATACTGCAAAAGAAGAAAGGAAGGAAAGATAGAAGGAAGGTAGAAAAGGAAGAAGGAAGGGAGGGATGGAGAAATGGAAGCCCCTTGTGAGTCTAAAGTATTAATATTAATACAAGAAATATTCTTCACAGTGTCAGGATAATGTCTTGAAAAAGAGACTGGTATTTGGATAAGGCTGGGGAATATATATACACACCCTAGTTGTGTCATTCATTTTCGACCTTGTACGATTCACATAATGGAAAAACATGGGTAAAACTAATATTGAGCTTCCTCTATTGTCAGGAAATGTTTCAGGCATTTCACTTACACATCCTTTATAGACATAAAAAAATTTTATGTATACCATGAGGGAGTTAAATAACTTTAATTATTAAAAACTCCAACTCTGCATCTAATTTCTTACTATTTATCTGATAGGGGAGTAATGACACTGATGGAGGGCAATGTACTGTCTCCACGTTCCTGCCTTACCACATATATGGGACTTTATATTTTTTCCTATAGCAGCACTCTTAAATGTATGGTTAGGTTTTCTTTGCTATGCTCCCCAAATCTAGGTATTCTGTTATTTTGAACTATACAGAATTTGGAGAACTGTAATTCCATTAAACTGAGAATAGAAAATATATCAATCACAAATTTAGTATTAGTACAGAGAAATTAAAACAAGGTTTTATTGTAGCAGTTTACTATAGAGCTCTTACTAGAAAGGCCTCTTAGTAGAAAATAAGATTTTCGTGATATAGATTTATGTATTGACCCAATGGCAAAATACAAAATTGCTGAGAAACCAAAATTCAGATAGTTCTATAAAAGTAATGCATTGAGAGAGGCTTGTTTTTTCTTATTAGCAATTTCAATTCCTGGAAGGTAGAGAGATTTGTAATCTATTATTTCTAAACAACAAGGGACAAATTGCTTTGCAATGTGGCAGTCACAGGATCAAAAAACTTGAAATATTGTTCAGATTATTAGGTTGAAATCAACAGGATGAAATATAACCAGAAATGAACAAAAAGTTCTGGGCTTCAGGTTAATATTTATATATACACTGGATGGAAGAAGTGTGGATTGAAAAGAGTTTTTGTATGAAATCTGAGAGAATTGTAGCAGAAGAGAAGTGGAATATGATTAAAAATATTTGTCCAAGTACCAAAACACTACAGCAACACTAGTAACAAAGGTATGAGTTTACAGTTTACTATTTCCACAAGGGTTAAAATTTCAGTATATACACAGCTGCCCCCTGAAATCTTAGAAACAAAATTTTCCATTAGAAAATCTTGCTCAACAAGCTATTTGTTGTAGAATTTCTTTCCTGAGTATATGAATGTCAGCATGAGCTAAGGCTACAATGAAAACGGTCAGATGAGATACATTTTTTTTTCTCAGTAAAAGAGGAGAAGAAAAAAGTAAAATAAAGGAGATGGAGTAAAATCAGAAGGAGAAGGAGCTGGTGAAGAATTCTTGAATGGAGAGGTCAATGGAAAGTCTCAGGAATTGAAGCAAGTAAAGCTGCAGTTCCCAACCCCCAGGCTGTGGAAGGGTATCTGTGGTGGCCTGTTAGGAATGAGGCCGCACAGCAGGGGGTGAGCTGCAGGACAGGGAGTGATGCTGCATCCATATTTACAGCTGCTCCCCATCACTTGCATCACCCTATAAGTTCCGCCTCCTGTCAGATCAGCAGTGACATTAGATTCTCATAGGAGCACAAACCCTATTATAAACTATGCATGAGAGGGATCTAGGTTGCTGCTCCTTATGAGAATCTAATGCATGATGATCTGAGGTGGAGCTGAGGCTGTGATGCTAGTGCTGGTGAACAGCTGCAAATACAGATTATCGTTAGCACAATAAATGTAATGCACTTGAATCATCCTGAAACCATCGCCAACCCCAGGTACGTGGAAAAATTGTCTTCCATGAAACTGGTCCCTGGTGCTAAATAGGTTGGGGACCGCTGATAAAAGACTCTATAGAGGCAGACATACTTAGTTAAAAGCCCTTAGACTGGTGTCATACAAATTCTTCTTTCACCCACTTCCAAATCTTCTGACAATTCCCTATTCAGAAATGCTGTGTGTTTTGTACTGATAAACCTTTTGTATTTGATAGTTAGGTTCATCTATTAAAGAACAGGGACTTTGTTCATTATAGTAGGAGTCTGACTCGGATAAGACCATGTAAATGCAATTGCACTGGGAAGTGTGAACTGTCCAGATTTTGACAAAATATATGAAAACCAAGTGCTTAGGCCAATCATATCTAAATCTCATGAGGCTCCCCAACAATTTATCTATGTTATGAAGCAAATATTGTGGTAACTATTTTGCATTTAGGATCTTACTTGATCCTTATAAAAACTCTATGAATGAAAAATATTTATGCTCATTTTACACTTGAAGAGCCTAATGGACAGATTGCATATGCTTCTAAAGGTAAAAAAGCCAGTAGTGTAGGAATCTGGCATTTAACCAATGTCTCTCTGGCTCCAAAGACCTTGTACTTAACCACCATGAAAATATACTTTGAATGCAATTAATCGTATATAATGATATCAAGATCAAGGTTCAGAAGAACATTTCATAGTAGAAGATAAAACACATAAATATAATCAGAATTTTGAAATTTTAGAAAATCATATAATATTAAGGAAATTCAGAGGACTAGAATTTTTTAACATTAAAATATTTATGAATACATTGATGTAGTATCTTGTTCAATACTGAATGTAAATCGTTTAGAATTTACCCACCATCTATGATAAAAGTTACAAAAGAAATTCATACAGATTTGAAATAATTTTAATAGCATAAAAATATAGTACATGGTTTATTACATTAAAGATATTCATGATATATTAATGAGTGAAAATAGGAGATTCAAAATTATATATTTAATATATTTCCATTCAGGTAGAATATATCAAGAACAGGATAAATAATTAAAATAAAATATACATGATGCATTTTATGATCATAAACTATAGATTTTTATTTTATTAGTAATAAAATATAAATTAAAAACAAGATGTTATACATATCAAATGAGTTTTTATGCTAAGTTTAGAAAATTTATTTTAATTTTTGGCATGCTATTAACCTCTATTTCTGAGGGTGTTGTATAATGACCTCTTTTATACAACAGTAGAAGGATTATAAACTTGCTCATCAATTCTTTAAGGAAATTTCTTAGTATGCTTATGTCAAGAATCCTTAAGATGTTCCTTCTTTTGAACACTGATCAGTAATCTTATGTTTAAGAGTCTAAGAATTTATTGTAAATTTTACTCTAACATATAAAGATATACCCAAAGTTTATAATTATATTATATAATTATTTATAAAAGCAAAATAAAAATGTGAAAGTACAAATAGTGGAATGGTTAAATAAGTATGTTGATATGACAATGTTAAGTAGTCATTAACTTTCATAATAATTACATAAAATTCTTTCATAGTGTCAACCACTGCTATGCATTTTTACATATATTAACTCATTGAAATTTCACTTTTTAAAAAATAAAGTCACTATCATTGAATTTATTTTTTAGAAATAGAGGTTAAGTAACTGACTAAGGTCTTGAGCTGGAATTGGATGCCAAATCTATGATCCTTTCTCATTCTCCTCCCTCTCAAGCAATTCAAAGACAAGATAATAAACTGACCACATCAGAGGCAGAAAATTATTTTTTGCCTTAAACTCCACCCATGTATTAAAGTCTTCAACAAAATGAAGAAAATAATATAAAATACATATGATCCTGCATTTTATTGGGATCTCATAATCGCTGAAGAATTTCTCTTAAATATAATGCAAGTTGGACCAAATTGCAGTGAAGACATCAGAAACTGTCAAATGCATCAAAGAGACACCATGCTTCATTTCTAAAAAATCCCGCTCCTGATGCACCAGTATGGAATTGTGGGGTATAAATAAAAGATGTTCTGGCACAAGATTTCTGGCAACAATTAATTTGAAGAGAAATTACTTGGGGCCAGTGCATGGTGCGCAGCCAGAAATACACTCTGTGGAATCTCCTTTTAATAGCCACTGAAACTCAAAAGCATTGTAAAGCAGCTTATCCTGCCAGCCTCCGGGATTCATCCACTTGGATATACAAAGTTGGAAAGAAAAGAAAAAAAAAAAAAAAAAAAAGCAAGAAAGCAAAACAGTGAGACAGAGTTACTTAATGCATTTTCCAGCAGTCACAGAAATGAAGCTGTTTATAGGCAAAGAGAAAGCTATTAATAAATACTGACACCTACCATAGTAGCTTCACTGTCCATATAAAAAAATATCAAGTAATAACATATCTTGTCTAGGTTGCTCACTTCTCTGATCTGAGACCCACTCCTCAATCTGCTAATTTACTTTGGTATCAATAACTCTCCAGTTCACAAACTAAAGAGAAAGTGATATGGGCACTTGAATAGACCATAAAGCGATCCAAGGAGAATAGTCTGTATCTTCTGTGAAGAAACCGTGGGAATGAAGAATTCTTTTTTTAGTATGAATTCCCAGAAAATATATAAAAATAATCTGAGGTGATAAAAGTGTCCTGGAAAATAATTGAAGAAAATAACACTTGGTAGGCAGAGAAAAGACATTTTTGATGATTGCAATGGCAATACTAGCTAATGCCTTACAATAACATTTCATGTTTACTGTGGCAAGCAGAGTTCTAATAGCTTTACATAGATAGCTGAGTTAATCCTCCCAATCTCTTTATCAGGTAATATTATTACTCCCATTATAGATGAGGAAACTGAAGCTAGGAAAGATGAGTTCATTTGCTCAAACTAGCAGAGCTATAAACCCTTGCATCAGAAGCAGGTGCTCATCTCCATGTCCTGCATTTAACCAGAGAGCATAGTATTCTTTTCTTACACCTCCCTCAAGATGCTGCCTTAACTTGTGCTGCTTTTAGTCAGATTTCTTGGAAGAATTTTTTTGCACCTACTACTTCCAATTTGGCTTTTCTTTGTACCACCCCAGGTTGTGGACAAGAGCGCTAACAACCACCTTACTGAAGAATCCAATGAGCACTTTTGGTGTTTTTGTTAATTGACCTGTCAGAAAAGTAGCATGTAAAGTGAGGATGGTGACCGTTTTTTTGAACACTCCTTTTCCTTGACTTCATAATACAACTGTCCTGAGTCTTGGGCTGTTCCTTCCCAGTGCCATTTGTATTATTGTCTCATACTTTATTATCACTTTAATTGCTGGTATTCCCCTTCACCCTGTGCTAAGGATAGTTTTCTTCTATTCAACTTTTCTGTTTGAGTGATACTACCAGATCTCAGGAGTGAAGTATATGATCATTATGACAACAAAGTGGCTAATATCTTGCTTAGATTATTTACTATTGTGTTTCTATTCTGAGGAGTTTCTCATCTTTGAATATATTGAAAATACTATAGTATCTGTCTTAAATGTTTGTTCATTATGTATGAGAGTAATATATTATTAGATAGAAATATTCTTACGTGTTGAGAAAAATTTTGCTCAAATTGTATTCATGATCACCAGCAGTTCTGAAAATAAATTGTGTTAGGTAATGTCTGAATCAAATTTTTTCCAAATGCCCATCATTTTCATAATAGAAATGAAATATAAACTTAAAGTAAGCTTTGAAATTTGAGTTAGTAATTTCAGTAATAACTCCTATTTTAACATTAAACTCATGAATAACTACAAAATTAAATGCAATTCATCATTCTTTGAACTTGTTTGAATTTTCAAAGTTCAAATATAAACTTTTCATAAGGTTTGCATGTGACAGTATTGAGCAAATATTCCTGGTGAGATGTTGTTATTGTATATTTTAAAAACAATTCGGAATAGACACAAAAAAATTCTTCACCAGATTTCTTCTACAAACCAAGAATATATCCAATAATAATGTCATCCTCCAAATCCAGCTAATTAAATCTTCATATCTATGAAACTAAGCAGAAAAATATTAGTCAAATTTGTAAAGGGAACATGAGAGGAATGTTGGAGTATTTTCAGCACAAGAATTAAGCTTTTCATGAGACAGGATTGCAATAGCAATTTTATGAATAGTTTTTTTAAAAGTTGATTAATGATATAAGTGCAAAATTATTGTGTCAGATGCTTTTTGATAGAATAGTGAACAGATAAAAATGTATCCCCTCCTCCAACTTTTGATTGGAGATCATAAAAAAATAAATAAATAAGCACATACATAGATACATACAATACCTATTATTACTGCAATAATTATTACAATATATAGTAAGTTAGATGCAGATAAGTGTTATCAAAAAATAAATCAGAAAAGAGAGTAGGGGTTGCCCAGGTAGGGGAATTTATTTTTAAAATGTACAATAACAACATATCACCAGAGAAAGGATCAATATTATGACAGTTGCTAACTGTCCTAGAGTATCAGTTCTTTCATTTACAATACAGGGCATATGAATATGATTCCATGGACTCTAGTGATTCCTGGTCCTAACATTTAATGGGAATCACTGTGTATAAGATTCAAAAGAGAGCAAACAGACAACCTACAGAATGGGAGAAAATATTCACATGTTACACATTCGATAAAGGGCTGGTCACTAGAATCTATTTAGAACTCAGGAAAATCAGCAAGAAAAAAATCAAACCCCATCAAAAAGTGGGCAAAGGACATGAACAGAAACTTTTCAAAAGAAGATAGACTAATGGCCAAGAAACATATGAAAAAATGCTCAACATCTCTAATCATCAGGGAAATGCAAATCAAAACCACAATGAGATATCACTTATATCCAGTGAGAATGACCTTTATCAAAAAGTCCCAAAACAATAAATGTTGGCATGGTTGCAGAAAGATAGGAACACTCATGCACTGCTGGTGGGATTGCAAACTAGTACAACCTCTGTGGAAAGTACTATGGAGATACCTCGAAGAGCTACAAGTAGAAATACCATTTGGTCCAGCAATCCCATTACTGGGCATCTACCCAAAAGACATTCTATAAAAAAGACATCTGTACTCGAATGTTTTTAGCAGCACAATTCACAATTGCAAAGATGTGGAAACAACCCAAGTGCCCATCAATACATGAGTGGATTAATAAAAGGTAGTATATGTATACCATGGAATTCTACTCAGCCACAAAAAAAAAAAAAAAAAAAAAAAAAAAAAAGTGGTGATCTAGC